>VZRR01013115.1:1971697-2002415 GCA_013398015.1 Oreocharis arfaki | reverse complement strand
CCTGGCGCGGTACCGGGTAGCGGCGGGGCGGAGGTGCCGCTGTGACGAGGGTTCCCTGCCCGAGCTCATGAGCCGCGCCTCGCCCCGCCTCGCCTGGCTCCGCGATAGGCTTTTCCCAGGGAGAGACAAAGTTTCCCGCCCGGCGCGTGGCCGTACCGGGAAGCGCCGCTGTGTGACCGCCTCCCCGCTCCAGGTCCCCGCGTAGGGACAGCATGGTGCTGAGCGCGGACCAGGTGAGCCTCATCGGGCAGGTGTTCGAGTCCTACGTGCTGGAGCACCACAGGGACGAAATCCTGGGTATCCTGAGGGAGGCGGACGACCAGGCGCACTACCCCGTCGTCGTCGACGCCTTGACGCTCTTTGAGACCAACATGGAGATCGGGGAGTACTTCAACGCCTTCCCCAGCGAGGTGCTCCCCATTTTCGACAGCGCGCTGCGCCGGGCGGCCCTGGCAGCGCTGCAGGACAGCGCGGACCCGGCACAGCTCAGCCTCAAGCAGAACCTGCACGCCAGGGTCTCGGGTGAGTGGCGGGGCGCGGGCTGCAGCGAGTTGCACCTCCCGTTCAGGACTGCCAACATTTCCTGACTCTTCAGGAAAACTGCCAACATTTCCTTACTCTGTGGCAAACTCCTGGGACGCCATGGAATAAGCAAGTTTAAGTCTTGCCGTTTCAGTGTTCGGAGCAGTAGCGAATCCTTGGTGTTTGTTAAGCAGCAAAGGACACGTGCAGACACGTGAGGGTGTGTGGACCGACTCCCGAAGGAAAAGCTGTGGCCATCCCCACTGGCCTGCGTGCAGTGGTTGGCGTCTCTCGCTGGGTCAGGGCTTACGCCAAAGCCTTTCCAGGGCAAAGACTCCTCAAAGCAGCAGCTGGTCTTACGTTATTTCACTTTTAGACAGAAGGTGTAGAGAGAAGTAAAAGAAAGAAGGAAAAAAAAGTCCAGGCAAAAAAGTTTTAGGGGAAGAGATGTAGTTCCTAAGTTTTGCTGCAGGTTGACTTCCCTACTGTGCCAGTTGGCTCCCAGTCCTTATTGGCTCCAACCATCTTCCAGAAGAGGCAAAGTCTAAATTTTGAGTTGTCTTGTAACAATTTCATCTGAAACTGTTGAATTTTATGCTTAACTGTTATAAAATTGCTTCTCATAAAATTGGAATGAACTGTTGGAATGCATGATCATTAATGGAGGATTCAGTAATTTTTGACTGCAAGATGATATGTCATTATTCCTTATTATTAGAAAATATTTTGTAGCTTTGAGGTTTGGTAAATGTGGAGTGCAAGTTCTGGAGTTGAAATGGTTTTTTTGCCTGTTGTGGGAAACTGGGTCAGCAGTGGCACCATCCCTTCTGGTCATTTCTGATCGTAACAGTTTGGAGCGATAGTCTGCAAAGCCAAGAGCTGGCAGCCTGTGTTTCCCTCCCGTGCCCTGTTGTGGAGGGGCTTGTGATCGTTCTGTCTTTTGGCAGTTTGAATTTGGATAAATCACGGTTGTTAAATAGGCCTGTGTTTCATCCCAGTGAGTTGCCATAAAAATGTTGTAATGACAACGCATACATCAGAAATATATTTGGCCTGTGGTATTCCGGTGCTGAGGAGCTTGTACACAGCTGCTGAGTATGTGAGGGAAAAGGATGCCCTCTGTGCTGTACTGAGATTTGACCTCGGGCACCTCCCTGTACCTATGAAAGCAGGAATGAGGTAAAACTTTCCTCCTAATGTTTTGAGATACATTTACGTTATTCAGGGCTTCAGCATGAAAAAAGACTCCAAGTATGATGATTTGAAAAGCTGCCTGGAAGTATTAGAAGGAATACAGCAGGGGGAGATGATCTCTGCATGAGTAGTGGTGTCTTTAAGACATTCCTTTTCCTCTTATCAGCCTTTTGCTGGAGCTGATCGTTCCTCCCACAGTGATGTTTTGTCTAAATGTTCCTTTATCAACCTCCAGCAAAATTAGCCCCCTTGATCAAATAGTTTTAATAACTGATAAAAGCAAGCTTGACTGATCATTGATAGAAGAATTCAGTCAGCAGACTCACAGATAATTCCATGTCTAAGCTGGAGAGAAATTGGTGAGGAACAGGGGGAGTTATCCTTGAGAAGTCCAGATAGATCAAAATAACATTTGTCCACAGAATTTGGTTAATGTTCTGTACCACTGAAAGGCTCGCTGCAGAAGAAACAAAACAAATAACCTGAATTTTCTATAGCCTTTTTTCCACTCAAATTTTCCCGTGATACTGTTACCTTTGAAGTGGATGCTGGGTTCTGATTACCTTCAGGATTCTCATCTTGGAGTGCCACTTCCCATTCCCATGTCAGATAAGGAGAGAGTGAGAAGGTGGTGCACTATTCTTGGTGAGAGCAGCAGGCAACTACCAGGAGTGTGGGTGATGGGATCTTTGTGTCAGGCTTGGAATTAAGTGAGGAAAAGTGATTTTGCTTACACCAGGTGTAAGAAGCAATCTCAACACCTTCTACCAATATGGACAGGGCATCTAGGGGCTTAAAAAAGATTGAAGGAGTGTGGATATGCAGTAATTAATAATGGATGATTACCCTGAGTTCACTAAAGAAAGTAAACGATAAAGTTCTTTACCTGAATTTCAGCGTTGTAGGAATTTGATTGTGTAGCTTCTGCTTTTTGCTACAAATCCATGAAATTATTTTTCCTTACTTATCATTACCCTGAGCACCACTGTGTCTGTTATTGAAGGCCAGGCCGCTTCTAGTATTTTGTAATAGGTTTTTTGTGACTAATACAGTAAAGTTGATTCAAAGAGGCACATTCTCAGTTAAAGAGTTTGTCAAGCAGTCTAGTATGATCAGAATGAAGGCTCTTTTTGTCATGTTTAGACTCTTGTCTCTTCAAAATTCACAGAGATGATCATCATATTTCCTGACAACAGTGCTATAGCTCTCTCTAGTGTAAGATGTGATGCATTTTGCAAAGCTTTTTCAGGGACAGCAATACTGAACTAAGAAAAAAATGCCAAACCAGGTGGAGAAATAACGGATTTTTTTTCCCCTGAACTGACTAGAAATGCAAATCTGTGGTAGAATGAAAATTTCAACAGACTTGGTAGAACATTTAAATAGCTTTATTAGAGTCAAACAGAAAAAATTGTTTGCAGTTTTACAAAATACTTCCTTTTCCTTATTATTAAGTTCTACTTTTTCTACTTTATTCTCTTACCTTTTAAAATTAGTTTGATAGTTTAAAATATTTTCTTTAAACAAAAGCAGAAGGTCGAGTGTTGCTTAAAAGCATCAAACCAGAATATTTCTGCATGTCTGAAATAAGGCATTTGGGTTTGAAAACACTGAAATAAAGGTGATTTTTTTTTTTTTTTAAGTAGCCAAAGCTACTGAGAAGATTTGACCTAAACACACAAATAGTTCTGCTCCCCTTAGAAACATAATTTCTAGCAGATTTGTAGTTTTATATCTCTGTTTCCTAGCTCTATTTTGGAAGTAAGACTAAGAAGTTAATTTAAGTTTATAATTATTAGTATCTTGTAGTTCATTACTAGTTTCTGAATAGGCAATATTTTGCTCAGGTGAGCATTTCAGAGACCATTTATTTTTATAGAGACTTTGTAGGTTGTTGGGAGAGGTTAATCCTCCTGAGGATTTCAACCACTCTGGTGCCAAGTGATGGGTGACCACCAGAGCGGGATCAGCACATGACTGAACTGGCTGCTGGGGTGGAATTAAAGCAGAGCAAGTGGAAAGTGTCCTGTCACTATGCATTTGAATGTACAAGGGAATTTGCTTTGGCTGTGTTCACAACCCCTTTGCATTCTTATGCTGTCTTCCTTGTGCTTGAGGTTTACTGGTGGATTGCAGTGTGGATTTAAGGTCAAATGCTCTCTGACTGTGAAGTTGCTTAGACTTGAGAATTAACACAAGGTTAGGAGCTACACCTGTTTAACTGCAGGAATAACATGGAACCACAATTAAGTAGCACAACTAAAAATTTGTAATTCAGATAAACCAGTTGTAGAATAAATGGCATCTGCAAAAAGAACATCTAAATTAATGTAGATATGAGGACATCAGGATCTGTTTCCATGAATGGAAACTGTTCGTGACTACTCACCCTTTGGCAAGAGTGGGAGAGTAAAATGGCAACATTTTCAGCTAGTGCTCAGTGTCTGATGATTTTCACCATTTGAGGACAATGAATCAGATTTATGGTACAACAGATGAACATCTGAATCATGTTTATGAAACAGTAATAACAATGGCTACTGTTCATACATCTGGCATGTTTTCTAGTCTTTCTGTTTAACTGCACTGTAAGTCCTTGTTTTATAAACATAGCCTTATGCTGCACATATTTTTGTCTAACAGGTTTGCCTGTTTGCCCAGAGCTGACTCGAGAGCACATTCCTAAATCCAAGGATGTGGGACATTTTTTGTCTGTTACTGGGACTGTCATACGTACCAGTTCGGTGAAGGTTCTGGAGTTTGAACGGAGCTACATCTGCAACAAGTGCAAGCACGTGTTTGTTGTCAAGGCTGACTTTGAGCAGTACTACGCTTTCTGTCGTCCAGCAGCCTGTCTCAACGAAGAAGGCTGCAACTCAACCAAGTTCATGTGTCTCTCTGGAACAACCTCTTCTCCCACCTGCTGTAGGGACTATCAAGAAATCAAAATTCAGGAACAGGTAAGGAAAAAAACCACCATAGACGAAAAGGGGAAGGTATTAAAGAATAGATGTCTACTGTTGTTTAAAACAAATGCCCGAGAAGACTGAAAGAAGCCAGGCAACCCATTGGTCAGAGATTTCCAGTCAAAGAGTTAAAAATTAAGCCAACATGTAGACCAGACTTCTGTTACGGGGTAATTCCATTCAATATTGTACAAAACACCAGCAGTCAGCAAATAGACGAAATTTCCGTAGATTGAATTCCATTCCACGTTGAATCCCTATAACACCAAGTGTGCATTGTTTCTCTAAGCACTTCCTGTACATGATGCTGATGTTCAACACTGTTTCTGAGAACTAAAGCTAGCCCAGCGTTGGCCAGGGCCCAGCTGTAGCTGTGCAGTGTGGTCAATATGTGGTGTCTGCAAAGGTCTCTTCCCTTCAGCCAATATTGAATTCAACAATTATTGCATATGTGATCCTTACAGAACTTGCATACAAAATTTGAGCTTGTTTTCTGATGGTAGCCCTGGGTGGAAGTACAGACAAGGTGGAGGAGAAATGTCTGAAGGTAGAAATTAAGGTCTTAAAAGTTCAAAATACCAAAAAAAGTAAGGGAATAAAACTTTCTGGGAAATAAGACCTATATTGCATGTACAGATAATGATTTTTTCTGACATATGGGAAATCTCTGTAACTTTTTTTTTGTTCTGCTATGTGACACACAGATCTTTCTGGTAGGAATCATTTTCAGCAACATGGGCTTATTAAAAACAGTAAAGTTAAACTAGGAGTGAATTTCTCTTGTGTTTCCTACTGAGCTCTGCAAATAAGTGTGCACGTGCCACCAGTACTGACAGTGATGTGAACTGCCTGTGGCCATTTAGATAATACACAAGGGTGAATTAACCTTCCTAGGCACCAGAGAGTGAATACATTTAGAATTCTAGCATGTATGACCTGTGCTGCAGAATGAAAAGGTACTTCTGACTCTTGTTCTTGTGCAGTGGATACTCTCAAAACTATTGCAAGATCTAAGTGTAAATGGAAAGATGCTGGTTGGAAATGGACTGTGACAAGATTTGCCCTGGAGAAAAGAAAGAGAGTTACAGGAGTTACTGGCACATTTGTCAATATATATTTGGGTTTTCCTGATTTTGATTTAATTCTTGACACCTAGGGGTAAACTTAATCTCAAACTGTCAAGTCATGGTTAAATACCAGAAAAATACAGAGAATATTCTCTCAGTGTATACTTCAGTGAAGGGTTATCTAACCCATGCACATGCTTCAGCATGCAAAGTCAACTTTACATGCCAAAGAAGTGTCTAGTAATAATTCAAATTATAATGAAAAAAAAAGATCAGCTCTTTCAAATGACCTCTTTTAGTGAGCTTTCTTCAGCAAGGTATTGAAATCACACAACATCTCCCAGCACTGAGCACCTTCTGCTGATTTAATACCGAATCCCATTTCCATTAATATCAGCATTAAACTTTCATTGTTAAGTTCAGGGCAGCATTGGCATCCTTACTGTAAGTTTTGTGATAAAAAGCAAGAACTGACCTTAGTCCCAGAAAAGGACTGTAGGCCCTTTAGCCAGAACAGCTGTAAATTAAAGGCTTTTGAAAGCCGCTGTTCTTCAGAAGTGCTTTTCCTTCCCATCACCTAGGTTCAGAGGCTGTCTGTTGGAAGCATCCCTCGTTGCATGGTGGTTGTTCTGGAAGATGACTTGGTGGACAGCTGCAAGTCTGGTGAGGATCTAGCATAAATTACATATGTTTGTACCCACAGGAGTTTTTAGTCTTCCATTGGAGATTAGTTTTTCATTTTGAGATGAGTCTCTGTCAGTGCTGGGGGCTCCTTGAATGAGGTGTGTTCATCTGTCCCGTTGCTGTTTCAGGCTGAACGTTAGCATGGCAGCTGATGATCCTTCTAGAAAATGTCAAGCACCCCCAGGTTACATCTTGACCGTTTGACAGATCAGTTTCAATAAGCAATGTGTTGTGACATACAGAAAGTGTAACAAATCTTGTTAGTGTAGAGCACCAAACCTCCCCAGGAGATGGGGGTCTCACAATGTGAGGTGCTCCTCCACAGGAAACCTGACCTCCTATCTAAGGAGTACTGCAGGTGGGAAAAGCTACTTGGCATTCAGAGAAGAAGCTAATTGGCAGGAGAATGAATGAAGAGTAAAAATTCTCAGAGAGGCACATTTCCACAAGAAATTAATTCATGGTTGTACTTTCTCAGAAGAACACTCTACTCAGAATGTTAACAAGCGATTCTGGGGTTCATCACAAAAGTTACCAGAAGCCAAATAAGTTTTGACTAGCTTTTTTTGTATAATCAATCTAATTGAAAGAGCTTCTACAGTTTACCAGGAATTTATCTCTTTTAAAGGGGAAACAAGCAGAGATATATCTTTAAGAATTCACTTCCCTTTAACAGAAGTGGAAAGACATAATTTCCTAGCACAGACTCAAGCAATCTACCTTATCTTTGTTTTAGACTTCCAGAAACTGCAGGAGGTTTTGCTTTTGGTTGTTAGATATTTTTAACCTTATTAACTGTAACACAGGCTCTAGATCCACATTATTGTGCATTACAGCTAGCTGAAGTGTCTGCATGTCTCAAGTCAGATGTTATTTTACTAATTTTTGTTGTTACTTCTAGGAGATGACATCACAGTGTATGGAGTGGTAATGCAGAGGTGGAAACCTTTCCATGAGGGTGCACGTTGTGACTTGGAGCTTGTTTTAAAAGCCAACTATGTGAAAGTGAACAATGAGCAGCTAGCAGGGGTTGTAATTGATGAAGAAGTTCGCAAGGAATTTGAAGACTTCTGGGAAAGCCATAGGAATGACCCCTTAGCAGGTTAGTAGTGGAAAGCTTTTAAGTAAGACACTTGATTGGATAGAGATGAAATCAGGAGTGAAAATACAGTGACTGAACACATTTTCCCCCCATTATCCTATCCCACTACCCATTCATCAAGGATATGTTTTTTCCACTACAAGAATATGAAATTCTTACTTTAATATTACTGGGGTGGGGGCGGAAGAAAGTACCAAACCTACTGCACTGATCTTCATTCTTTGAGCTTTCTATTCAAGTCTTTTTTGGAACATTTATTAACAAGAAATGAGAAATAATATAAGTATCAGAGGGAAAAAAAGAGAAGTGTTTTATACTCAAGAAAGAAGAAGCATACTTCTTAGAAGAAACAGTGTGGACCAGATCTGCCTTTAGTCAGCACAGCTGTTGCCTCTGGGGCAAGAGATCTGACACACGGTCTCTGCATCCCAAATTAAGCTCTGAATCTTTACCATAGGGATTAGCACATCCTATCTTTAACGTAACTCTTGGATTCCTAGGCCCTTAGTTAGGTGCAGGGGAGCCTCCCAAGAACAGTCAGTGTTCAGTACACTGGGTCCTAAACTTACCATGGTCCACAGTCAACCACCTTGGAATTACCAGGAGTTCTGTCTGGAACTCTGTCCCTCTCCATAATCTGAGTGCCTTCTCCTCAACTCTGCAGAAGCTCAATGGACTCTCTAGGGTCTCCATCACTGAACTTTATTAGGCTGACACTCTGTCTTGTAAAAACCTGGAAAGGGCTTAGTCCTTCTACTTTAAAGACAAACAGGAGGAAAAGCACGTGGGAACCTCTCTCAAATTAGCCTGCTCACAATAAGAAAGTGTAGATCCTGTCAATGTCAAAGATTCTTCAGAACTGCATTTCCTGAGGAGCAATTTAATTGCTAGCTTCCTGCTGTTTGGAATGATAACGTTTCTTCCTTCTGCTGTTTGGAAAGAGAATATATCTTATCACTCTCGTTAGAACTGTTCAGAAAGTAACTCAGGATCTTCTTTGAAGGTCCCTTTTAATCTATCATTCTCAGGACAATTGTTGGAAACCTGAAGAGAGCAATGTGATTTTATGTAATACTACCCATTCTGAATAAATAAATATGAAGTGGCTACAGGAAAGTTGAGGTGGAAATTAGAAGGACCCTGACTGCCCAAGATGTCTGTTTCAGGCTGTTTGTCTGAATTTGAGTTGAAATTGAGGGCAGAGATCAAACCTGACTAAGGAGTCTGAGGCCATTTCACAACAGAATGTGTGTGTACCTATACTGTACATAATGGTAGCTACTATTGCATTTTATGTCAGTCACTTAATGATGCTAACTCCTAACTGTGGAGTTAAATCTTGAGCTGTGCTATGGCTGAACAATGTTTTTAAAATTCCACTTTTGGATGGACAAAGATGTGTTAATTCCGTCAGAAGACCTCTGAATGAAATACATATACCTTAAGTCATCCTTTAGGTGCCTATATTTTGTCAGTACCATGTACTTGCATCTAAATTTAAAACATGAAGTTAAGCTCTCAAAATGGATCACTCTCTTTTATTCCCTAGCAATGGAGGTAACACATGGCATATAACCTGAGACCCCTTATGTGCTGGTAGTGTCAGAATCTCAAAGGACAGAATTAATTCTGTTACGTATCTTCCACACCATCAGCATTTTCAGAGCAGATTGAAATATTCTGCTGCTGAAAAGAGAATAGTCTCTTGGTAGGGAGGAGGAGAGGGACCTGTGACACAGAAGGATCAGGAGAAGGGGATGGAAGGTAACAAGGAGAAAATGAGCACGCTGTGTTTGCACAGGTTTAAGGCAAAATAAGTGTTAGAAGTTTTCTTAGTTTTCTTAAATGTACAACACACCAGTTTTCAAGGGGATATTTCGAAGTCTGTAAACTTCTAGGTTTCATAGCTTCTACACTTGTAAATGTGGAACAAAAGAATTTGCATGATGGCATTTCATTAGTGCCTTTTATCTTGCTATCCATACCATACATTCGTTAAATTGCAATAGGATTGGCTTTGCTGCTTGTGATTGTGACTTACGTAACTTCTCTATAATGAAGGAAGTTTGGATCAAACAACTGCTCCAGGTCCTATTAGAAAAAAACCCCCTCATTCCTACCCTACTCTTCTTGACTAAATTTTTTGTCAGTGTACATGGGAGTCCATGGGAAACAAAGTGTTAACTCTGCTGAGTACTATTTTTGCTCCTGTTTTAGGGAGGAATGAAATTTTGGCTAGCTTATGTCCTCAAGTTTTTGGATTGTACCTGGTGAAGCTGGCTGTAGCCATGGTGCTTGCTGGTGGTGTACAGAGGACTGATGCTGCTGGAACTCGAACCAGAGGTTTGTATGGGATCACATCCTTTGTAACAGTCATTCCCATCCCTGTCCTCACCCACATCCCCCCTCACCCCTCCAAAACCAAACTAGTAAAATCTTGGAAGCATAATCATCCCATTTTCTTGAGTGAGAACAAGTTTTAATCAATTCTGAGTATTCTTCCAAAATCTTAGACAAGTTAAAGTGGGTGGCTAGACTTCCTTTTTATTTTAATTTTTCCCAAATAAAACCCAACAGAAGCAGACTTTCAGGTTTCCATTAGGTAGAATATTAAAGGCAGCTGTTTTATCCAAAACGTAAACTCACTTTTTATTGTATAAGTGACATTTTGAAATTATTTTTAGTAGAATATTCCCAGCAGTATTTGGCATCAAAGGATGGAATCTTAATGTTTCCTTAATGCGGATCGCTATAGTACATTAAAAGGAAAAATTAAAGGATTCATTTTACTTCCTAATGCCAGACTTTTCCATCTGTGATTGTCAGCACATCTCGCTTATTCTTGTACCTCCAAGTTACCTGCCTGCTGATTCTCCTTCTGTTGTTATTAGATGGCAAATATGCCATGTGCCAGGTGGTACACAGGTCATAATCCATGTAGGTCATAATGATTTTAAAAAGTATGTCTCTGTATACCAATACAGGATTTTCTTAATGCTCCAACAGCTAAATAAAGTTATATTTATATTTGAAGTTGTATTTTGTAGAAAATAGTGAAAAAATTTTAGAGCACTTTAATGAGATTGTAGCAGCCAAATTATTTACTTCTGTAATTTCATTGTTTTGAAATTACAAAGTTGTGTAAATATTGGCAAAGAATTAATTAAGCAAAACAACCTGCTGATTTTATTAGTCCATTTTGCAATAATTTAAATAATTGAAAAATGGAATGATAACTAAAACCTGGTATCCTTCTGTTTCGTGTTCAAGAATGAGCTGAGTCTGAGAAATGAGCATTCTAAAGTGTAAGAACTCAAATTACAGGAAGTGTGTCAAATACCCGCTAATACTTCACAAATACTTCATTGTAAATATCTGTCTAGATGACTTTATTATATTTATCACACCCAATAAATAGTGCAGAATTACATATTTTAGTGTATGCATAGTGCTAAATTTTAGGAGAATGTGACATTTAATCTGAGCATTTTGTGTTGATGTTTGTCTGTATATGAACTGTCTGCTCCTACATCACTGTTTTCCCCCAAGGTGAATCACATCTTCTGTTGGTTGGAGACCCAGGTACAGGGAAATCTCAGTTCCTCAAGTATGCAGTTAAGATTATGCCCCGCTCTGTGCTTACAGCAGGAATTGGATCTACAAGTGCAGGTATGTGCTTCTTCAGCTGGAACAGGTTATCTCTTCACTCAAGTATGTGTATATAGAAGCCTTCTACATATGTGAACATTCGTGCTCAGGTTGTAT
Source organism: Oreocharis arfaki (assembly GCA_013398015.1). Lineage (NCBI taxonomy): Eukaryota > Metazoa > Chordata > Aves > Passeriformes > Paramythiidae > Oreocharis > Oreocharis arfaki. The sequence continues at coordinate 1,991,115 of VZRR01013115.1, read as the reverse complement.
GAGCACAGTTGAAGCAGAGAACTGCTGTGGAGGCATATGAGGCCTGACCTGACTCTCTGCAGTCCTGCCCCTTAGTCTGTATCCATGAAGGACTGTGATGAGCTTCTAGCAGGGAGCCTTACAAGCCTCATCCAGAGGCAGCTCTCAATGCTTTGCAAGCAGAGAGTGATCTGGACCTGTATTTTTAGCATTTTCCAGCTATGACAAATATGACATCTTTCCAGAGCTCACACTGTGTGATGGGCTAGCATCATTTGGTTTCTCCTGAACAGATAATCTCCTCTCTTCTGTTCTTTTATGTGTTCTGTCTGGGTGCCAGTTTGATTTCTGTTTGCTTTCTGGAAATTCACACCTGTGTTGAAGAATTATTTCTTACTCATTAAGATGGTTTTAAGATGGTTTCAGAGAGCAAGTGGGTTTTTTTCTTCTTTTTTTCTTTTTTTCTCTTTGTTCCTTTTGTTAAATTTAGGTATGTCCCAGCTGGCTCTGAATGCCAGGCATCTTTGCAAACTCTTCTGGGGACAATGTGCAGGGTCAGATTACCTCTGCCAATGAGTTTATATGAACAAATGAATATACTACTTGTGTGTTCAAAATCACAAAATTATTACGGTAAAATCCCAGTGTCTCAACTAGCATGTGTAACTTGAATATTTCTCAGAGAGTGCTGCTTATCATTTTATGTCTGGGAAACAACATGATTTGTACATGGGAGAACCAGAGAATAAATCTTTCCCAGTTCCATAGCTATGGAGTCATATAGCTATACTGAGTCTTCCATAGCTGTGGAACATGATGTTGAACATATACACTCTTGTGTGCAGGGAACTTGTTATGAAACACACATGCCTCTGATTTTCCATTCTGACTGTTAACAAATAGGTCTGGAGATAAGCCAGGGAGAAAATTTTGGCTTAGCATAACCTTTTCTCCACTTTTTGTTCTGTGCTAAGAATTGAGAACAGTCTGGATAATTCAGATTTGCTAGGGGACTTGCAGCGACCTGGAGTGAAATTTTGCCATGTATTTCAATGTGACTTTGCTCATTTTTTGAAGTAGTGATTTCCTGTGTCACCTGCTCTCAGTCTCTGATGTTGCTGCTGCCTTCTTCACCATGTCTCCCTCCCATGCTTCACCTTCCATATGATCTGATTTCCAGCTCAGCCATGATTGCTAGGTTCAAAGACATTTCCCTGAAAACAAATACTGCAGTTTATAAGCTTACTGTGGTGTATGTGCACTAATGATGTGTGGAGTTTCATCTCATGAAAGGATTGTCTTAGGCCTTTAGATCATCTATATTTCACGTAAATATTTCTTATTTTTTAAAAAAACTTCTCTCTTGGTCCCTTTCTCCAAAATCTGACAGCAGGTGCCCCAAATTTCTACTTCAGAATTCTTTAGAATTCTTTCAGGACCCTTATTGCAAGTGAAACTTGAGTGCCTAGCAAGGAATCTTATTAACCTTAGTTTAATTTCAAGGAACCTTTCCATGGCTAGAACTGCTGGACTAAGGTATTAATTTCTAGACCAGGAGTTTGGATGTTGCTCAAATTATTATTTTCTTTGTCTTTCCTGTGCAAGGAGTGACTTACGAATCTGCTTGTAGCTAGCTGTACCTAACATTGATTTTTGTCAACTTGCTCTCTGTGCAGAAGCTTCAAATTAGCTTGGAAAACTATTAAACTGCTTTACTTGCCTTGTCATAATTGAACACTTTGAATTACCAGTTTCTGCTTTCCCATGAGAGGACAGTCCTAATGCACATTTTTCCCTCCAGTGTATGAATATGAAATCTCTTAAGTTTCCCTTTCAGCTAGTTCCTTATTGTATATAAAAAGCACTCTGAACTGCATTTAATTGCTGGCTCTGGGATTACAGTCCACATAGGCCAAAAGACACACCTGAGATTGGGTTAACCCTGAATAACTCCTAAAAGCTGGATCCCTCTTTTAGAGAAAACTGCTGGTATCTAACCAGCCTTTAATAAGATTCTGTGTGCATTGACATATCTTGTGCCCTTTACCCATCTGGTACTGTTTTGGAACACAAGCTATTTAACAAGCATTGAATTAGAATTCTGCATCCCAAACTGTGTTGTACCAGTTTTACTTGGTTTTCTGTACAAGCATTTATTTGTACCAGGACGGTGTATTATGTCATTAACATTCTCCTTGTGCCAAAATTCCCTTTCTTTCCTGGTCTACCTTAGGTATCATGTGCTCTGAGATCCACTGTGATACTTTGTGCCCCTGCAATATCATGTGCCTGCTGCAGCCCATTAACCCATACGGACGTGACTGGAATTGGCATGCAGAATTTCAGAAAACAGTGACCTAACTCCTGCAGCTTAATTTACTGTTGGGCCTCTGCTCTTTCAATCAGGTTCCTGCCTTCCCCTGCACTTCCTAAACAAAGTCTGTGCTGTTTTACCTGATTCAGAAAGTAGGACCCAGGAGAAAACCTTGCTTTCTAGCTGAAGGTTTATAAGACCTTCATCTTTCTATCTCACCCACAGCCTCAAGTTGCCGGCTTGCTGCAGACAGCCCTTACAAATGACCGATAATTGTTCTCTGTTTTGAAAAAAACAGAACTTTACCTCCTCTCAGTGAATAAGTTTCTGAGCTCACTTGTTTTATTAAGTTGCCTTTCTTGCAAACACCTAGGAGAAATTTTGTTGTGGATTCTCTACAAGTTTAGGACTTACATTGAGGAACCGGGGTTTGTTCCTCCCACATTTCTTTAATGACAGTTGGCAGGCAGACCAGCCCACTCACAACAACTCAATGGCAGAAATTTATTTGACCACTGTAGGACTTTGTGATCTGTAAATGAAAGATGGGGGAACCATCTGTCCCACTGTTTCGTTCTGTCTACAGTGTTTTTTAAAAGGCCCCGTTCATTCTCCCTGACTTGTTTCTCATCTGAGAATCACAGGGAGTCATTCAGCTACCTTTTATTTTTAGAAATTGCTACAGAGTTTTCCATAAAGATAGAGACTTAGTGAGGCTTAACAAGATCTCTCTGGGGCTTCTCACCTTACTACTGAGTTAAAAAAACTGTTTTACAGTCCCCACAGCCACAGTGCTGCTTATGCAAATTTGGGTGAGATAATCATTAGTAAGAAAATATTTCATTTACCTCTGGAGCTTGAGATCTGCAGTGATCGAGTGGTGTGCAACAGGAACCAATGCATGCCGGCTGCTGGCAGGTCTGGAGCTCATGGACATCCAGGCCAGAGTCATTCTGCTGCTTGCTGGTGCATATTTGACTGTTCACATTTTTGAAAATTTTGTTTGCTGTTGGATCCTTCCACAGATGAATTGCTTAAAGAATTTTGTGAACTGTGTTTAGAACAGCTTGCCTAAAAATCTGGGAGACTATCAGCTGTTTCTCCAGCTCTCCAATTCTGTATAACGTGCCTTTCTGAGCTGTGTGACGTGCACCCTTCTGGCCTCTCCTCGTAGAGCCTCTGCAGAGCCTTGCAAGTACTGCTGGTATTTTGCCATGTCTAACATTGTCCATATCATGCCAACAGCAGTTTGCTACTGATTTTCTTTCTTTTCACTGAAGGGAACTGACTCAAGGGGAAACCACCTCTTTTCTTCTTTCATAGTAAGCCTCCCCCTGCTACGCAGTCTTCAGGTGCTTACAGCTGTCTCTCTTCTGATACATTAGAAACCAATCCAAAGTCACTGACATGAGCCATCCAGCTGTGGTTATAAATAGAGTACATGGTGTCAGTATCCTGAGGTATTCAAGACTCTGAAACTGGAGATATTTTTCCCTCTGTGCAGATCTCCAAACTGTCCCTGTGCCTTCCCTAGCTGATACAAGCCAATGTAGTGCCAGGAAACCATTTTCCACCACGGATTCATACCCTGTCCCTGATAAAGTTATTAATACAGATGCAGCCTTTAGAGCACTCTTCTCTGATCGTCACTTCTACCATGGGATTGTTTTCCTGAAAGTTAGATTTGTACATGAACTTGAAGTATTTTCTATCAGTATTGTAACCTGAAAATATTTTCTTGAGAGCATGGCTCCACTGGCTCTTCAACAGCTGGGCCGCAAGTTATAGAAGCCTTAGCTCTATAGGAAGTCTGCTCAACTTCTTGGAATGAAATTTGAAGCTGTGATCAAACATTGTCAATGTCCCATTTGTGACACTCTCTTCTTAAGCACCCTTAATTTCTTCTCAATAATGCTGTTCCAATGACGGGCTGGGTGACTACCACATTCCAAGATGGCTTTGTCCTGAGAGAGAGCTTGCCTTGACTACCTGCATGCCAAAGATTATTTAGCCAAGCAGATACCTGTCCTCCAAAATTTTGGTTTTTTCATACATATCTTCATATCTGAAGACCCACTGATAGGTTGGATGGAAATACTGTAGGAGCAATATCTTGTCATGTTGGTTGAAGGTTTCAGGTCTTACATACTTCTAACACATCCAGGCTGGCCTTCATCAGACTTTTTCATCCTGCTGTTGAAATGGCAGGCATTTCAAGCAGTTGATTTTTGGATGGATAATAGATGTCTTCAGGATTCCCTTTACCATACCATGAAGCTCCTCCTTTCCAGTTTGTGTAAGAGTAGGTTTGCCCCACCATCCTGGTGAGATAAAACAAACTGGAGGATATACCTATTTTGAAAGGTTGGCCTCCATATCTCATGGTCCAGGGGAGTTTTGGAGGGAGACCAAAGAACTCCTTATAAGTTTCTGCCAATTCAGTTCAGCCAGTTCTTAACACTGCTGGTAACACACAGCTGCTGTCTCTTGCATCTGGTGTAGCCCTTGTGCAGCACTCACACCTCCATCCTGACTTTCTTGTCTGCAGATAAGCCAGTCACACCCCTTGTGCCACGGACAGCAAGTACCCAGCCATGCCTCCAAAACAGCATTACCTAAAGCTGGAAATGTTTAAGTGTATCCTCCTTCCATCTCCTCCTGAAATGGCTGCCTAAGTTCCATGAAGAAGCCCTGGGTTTGCCTTTAAGAAGGCCTTCCTAGTGCCTCCAGCTGGCTCTTCCTTGTATCACCTTTGCCTAGACCAAAAATCAAGGAAAAAGCCCTCCATCCATCTTCTCCAGCCCTGCTCTCATATCTTACACCCTAAGACCAGCTTTTACAAAGCAGAACTATAACTGGAAACAAAAACAGAAATGGGAGGGCCTTGGAAGAAGAGTTCCACACACACTGCCAGCCCTTACACATAGTTTTCAGTTTTGCTGCATCTTCCTGGCTGGCACTTAGCAGAGTACCCCAACCAGCAACCACAGCAAAAATTAACCCATCATCCCCTGACCAAACTTCTGTGGCTCTCTAAATAAATGAGATAATCTGTACTCTTGCAGACCACTGTGCTATGGATAAGGAGTAGGGTAGTTATCGATGTGAAGGATCTGAAGCTGTCCAGACAGAAGCCAGAAGATTTAGTTAACTTTGCCCTTTTTTTTGTCTCTGGTAAATGAGGATTTGCTAGGAGTAGATGTTGATAGCACATTTGGGGTTTTTCCTTTTTCCTTCTTACCAGCATTTTCAGATGTCAGTGGACAACCAGTCTAGCTGCAAGTGGCTATCTTTCAATCTGAGCTGACTTGCAGAAAACCAGCAGCTGAGGCACTACGAAGAAAATAATGGACTGTCAGAGCACCAGATTTCTTTGTGACTTTGTCACTCACATCTCAAGAATACAGTGTCTGGAAAGCTACAAACTAAGTTACTGTGGTTATTGTAGCGAAGTTCCGAGTTGCTTCATTGTTGAAGATTGGTACTAAGAGTTGGCTTTTTCAGTGAAGTTTGTAAAACCCCAGGAAAGATTAAATTTCACCAGTCTCCGTTATGATGGAGCTGGAACCATTCTGTGTCCTTCACATTTAAGTCTCATAGTAATTCAGATTGAAGGTGATGCCTAAATAAATCAGTGACTGTAACCTGAAGGGACAACTTTTTTTCAAGCTAGACATAAAAACTGCACACATTTTTCATCCATGTTACCTTTCTCATCCGCTTACTTCTTTGTACACGAATAACCTCTGATAAACATTATGACAGTCTTCTAATGGTCTGTCTGTCTGTCTGTCTGAGATAAAAACACGAGATACATCACCAGTCCTGTCAGCAGAATCTGTAGCATCCCTTTGCATCTTGGTAGCCTCTGCAAGTAAAGGTTTGTGGGGAGGTGAATTCATCTTTGACATTGAAATTGTAATGTTGTCATGTCAGCACTGGTTGGCTGTGTCGTGCACAGACCTGCTGCTCTAAAACGTTCAGAGATCAGGGACAAGTGTTTATAGATGCCCTACATGCATTTTCTCGTTTCATAGCACTAAGTTTGTGCTGTGATATTGCCTGAAGTCTCTGGGGGACTGGAAGTTGGTTTCTCAAATTCTATGTCTCTGGAATGTGATTTTGTCAGGAAATGCAATACTCAGAAGGCAGGGTGTATGGATTGCTAAGATCTGGACAGAGTTGCAAAGACCTGAGGCACCCAGCCTCTCAAGAACGATAGAAACACCATTTAGCTTGCAAAGATCATGAGGTAGTGTTGTTCCATCTCCAGTTTTCACTAAGCACAGCGTTCTTTTTCCTGCTAGTGGTGGGTCAGCTCTATCCAGGCCCCATTAGTGTATCAGGTAAGGTGGTGCCAAACTCTACTGCAGCATCCTGCTACAGTCGAGCTTGAAGTTTATTGCACCCAAGTTCTCATGCATAGATAACTTTTTCCTCCTTAACAACAGAGCTTCACTTTTCCATTCCTCTAAATTAAGTGGTTTGCTGGGTGACATTGTGTTGCTGACTGAATTCTGTTGTTGGTTTTGCAACAGCAGCAATAGGGTTTGCTTCCATCTCTTTGTGGTATATGCTTCTAAAAAGTCTTCATGCTACCACTGGCTGGATTCTGGTTACAGCTTGTACCTGGATCATGTTTTCATTTAAATATTCAACAGATGCAAGAGTTTGAGATACTACTACAGTCGCCTTAATTCAAGGCAGACTTCACAAGCCTGTCACTCCTTCAGCAGATAACTAAGTTATTTACATGCTTATGTTTATATGAGATATCTTAAATAGACATAAATAGAACATAAAGTGCATGAAAAATCTCAAAATGTCTCTGCAGACCTAAAAGTTGCAATATAATTGAAAATCAAAGTCACAGAATTTCAGCCCTCAAGTGAAATAACTGCTAGTTCAGGGAGCTAGTTCTTTGTGTTCACAAAGCCATACCAGTGAGTGTTAATATTTTTAGATTGCTGGTTATCACTTTAAACTATTAGAGAGATTTTTAAGAGCACATATTAGAACTAGGCCTCCAAATATTAATGGGTTTCATTAATTCATTCATCTACCCTCGATGAGTACTGCTGATTTTCCATACAAGAAAAACATGTGCATGTACATTCAGATCAGGTCATTCCTTTCCATTTTAAAAACTCCATATTTGAAACACAGACAATTTCAGTAAAGATGTGGAAAGATGGAAGCACTGTCTGGGACATCTTCATCCCCATTAGAGAATGCAGAAAGAGAACAGAAAGCATTCTATTTTTATTCAGAGCTACACTGTCAGTCATCATGAAATCTACCTTTTTGTGAAGGGCCAGGAACCTACAAGGGTTCATAATCTGTAAATAGTAGAACTATATTCCTGTAATCTGGCACAACAGATTACAATTTAAATGCACATACAGGCAGAGTAAATATATAAAGCTAATGAGGATTGGAAGGAATAACTAAATTGTTAAGTGTCATAATAATGTCTTAAGTCTTTACAGTTTACTTCTTAATACCTTTTATCTTCAAAGATGCCTCAGGTAATAGGGATGCCCTGAAGCTCTTGCACTGAGACAAGTAATGTATTCTTGAGTGTATCATGCCTGCCACAACAGGGCTTATACCACTGAATAGGATTGCCTTAAAGGCTGGAGAGAAAACAGAGAAGTTTAAAATTCCAGGTGTTTCAAAAAAATGAAAGAAAACATCCAAACTCCTTACTACTAGTGAAAAAGACTACAATAAAGCATGCCTGAAAATAAACATAGCAACCAGTAGTGATACCTAATAATCTTGCTGAAGAGTATTTTTGGGATATTCACACTTGCTTTTGACACTTAGAAATCTTGTAGTAATTACTTGCATCCTTCCAACCAATTGTGTATGGTGTTAGGCTGGGTGAAAAAGGGTTCTTTCCTGAGGTACCCACCCCAATCCACATGAAACATTGTCCTGAACAAACCAGTTTGACTAAACAGCAGCAGCAGCTTTTAAAAAAAAAAAAGAGTCCTAAAATCCAAGATAGCAGATGGTAAATCTCAAATTGCATGCTTTCAGTAACAAGTATGTGCCTTGAAAGGAAAAGAAGCTTGCACCTAAAATTATACCATGCTATCTGCTTTCAGAGCAAAAGGACATTTTTGGACTTTTTTGTTTGTTAATAAGATATACTTTTTTCTTTGCGCTTAATCTAATGACAGTTTTGTTCTTAAGATGCTATTAAAGGGCACTTTGTATTTGGCAATCTGGATAGCAGAGATGAGGGTATGGCATCATTCCTTCATTTTGCCTGAATGTTTTAACTTTTAAACTTTTTTTTAGCTTTTAATAGTGCTTACAAAATAAGGGGGGGAAGGGAGAGAATACATATACTTTAATCAGGTTTGGTTTAGACCACATAGAATAACGCATTAGAAAAAAAAGGCAATTACTTAAAAATAGTTGTATTTATATTCCACAATCTGCTGAAATACTGTTTGTTTGCTGGGTTTTTTGTTTTGTTTTTTTTTTTTTTTATAAACTTTCTACAGGATGTTTTAAAACAAGTTCTTCACATTGCTTCAACTATGTACTTATGGAACTTGAGGGAAATAGTTCTGGTTGTTTTTACAGTTTAACACATATACAGTACCAAAAGGATGGTGGTTAGTCACATGCAGTCCATATGAGATTCTAACATAACATTTAGTGAATTTTCTGATGTTGACCACCCCTTTGATGCTGAAGGTAATGCATCTGTGGAAAGCAGGGACTGTAGATTTGGGTTACTGCTCTCTGCATCTTCCAGTTTTTCAGTGTTGTCCTCCCAGTTAATGTGGAATCTTGTGACTCTGGGATTAGATGCCAAAATATTCCTTTGAAGCTGGGAAAGAAGAAAATATATGGATTGTAATGTGTACATCTCAAACTGGACTTCATATGCATATAGATTTTTTCCTTTTAGTCCCTATAGCCTTGTTTGTGTAAAACAATTTGTTTAAAAAGGGAATTCACATCAGTGTGAATCTATGGCTACTACCTATGGATCAGAAATGTGCTTACAGTATACCACTTACTCATTTTCCCTAATATTCTACTCAGCAAAATAACCACTTTCTCAAGAGAATATTTTAACTGTTCCACAAGGTGAAGGCTGTGAAAGAGATCCACAAGTAAAGTGCAAGTGTTTATTATTTTATCCAGCTTTTAGTAAAGCAAATAACTTCTACCCCCACAAGGATTTTGCAAACCACAATACTTTATCAGATTTTGCATCAACTTTATGGTATTTGCAATACCTATCAATTCTATCCACTTCTCATCTTCATTTAGAAGTGCAACCTTATCCTTAAACTACCAAACTTTAGACTGATTTCACTAAGAGGATTTATCTACTGAAGTTTTAAAGTAAAAACATTTATATTTGGAAAACACTAACACTGTGGCAGGGGACATGATTAGTCATCTATCTTATTCTCATGGCTGGCCTTCATTTTCCTTTAAAAACATGTTGTATTTGTTTATGGATGCAGCAAAAACCCAAAATGCTCATTTTCTCTTTATTTTGAAAAGGGGTGAAAGATTATATAGTTACCTGGAGGATGGCAACTTAGTGCCAGTGGACACTCACTGTGACAGTTAAGACTGATCACAGGAAAAGTTTGCTTTGTTGATTTTATTCTCCTAGAAAGTGTACTCTCAATAAGTATTTCCTGACCCCTTATGCAAACTAAAAAGAGCATTTCTTTTTTAGAACCTAGCAGAGCTTATTACCCATTAATTAATCACTTTAATAGCCTTCTACTTGTGCATTTCCATTTTGTCCCAAAGTCACATTAAGGACTCTGTATACAAATATATGATAGCTTTTGCTGTTCTTTTTCATAGGAGCAAAGCTAGCTATTTATAAAAGCAGAGAATGAAGACAAGTAGTTCTAGGCATCCTAAATTCAAGTACTTAAAGAAGAGTCACCATTTTGTCATTGACAACCAACATAACAAATAAGTTATGTTTTAAAGGAAAGAACTAAAGAAGAAAGGAACATACCCAAAGTTTAAGAATCCTCAAACTTAACCATAATTTTGAGAATATATTTAGTATCTTATCCCTGAAATTAAGCATAGAAAAACATACTATTTCACTTCATCTTTTAATTCTAATCCTGGTTTAATTGTTACCATGAAGGATGTATTATTTTTATAACTTAATCTGTATACGTCCTTTGTCAAATTATCCATGCATCAGATAATCATCCAACCAGGCTAGCCATGTTCTCTTATTTTAAACCCAACTTGTTCCTCAGATTATTTGTTAAAGTCTTGCAGAAACTGCAGCTCTGACACTGGAACATCCGAGTAACAACTGTGGTAAATGAATAGCTACAACTTAGTCTCAGGTTGATGGGCCTAGAAAAAACATTATTCTGTTTTTCTGAAGAACAGAGCCACTTTGTAAACAGTGGTGCAGTTGGAAATAAACCCAACAGTTTATTTCACAGTCAGTGTGAAAGTACAGCTAAGTCTTTAAGATGGTGGAAATTTTTGATGGTTTCTCAGTATTATCTGAATTTATGAGAACTACACGGCACTTGTAGTTTGTCCCCCCAAGTATTTTTCATTATTTGATCCCTCATTCCATGCACTTTATGAAATCAAATTATGAAACAGGGTTTGGGTTTGTGTCTTCAAAACATCTTTCTATATGCATACCTCTGATACATGACTAAAACAAAACATGCCTTACCTTAGAAAAATCTGGCTTTACTGGTGGATTCTCTCTCAGTTCTGTTTCAGTATATTCATTGTTTACATAGTAGCCGACTCTAATAAATTCTTGACCTCGGTAAGTGCATGTAATTAGCACAACTGTTACACCTACTGCATCTGCATCTGGAATAAGCCCTGGGTTAGGTGCATCAGCCTAAATGTGAAAGGGAAAGATAAATTAAAATTGATACAACATGCCTACCTAGCAGGGGAATCTCAAGTAGCATGTTTCAGCAGCTAAGTAGTGACTATATTTAAAATTGTCCAAGTTAACCAGAAAACATACTGCTTTCACAACATCAACCCTAGATTTAGAACACCATCCTCTAAAGACAGAATTAGAACACAGTAAATTTGTTTGCTGACATTTCTCATGGGCGATTGGCCAGACTTGATCCAAAACTGCTTTTAAATATATGATCAGCTGAACCATTGTTCAAACAGGGGTACCAACATCACTCCAGTTCTACAGTGCCAGTGTTCCCCAGCCCATCTTGGTAATTTAGCAGAGCAAGATTATTTTCTTATATACCCTCGAGGTTGAATTGGTCTTGCATGTGTGTTCTTAACAAGACTACATCCTTAAAACTACAGACTGCAAGTTATACTTCAGTAAGAAAAGGGATGGTCTATGGTGAGGTTTGAGCTGTTCCACAGACTTCTAGGAAAGGAATGAAGTACTTTTTCTGGCTTTGTTCCGAATATCTATGTTCATTAAAATTTATGCAGTTAAATGCATCATCTTTTTAGAACACCTGAACATTTTCAGCCAGTATGCAAACCTAATTAATAAGCAACTGATATAATCTTCCTCAATGACCTTACTTACCATGGCTCTGCAGTTATTTACCAATAAAATGTGCCTCGTAAAATGAGGCTCACATCAGTCTCTTAAAATGCCTCCTAACTGCCACATCTGTTGATAAAATGTGATGCCTGATTCTGCTGCAGGATTTAAAGTAACAGCAATCCAGGCATAGTAAAACAGCTTCATATTCACAATTACACATGAAGGTCTGAAGTCAACAATGAACACCCATGTTGCAAAAACAAGTTGGTATTAGTAATGTGAGTTCAGATGGTTTGGGTGTAACAAACCTTGCCTAAGGACAGAGGATGAATGGAATTAACTCCTGTTGTCCCTCTCATCCCTACTTTTCTGTAGTATTTATATGCTCCAGCATGGTGAAATTTGGGAGCTACTGCTCATGCAGTACTGGCTTCTACTCTTTGCCACTTCAATTCTAAGCCTTCAAAACAGTCTAGCTTTTTGTGAGAAGCTGTAGGCACTTTGCAGAAGAATTAGATGAGTAAGAGCTCTCAGGTACAAATACACCAGAGGGAGGAGAAGAAACCAGGGAATCAGGTAGAACTTCCTCCAGCCCTGAAGGAAATAGAAAATGACTGAATGGCTTTACAACTAGCAGAAGGGAATGGAAAAGATGGCCAAGGAACAGAACAAATGCAGAAGCTTGAGGAAATCACAAGAACTGCCAATACAGATAAAATCACTACCGTAATTCAGTAGTCTTGTTCTAACAGTGCCCAGAACTGTTTGATCAGTTTGAATTCTACAGTAATGGGCAACAAAAGGACCATGTTCCATTTAACTCCCCATTAAACTCAACTCACATTATAATGTAGGATCTTAGTTTTCCACTGTCATTTTCTGTCTTGTAATATCCTATGACACAGTTCTGAACCCAAGGAAATACTCTGTTCTAATCCTACTTATCTCTCAAGCATTGTTTTGCTGCATGAAAAAGACACTGAAGATTGTTTAAAACAGTTTTCTCAAATTTCCAACTTCCTGTTTTTGTCAAACCTCTTAATTACTCAGGAACCAAAGGCAGAAAAAAATATATACAGGTAGGAAAAAAAAAAAAAGAAGAGTTTGGTATGACCCAATGATAAATAAGCAGATTATCTGAAAACAGATATTTTGGTGGGCAGAGGCAGTAGATTAATTTTTGCATTAAAATCTCTGTCTTAATATGCCCATTCTTATGCTACAAATTACTTTAGAATTTTATTAGCTCAGCCCACGTATATGTTGCCTTGAATTATCTTGCTTTTCCACATGATATTTATTCACATAGCTATTACTGCAGAGTAGGTAGCAAAGGTTATATGCCCACTTAAGGACAGTAAATTATTTATGTGCTTATATGCTCAAAAAGAAGTTTCTGTGATTTTTTTACAAATTCCCAAGAGAATAGAGAAGGAATCAGGTTTCACTACATGTATCTTGGCATTAAGAAACAAACTGTAGGCCAAGCTGTAGGCCTTTACTATTGAAACCTTTTTAAATGTAATGTTTTGGGGTTTTAAAACAAAAAGCTGCTTTTTTAAGTCTGAAAAGCACAGTAATTGTCCATCTTTTTGTAAGGCTGAATTCCCAACCAGATCCACATCTTTTCATCTAAGGTATTTTTATCATCCTTGGTGATCTGTCTGTGTGGTACTCCATTTTAGTTGCTATTTCAGCCATTTTCCTATCTAGAAAAATCTACAGCAGATTATTTCAAAATTTTACAGTCCTCTGCAAAGGTCCTTTCCTTATGATATTCCCCATGAAAACAATCTCTTTTCTTTGTATCACATGCCTCCTGCAGTTCTGTGCTTAGGCCGATTCTTGCCTTCCCTTGCTTGTTTTCTCCATATTCCAGGCTGCTTCAGCTTGGTGAATAAAATTGCTTCAGTCATCAGCAAAGGCTTCTTGCAGCACTTTGGGTTTTGATGGTCTCCTGTGTACACATGAGCTGAGTCCTACCCTCACCTAAAATCCAGAGCCTTTGAAGTGTAATATACCCAGACCCAACAGTACTTCCATAAGAAATAAAAAGGGTATTTTAACAGAAGGAGTCTCTTATAGGACCTACTCCAATCTAAGCAAAATCGCTACACATCTCCTCCTAATTTAGCTGTAGTGTCATTTATAATCAGGATACAATTGCTGAGTCCATTCTACAGAAACTGCAAGACCAGTAAATTTAATTTGAGACCTTCCCAATCATACAGCTAAAACATGCCTTTTTAGGCACCTGCTTCCTGCTCCTTCCCATCACCATCAACAATGAATCTTCAGACCTTCGACTGAGAACAGTGCATCTTTTAAATTAGAAATGTAAATGCCAGCTGATTTCCCTACATACAAACACAAGGTAACTCCTCTGAGAGCAATAGAGGATCACCTATTTCTGACCAATTAATGCCATAGGCTGTAATGGCTTGATAATGGAAAAACTGTTAATAAACGATGCATTTGTTACACATCTGCTTTATTTGCAGGGTGGAAAAATTAGGCCTGGCTCCAAAACCAAACAGAGACGTTTCAACATTGATTTGCATATATGTGGTTGATAAATGCAACCTCCAGTCTAAACCTATTCCTTTAGCCTGTCCTTTAAGGAAAAAAAAACAAAGCAAAAAAGCCCAGAATAAACAAACAAAAACCCCCAAAATCCCAAACAAACCACCTTTCCTGGAACTTACAGGATTAATCAGGATGCCTCACAAATGTTGGTATTATTTTAAACCAGTTACAGTAACTGTGGGAAATAAGGGAGTGTATTCATCAGTACTTTGGGGTTTTTTAATGCTCATACTTCAGCATGCATTTGCCATTAATTAAGTGAAATTATAGTATGAATTAGGAAAAATAAATGGGGCTATAATATAGTATAGGAAAATATAAAAATAGTATAGGAAAAATAGCAGGGTTCTTATATAATAAGATATACTCAGTTTCTATCTGATTTTTCATCCAATGGATTTTGCTCTCAGTTTACAAGAAAAATTCTTGTATTTCATAGAGAAAAATGTGTTCATTTTATTACAAATTACAGTTTTGAATAAAAAACGAACAAACCCCCCACCCCAACCACAAAAGAAATTATCCCAAACAACAACAAAAAAAACCTTCTGAAAGAATTCAGGCAAGTCCACTTCAGGATTTCCCCGCCCCACCTCTCACTGAGTTAAAACGGGAACAGGACTAGGCCAGTAAGTCATCTTAGTGTTGCTCTTTCCCCGTTTTCTTTTCCTTCATTATTCCTTATTAACTTTTGGCTTTAATAGCAGAATTTTATAGGACTGTCACATGCTCTAGACTTTTTTGCAGAGTCTTGATCTACACACTTGTGTCCTAAATGCCTCCCATTTACCACTGAATTTCTATCTTCATTTTAGAAATCACTGTGTTTTGTTACGATTCCGCATGCTTAGCCAAACATCACAGTTGAACATGTGTCCTGCCAAACAGAAACAAACTTTTTGATTGTTCTGGCTGAGTTTTACAATTAGTTTGTTGGCCTGATCCTGTGAAGGTGGTGTTTACATTAACCTAGTGCTCCTGATTGTCTGAAACTGCCACCAGTGGCAGAAGAGCTGAGCCTGATGGTGCTGGTGTAAACCAGTCAACTGGCACTGCTGTTTATAAACCAGACTGGTTAAAATTATCAGTAGCTATGAGAACTGTGCTTACATCACTAATTACTGATACCACAAATAAAAAATATAACCAAGAAGTATCAGAGGCAAAAAGTACAAGCTCAAGAATGGACTTTAAAGGAAGGTGTATCATACCAGAGGAGCTCACTGAAATATTTTTTCTAGCTTACCATTTTTCAAGTGCTTCTTAGTTTGATACCGTTATCCCTAAACAAATTAGCACAACTCTTTTAGAAACGGTTAAATCAAACTTACCTGAAATACAAACATGTGTCTGCCCGCAGGAACAGGTCCAACTAAAACAGAGTCTAACACCTGATCATACTCTTCACTTTCAGCTGAACCCACATAAATTATTTTCCATTCCAAATCTACAGGGGAAAAAAAAAACCAAACCAAATGACAAACATTATTTATCGTTACAGTTAGGGGTCTTCCACTCTTGCCCATCTACAGTTTTGCATAGCCTAAAATTGCTTCTTTGGCAACAGGCCTAAAATAACAAATACCTGTCTTTGTCAGGGAAATTTACTGATGCCTGATCCCTGTCCTCATGAACCAGATCATCTCACTTTCTCTCTCTAGTCACTTGTACCACAGGAATCCCTCTATTTTCACAGTGAGGTTAATTTTCAAATTTTATACAGAGAACAGGGCCCTTTTATTAATTGGGAGCTGTGTTGAGCATCTTCTCAAAGTCTGTCAGAACGGCTGCAGCAGAGGGATGATGCCTATAACTCATCACATCCTTGAATACCAACTAACGTCCCAAAAGCTAAATTCCCACCATCCACATACACCTCACAGTTTAAATTACACAGATCATGGAAAGTAGTTAACTGAGTAAGGAAACCCACTGAGCAAGCTCCAGACACACTAACTGTATGCCCCTATTCCTTCACACATCACTTGTGTTACCCGGGAAGTACGTAAAATTATGACAGCATGATTAGACCACATTCTTAAAGATAGTGGTGCTTGGATTTTATCTACATCCTGAAGTGGAATTATAGGCAAAAAAAAAAATTCAGTGTAGCATTTTGCTTCTTAAAGTAATGCACTAAACCCCAACATTTATTACAATTCAGTTTTTTCTAACTCAGCCTCTCCCCCACACACGTTTTAAGGTTGAATCTGCAAATTAGCCCAAATTAGCTCTTCCTGGGTCAGCTTTTCACCTTCCCTTTTTGATTCAAAACCAATATTCATTTACACATGTGAAACTAATCTTGCAAGACAGATTTTGGGGTTTTTAAAACAAGAGGGAAAAAAAAAAAATCACCATTACAAAAAACTATAGCTAACACTTATTTTCCTAATTAAGCTGTTGTTTCAGAACTGTATCTTAAAAACTTACACGGTATATTTCCTTTTTTTCCTCCCCTTGTGAACAATGCCCTGACTGCCTTTGCAAAAGCACAAACCTGTACCCTATTACATTAACTTGATTAATACACTCGGCAAAATCCAAAAGTCTCCCTCATGGTTTCTGGATGCAGGAATGGAATTTAAGCATAGAAAAAAAATCAGCACTTGAACAGAACTTGGCTGCTTGTAAGACTGCAACTCTCTTTCCTCATTAGTGAATTCTTCTTGCATATTTTGTTTACCATCAATGCAGGTTTTGCGGGTGTAACTATCATAATAAACAGGGCTTGGGAAGGTATTTTACTCCTCTGTACAGCACAGCTGCCCAGGTACTGTATCAGAGGTTTTATTTACCTTTTAAGCATGAAGTACTAGCTGTTGCCAGTATTGCAGGGTACTCATCCAGCATAATTAAGGAGCTTTCTTGTCTGGATCTAAGGACAATTTACTACTTAAAAGAAGTGAGGACTTTTAGGCTAAACTGCTTATCACACCATCCTGTGCCATTATTCTAGAAAAACAGTATAAAGCTCATTTTAAACAACTACTAGTATTTACTGCTAAAACTGTATTTTTAAAAATAAGTTTTAAATGTTATTTAAGTATCTTGATACAGAACAAAAACTTTAAGAAAGAGAGGGCTGGAGTTAACGGATTTAATTTTGGGATCAGTGTTGTAGAGGACAGGCTGAAAACAGCACAGAGAACAGACAGGACAGCACAGGAAAGCTAAGGCAATGACTCTTCATCAAGTATATAAAGGCTGTGTTTAATCTTATTTTTAAATGTGAAAGACAGCAGCGCTCATCCCTAATACATGCTATAGTCTAACTTGCATATTAGTGGGGGAAGGGAGCTGAGAATTCTGCTTTGGACCATCTATAATTCTTCTCATCAAAACTGCCCAGGATTAACTTTAACCTAAATCCAGAGTGTGAGGAGCACGTCACATACAGCTGCGCACAACTGGAAGGAAAAGCCTAGCACCTTGCACGGAGCCCCTGTGACGGGCACTGCCACCTGCCATAGCAGTTGTCACGGAGGGGGTCCGATGCTGCACCTCGGATGGGGCCAGGTTTACTGGAGAGATCCAGCCAGCAACGTGGCGACCAACGGGCACGGAGCACAGCTCCAGCTACTGCGTCGGTCAGTTGCAGTAGGGCAGGAGACAGGCGTTGGAGGCCTAGAGGAAATCCCTGGCTCGGGCGAGACTTCCTCTAAAGTTCCCGCCACAGGGCCGTCCCTCCCTCCCCGCGCTGTCACCATCCCGCCGGCACGCACGAGTACGCGCTGCTGCAGAGGCAGGCGGGGTGAGGCGAGTTAAACCGCAGCGACAGCGAGCCTGCCAGGGCACCTTAGCCACGACAGCACCCAACTGCCCTTCTCCTCAGCCCTGCCTTCACCCCTCCGCCCGAGGGGCTCCCTGGCGAGCAGCCGGAGCTGGGCTCCGCCGACTGCCAGCCAGGCAGTGTCCTCTCCCGCTCACAGGCAGCCCAGCCAGACGGCCTCCTCCTGCTCCCGGGGCAGCAGCCGCTCCCCCAGCCCGCCGGCGGGCAGGAGCGCCCCGCATTCCCTCCCTCGCCCCGAGCCGTTCGAAACTCCCGCCCGCGGGGCGACGCGCGGCCTCTCGGGGCGCGTCTCGTGGCCGGCCGAGGGGCGGCGCTGCGGAGCGCGGCCGGGGCGAGGGCGGCTCGCGGCCCGNAATAGTGGCAGGCGGGCGGCCCCCTCCCCCCCAGCGGGGTTCCCGGTGCCAGCGCTCCGCTCCCAGCCGTACCCCCGGCCCCGCGCACCTACCGCGGCTGCCCGCTGCCGGCACGCGGGGCCAGCCAGCCAGCTAGCCCGCCCCTGCCTCCCACCGTGATTTTTTTTCAATTTTTTTTCAATTTTTTTTTTTTTTTTTTTTTTTTTTTTAAAAAGGGCANTTTTAGTACTAAAATGGAGCACGAGGCCAACGAAACGCATCCCGAGCGTCTTCCGCGCTCCGAGTACCGCCGGGGCTGCACGCGCAGCATCCCGTGTGCCCGCGGGGATGCGCGGCCGCCGAGCCCGGTTCAACCCTCCTCTCTCCCGCTCGCTCCCCCCACGCACACACAAAGCTGGCAACATGGCTACCTCCACTCTAACAAGTTCCTCGCAACTTGCGGCAGCTCGCTGCCTCGCCGATGGCGGGGAGAGGCGGCGGGCCCGGCTCGGCGCCCAGGGCGGGCGGACGCCGCCAACTTTCCCCGGCGCCGGGCTCGGCGGGAGCGGCACATCCCCTCGCCCGGCCGGCACATCCCCTCGGCTCGGCACGGCGATGCGGCCGAGGTGGAGAGACTACTAAATTGTAGGCGCAGGCCTGTTCAAAGTTTAAGCCTTAAATGCCCCGAGCTCAGAGCCCGGGGTTGCAAAATCCGTATCGGGGAGAAAAATTCTACTCACCTTCAGACAGGTCCTCTATGCACTCGAATGTGATTTCGAACTGGAAAGGATTGTAGAAAGGAGAAGGATTATCCAACACCACTACATTGTTCACCTGAACCTTTGCCATATTTTGGAAAAAAACACAAACAATAGGCAGAGCGTGTTAACG
>VZRR01013115.1:1883843-1971084 GCA_013398015.1 Oreocharis arfaki | reverse complement strand
CGGGCTCCCGCCCCGCACAAGCCCCCGCGCCGCTGCCCGAGCGAGGCTGCAGGGCGGCGACTTCCACAAACTTTTTTTTTTTTTCGCCCCCCCTTTTATTTACACCGGGAACGCTCCACACTGTTCGCCGCTTTCCCTATTTCGCTCAACTACAGCCCATTCTGCCCCTGCTCGCCGCCAGCGCCCGCCCGGATTGGCCGCTCGCCGGGCGAGGGCCCTCCCTCCGCGGGCACCGAGCGCCGGCCAGAGCGGCCNGGGCCAGGGCGGGGCCAGGGCGGGAGATGAGCCCGGCGGACGTGAAGGAGCGGCGGAACATCTGCTTCTCTGATTTCCAGGAAAAGGAGCGAGAGCTTATCAATAGCCTTTTTTCTTTTCTTTTTTTTTTTCCTGCATGCATTAAAAGGATTAAAATCCAGGCAAGGGAGAAATCAGGAGGGAAGATCTAATCAAGCAACTAGTCAGATCTCTGTTCACGACCGAGAGGGACTCTGTTCATTAGTTCGAAAGCTGTTTCCTTGCAATGATTTTATTTAAAAGAAAAAATTAAATCCTAAGATGTGACATTATTTCTATTGCTGGCCTATGGGACTGTATTTATCCTGCCTACCACAATAACTTTTATTAAAATGGATAAGGTTTAGATTCATATGTAGAAGATGCTTCTTATGTCAGTGTATTATATTTAAAGTTGCGAACCATATGAGCTGAAGAAGAAATTAATTTCCTTTCAAAATGTTCATCCTCTGCAAGTTGCAAACAATGTAAGACCACATCCAGCTTTGGAAAGTGCCCTAAGCTGAAAATTGAGGCTGGAAGAATAGTAGGGCAAAATACCATAATTAAATTAGAACCATGGGTAGAACAGGGACAAAACATAATCTTTTGTCCATTCACTTCAGGCACAAAGTTAAAGAAGCACTGTATTTCAGCAAGACAAAAACTGGTTGCAACGAGAGCTCCTTTTAAAGTTTTATTTAACCTTATTTATAAAAGGGAAGATTCACAAATGTTTAGAAGAATCATGAGTGGGTTTTTATAGGCTAAGAGTGTGCAGTATTGTATAAACTGCAATGCTGGCTGCTTGGGAAGAGTGAAAAACTACTCTCAGTCCAGCATTCATGATGAAATTGTTCCCAACACCTCCCAGAACAAGCACTTCTGCTGTCGGAATGCACAAAACTAGTCTAATCAGACAGGAAGGTGCATTAAGCTTTCAACATCCTCTAATAAGAATTAAAGCAGTGGTTCACTTGCAGGCTAAACCATCTTGCCCGTGGGGCTACACCATGTGCCATGGGGCACTTTCAGTTTGGGGCCATTTCAGCTCTTTGGGTTTTTGTTACGCGTTGTTTGGTGGGGTTTTTCCCAGTTTCTCTGCTGATTGTGCTAGGTGCTGGTGGGGTCCCAGGTGCCAGAAGCACCCCTAGCTCAGGGCAGTGGGGCTGGCAGTGGTGCCAGGCTCACGAGCCCGACCCTGCAGCCCATGGCAGCGAGCTCTTGGCCGATGGCAGCGTGCCGGGATACAGCACCTTGCTGGCCAGGCAGCCCCCTGAGCAGAGCGGGGTTTGCTGGTGGGGTGCTGGGTGCCCCAGGTGGGACGGGCTGTCTGCATGGCCCCGAGTGCTGCTGCTGGAGAGGCCACCAAAGACGGGCTCTGCAGGGAACCAAGAGTGCCTGTCACACGGCCGTGCTGTCAGGAAGCCATCCCTTTCCTCTATTTGTAGAGGGCTTGGGTACCCTGAAGAGCTACGAGAGAGGACATTTTGCCCGGGCAGCAGCACTGGCAGTGAGAGGGCCCTGTGTGCAGCGGGGAAGCCATCTTGTGTGGCGGCAGGAGCCTGCAGCGAGGCCGTGTCATGGCTGCCATGCACAGGGGACAGCGCGGAGCAGGGTGACACAGCACTGCAGTGCCAGTGAAGTCCCTCACGGCCCCGGGGGGAGAGCAGAAAGTGCCCACAGCTCGGGGGGTGCGAGTTGTGTACCCTCACCACAGAAGATTCAGAAATAAATGCACAACCAGGCTCTAGTACCGCCTAGTACTTTGTGTTTCTATAATTCTGCTGTATGATTGACTGCCCACATTGTTCGGCACACAGTCTAGAAGAAACAAGAAAGATTGGGCATAGTGGAGCAGATTCATTACTACAAGCTGAAGTACATATTATGTTATCAGGAAGCATTTAATTCCAATAACTTTTTGCTAGCCATTTGTAAACAAATTGCTACTGTGGTGGGCTGCACAGTGATAAGGTCTTTGCAGCCTTGAACCAAATGGTGAGGCAGGGGGGATTCTTGTGCAGGTTTTGCCATAGAATTTCAGGAGATTTTAGGCTGGTTGCAGCTTGTCAACTACTAGGATATTTTGAGCTGAGCACTGGAGTGAAAAAGAAGGGCTAAAGATAGAGAAGAAACTGGGAAATAAGGAATAGAAGAATTGGAGAGAGCTGCACATACTTGCTAATGAGTGGCTGTTTCTACAGTTGTGCAGGATTTTTGACTTGCCGTCCACCCAGTGTTGTATCATGTGTAGATTTACTGGAAAACTTTTTTTTTTTTATTTCTTCCCTCATTTCATCCTTGGTCATCTTTGGATTTTCATTTTTGCTTAATACTTAGAGGAAACCAAAAACTCATTAAGAAATTTAATTTCCTTAGTTTAAAGGAAGAATTTGACTCTACTTTCTGGGGCCATGAGTTAAATGACAATTGAATTTTTTTTTTTTCCCAAATTTTGCTTTGCAGCTCCGAAGTTCCTGTCCGTTTTAATAGCTGATGAGGAGGAGTACTTGAATGGGTCCATTCCGTAGTTTTGCAATCTTTACATTTGCCCCAATTTTCAGTATGAGTCACCAGATCTAGTCTTCATACCCCAATCCCTTTTGTTCATTTAACAAAGTCCTAAAACAAGCCACAGTCCAAATGTGGGAAGCTTAGCAGAATCTGCTCCACAGCTCCAGGCTAACCTACCTCAACACTAGTGGGATTGCTTGCTGGTAGCTGTAAAGTGAGTTTTACGTGGTAGAGGTACATGATGGAGTGTCCCTGCTGGTTTGCCTTCTGTCCATGGCTCAAGCCACTGTGCTGGGTCCCTTTCTTTCACTCAAGTTCACTCCTGCATTTTAAGAGACTGACTGAAGTATTTGATTGTTCAGGTTTGACGGTGACTGCTGTGAAGGAATTTGGGGAGTGGAATCTGGAAGCTGGAGCACTGGTGCTTGCAGATGGAGGCCTTTGTTGCATTGATGAGTTCAATAGTATCAAAGAACATGACAGAACCAGTATCCACGAGGCAATGGAGCAGCAAACCATCAGTGTTGCAAAGGCAGGGTAAGTAGCATGTTAGCATATGTGAGAAAACAACATGAGATTTTTCTCTTGTACTTACAAGTTGGAGGGATGCTAATTAAATATATCAGTTTTCTTCATTGTACATAATAGTTTTGTTCTCAGCAGTATTTCTAAACTAGACAAGTCAGCGTTTAAAAGGATAGTGCACTGGACCAGAGTCTACAAGCAATCAGAATAAATACATTCTCTCTTCACTGCTGGGTTTTCAATCTACTGCTATAGGCCAGGGTACTTTCCTACAAAGACTTGGCATCCTTTTTATTGTTCTTTGCTGCAAGTGGTCTAATAATCCTATGTGAAATGAGGAGCTTTGTTACTTTTTTTGTTGCAACTCAGAAAGTGGGGCTTCATTTTACCAAAACCACAAAATCACAGAATCATTAAGTTTGGAAAAGACCTCAAAGATCATCAAGTCGAGCCTGATCACCACCTTGTCAACTAGGTCATGGCACTAAGTGCCATGTCCAGTCAATTCTTGAACACTTTCAGGGATGGTGACTCCACCACCTCTCTGGGCAGTCTCTTCCAATGCCTGATCACCCTTTCAGTGAAGAAATTCTTCCTGATGTCCAACCTGAACTTCTCAGCACAGCTTGAGGCTATGTCCTCTTGTCCTGTAAAATCCAGTAATACTGCTTGGTAACCAAAGCACATCAAGAGATTTCCAGGCTGTCATATTTTCCAAGAGATTTACAAGCTGCTGAATTTTATATGTTGGGTGTGGCATAAATATGAACTCCTGCTTACTTTAAGTTCCTCCCTTTCTTTTTTCAAAGCAGTATGTGTTCAAATCTGCTATTCCCCCCACTTGGATCCACCCACCACTTGGATCTTTAAGCTCATATTTCAGTTTGTCAGTCATATGCAGCTCTTGTCCAGGCCCAGATTATTTCCTGGCTGGTATTGCTGAAATCTCTGCTGCTCAAAAGGCATCACCCTTTCCATGTTCCTTCTTGTCACCTTCCACTCAGCTCTTCCTCCAGTCACATCTTGGCTCCTCTAACTGATCCTGTCCTTCCCTTATTCTGAGCATCTCCATCCTCTTTGTCAGACAGTGGACAAATAATCATAGAATATTCTGAGTTGAAAGGAACCCACAAAGATCATCAAGTCCAGCTCTGAAGTGAATGGCCTGTATGGGGATTGAACCCACAACTTTGGTGGTTTTAGCACATGCTCTTACCAGCTGAACTGATCTCAGGGTCATGTTGCTCTCACCTGGATGATTACCAGCCTTTGTCAGCTGGGCACAAATACTTGGAATCAATATGGTCCTGTCTCCTTATTAAGACAGGGACATATTTCAGCTGAGTTCCTTGTTGCAGTTGTTTGGGTTTGATAGATCCAAACACAGTTCACTAACTTGCACATGTATGCTCAGTTGCTCACTTTTAAGGACTACATCTAATGAGGATTTTTTGAGTAATAACTTAGCACACATAGGTTAAGCGCCTTGTTAATTTGGGTCTTTTTTTGGTGCATGGGAGATAAGTTTTCTTCCTGTTGGGTATAAGCTGGTGGAGGATCTATGGTCCTTCCTCTCAGTTACAGGAGAACTTTGTGTGTGAGGCAGCAGTTACTCAGGAGCTGACTAGAAATAGCTCAGTGACAAACCAAAGTTAGAATGCCTCTGCCGCTGCCTCACCCAAAAGGCGTGCATTTGGACTACTAGAGTAAAAATAATCTCTCCCCACATCTACAAGCACATGCTAGGACATCATGGTTAAGAGAGGAAAATGGCTGTTTCAGATGATATGGCTGCCATCACTGTTTACCTGGGTTCATATTCACGTTTACACAAAGGAATAAAACATAAATTTATGTCACATTTTCTTTTGCTCTCTTAAAAGGTGCATTAAGCTAAAGTGTTACTTTCCAGCGTTCAAAAGTGTTTCTATACTGTATAAACCCACAAAGTAATATTTATTTCTGAAAAGTAGTGTTGATTTTCACTATTTAAGCATCTAGCTGTATATAGAGATTATTTGTGGCAATACTGGTTGGTGACTTTTGGTATCCAGATCACTGTCTGTTTAGTTGCTATTCTCTGACTGAAGAACACTGTACATGTAATAAATATTAATACAATAATTGTGTACATTGTTTAGCTCTTATGGTCTTTCAAGACAAGATGTGCTCTTTAGAGCATAAAACCACAAATGTTTTTAAACACTTTGGAATCATTTTCCCTACCCAGTTTAAGTCAACCATAATGTTCACCATACCTTTCTCTAGCTTGGTGTGCAAGCTTAACACGAGGACAACTATCCTGGCAGCAACAAACCCAAAAGGCCATTATGACCCCAATGAGTCTGTCTCTGTCAACATAGCTCTTGGCAGTCCCTTATTGAGCAGATTTGACCTGGTCTTAGTATTGTTAGATACGAAGAATGAGGAATGGGACCACATAATTTCTTCCTTCATCTTGCAAAATAAAGGTAAGAGTAGTCTTTTTAAATCATAAAGTGTTTTGTTGGAGGTTTTTTTTGGTTGGTTGGTTTCTGGTTTTGTTGTTTGTTTGTTTGAGGGGGGTTGGTTGTTTTTGGGTTTTTTTAAATTTCTCTCCATTTTTTAGTTTGTTATTCTTGAGTCTTTCAAGTAATCAGTGCTTACATTTTTGTCATGGTGGTTTTCTGCTGTATGGTTGTTCTTCAAGTAGGAGTAAGACAGAGATCACTAATTAATTAAGAGGGCTGAGCTGAAAACACTCTACTTTTACTCTGGGATCATTTACAAGAGATTTCAGCCCAGGCTGCTCAGTAAGTGGATTGTTTCCATCTCACACCTTTCCAGGGCTTGATCTGCAGTTCCTACACACCTTGCAATTTTACTTGCTGTTAATGGGAAACTTAATTCAGGCAGAACAGATCAGAGATGCACGTGTTGCAGGGCTCAAAGAATGAACAGTAGCATGCCCAATGTGGAGCTTTGTGCTCTGGAATGAGGGAAGGCTTGGTGATTTGATTTTGACCAGCCCCTTCCCCATCCATGTCAAGGAACATGGCTTTGATCCCCTTTGCAGAAGAAGTGGTTAGCGGAAACTTCTTCAGCTAGCTTCCTGCCCTCTCCAAAATATTTCCCAGAAAAAAATGTTCAGAACATGGCAGGAAGCTGTTGGCTCCAACAGAGTAGGTAAAACAGCCAGAGGAGGTGCGTACGCTCACGCAGCGTTTTTCATTTTAAGGAGTTCCAAAGCACTTGGCACTGTCAGTACCATCTGGCGGGCAGTGAGGCTGACAGCAGTTCTATAGAAATTACTGGAGGCTTTTACTGTGGATTTTGATACGGGAGGGATCGAATGGTGTGTAAAATTCTGCGCTGGAATTTGACCAAGTCCTTGAGGGCTAGTGTACAGACCAGCCAGCATGCCCCAAAAGTACAGTAATGTGTCTTTCATAGTCTCCTGTCTATTTAACAGGAGTTCTCAGGAAGAAGCTTGATGTTCTGTTGTTATAGAATTACTAACAAGGATGTTGTAATGCAGGCTGCCCAAGCAAATCAGAAAAGCTCTGGAGCATGGAAAGGATGAAAACCTATTTCTGCCTTATAAAAAGCATACAGCCAAAATTGTCTGATGAGAGCAACCTGATCCTTGTTCGCTACTATCAAATGCAGCGTCAGAGTGACTGCAGGAATGCTGCCCGCACCACCATCCGCCTGTTAGAGAGTCTGATACGCCTCGCAGAAGGTAAGGCCCTGGCATTTTTATTTTTAGGCTAACAATTAACCTTTATGAAATGAATAGAACAGTATAATTATAGCCAGTAAGCAGAGTAGCAGCTTTTCCATGGAGGTGGGGATAGGTGGTTACTGTATTGTTTTATCCTTCTCATCTAAAGAGCCTCAGGGCTGAAGATGTTGAATGTGAGAAAGGGTATTACATTTAGACTATCAAAACCAGTTTTAATTTTGACATTCTCACGTATATAATAAATATTAAAACCTCTGGAAGAAGTCACATTCAAGAGAAAAATCTCAGAGATTATGTGTCTTTATGAAAGGCAGTCTCAGGATTTACTTGGCACCATTTGAGTCAAATAGTTGTTTCTACTCTGAAATTAATATAACATAAAGTTAGCGTATTTTTCTTAAGTATCAATAATTCTAAAATTAATATCACATAAAAGATAACATATTTTTGTTTCCTGAAGTATCAGTAATCAAGACCATATTTTGCCATACAACTTAAACATTTCCAACTCTGTGTTCAAGTTGTATTTCATTTATAAGAGAAAACCCAAAGGAAGAAGTATGTCTCTGTCTTAGCATGGTTTTAGTTTATAAAATGGCATATCAGATATTTTCAGGATGAATTTAAAAGAGTGTACCGTATTTTGTGTAGCAAGCATAAATGGCAGTGTAGTGCTTCCTACTTTAGATTTTTTCTCCATTTTGGGGGAAAGGCATCCTCCATTTAAGTGAAAGACATTCCAAACTTTTTGAGATACCCATGTACTTCTCACATTTGGTGTTTCTTCTCTTCTTATCAGTTCATGAGATTGGGGCTTTTAGTAGGATTTTGTTCTTTCAAAGTATTATTTAGATGGTATTAACTAACCTGTCTTTCTATTGCTGAATAAGAACTGAGTGTGTTTCCATGGCCATTAGAAAAAAGGCTTAATGTGGTAAATTATTTGCATTATATTTATTTACAAATATCACTTTTATTTTGCTGACTGACGAAGGAGAAGAAAGAAAAAATAAAGTTTTTGTAGAGAAAAGCATTTAAAATAAGACCAAATCTGTGACATGGACCAGGTGGAGGAATGATTTTTTTTCTGACCTGTGATGAAAATTAGACCTTATTTTTTTACTTTGTGGTGATGACATGTGCCTATGTAGATAAGGAAGTTTCATATCACACTCTTTGTTGTGATATCCAGCACTTCACATTTTTTAACTGTAGAATTTTAAGCATCTTTATTCTGTCACTGTAACTGCAATTTGAAAATTACACCCCGTTGTTCACTAGAAAACCTAATCCTTCCAGTTTCTGTTGAAATTAACATTGAAATCAAAATTATTATATTTATGTTTAAGTTATGCCCATGCACGAGTGTTTGAGGGATGAAGAAATTTGAAGAAATATCTTGTTCTTTCTCGTACAGAAAATTGTTTTTTGACTTCGGTAACACTTCCACCCATTTATTTTTGATAGCTCATGCCCGGTTGATGTTTAGGGATACTGTGACTTTGGAAGATGCTGTAACCGTGGTATCAGTGATGGAATCTTCTATGCAGGTAAGTTTTCTTGCAGACATTGCCATTGCTGCAATACCACATTTAAGGGATTCAGTTTTACATGTAGACATGTGCCAGCTCCCTTCTTCTCTTTGGAAAGGATTTTATAGACTCATGCGAAGTAGGTAATCAGAGACCTTGACAAGTCTTTTTTAGTCCATCTTGATTGTTAAAATCCTTAAGCAGAGATTATACTGAAAAATCTGGATTAGGATAAAGTCCTGCTACCTTTTTTTATAGACTTTGCAGTCTAAGTGAAGTTTTGGCATACTATTGGCTTTTGGTAATCTACATTTTAAAGACATTTTGAGGCAGAAATTGTGTGTATATCACCGTGTTTAATAGCTTCTGATGGGCTTTTGTTCCATGATGTTATATAGTCACTCATTAATTAGGTATGAGAGAACCAAATCATTTTTTGGAGCAAGTTCAAGCAGTTGCCAAGACCTACAATTTATTTAGCCATTAAATAATTTTAAACTATGATGGTAGTAATAGTAAAACTCAGAACATTTAGAAGACTAAGTTTATTCTTAGAAACTTTAAAATTCCAGATCTTTGGTTGGACTGAAAATCATGCATTTCAATTATCACATGGATTTATGTAATGTTTCTATGCAAAAAGATATTGGAAAAATGTGGAAGGCTAGATTTTAGTTTACTGTAATATTATTATTAGGATGTTGAAAAAGCAGCACATTTAGAATCAGTAAAAGAAATGTAAATCTGATAGATGGGGTTTTTTTAGTAGAAATGTGGAAAGTAATATAGACACTATTACTTCAGACAGAATTTTTTTATGAGAAATAAATCTTCATGCTTTGGAGTAGGAAAAAAATTACCATAAGCAGATTATCCAAAGTTTTATGCAGGGGGGGTTTTAGCACATCTGAAATGTTTGGGTTTGGCTCTGCCGGAGATGGTGTACTCCGCTACTCGGCTGGCTGGCCTGATCCAAAATGGCATTTCCTATGTTCCTGCATTTGAATATTTTCAAGTTTAAACAGTTTTATATAGCACCCATTAGTTCAATGGGCCTGAAAGACCTTTGTAGGAGTAGATATGCTCCTTTTTCTGGAGACAAAGCTCTTCAGGACAGATGCACAAAGTCACATATGGCAAGTAGGCGCTTGTGATCTCCCTTGTCCTTTCAGTGAGAGTTGAGAGACTAATTGCAGTCTGTGCCACAGATAATCTATTGCACAACACTGCAAATGGAATTTATCTCAAAAATACTACAGGACCTGACCTTATTAAATAGGAAAAGATTATTTTGCTGTCTGCTGCAATTCATCTTGCACTGTTTTGAAGAGCTCAGCTTTTCGATGACAGCACTGCATCAAAGTTAAAATGTGAAGCTATTGGAACTGCAGAAGATACCACATAAGTCTTCATTAACTGTAATTAAACCTGTAATTAACTAGATGGAAAATTGATGGGACAGTGGTTTCAAAGTAATATGGTTTTGAATATAAGAATTCTGAAATACTTTTTTTTTTTTTTTTTGGTAACAGATCAAAAAGTGAAACAGATGTATATAATGATAATGAATGTGTATTGTCCCCTGTGTGTCTCTTTACCTGATCAGCACAAGTAAATGTCAAAGAATTGTTTTAACTGTGGGTCACTGTTTCATTTTTATACAGTCCTGCCCTCAAGGGCTGCAGGTTGACCTGGCCAGGGTCAACCCACTACATTGTGTAACAAGTTTTTGTCTAGTAAGAGTCAGTGAGAAATTTGCCTGAATATGACTGCAGAAGATTACCTGGGAGTATTTGGTATGCTTATCATCTTTTCTCCACTCTTAGCTTCTTATGAGCAAGTAGACAAACGTGTTCATTTTTGCTAGGAAAATGCAAACTTGAGATCTGCTATTTAGGGTCAGATTTTACTTTCCTTCTGGAAAGTATAAATAATCACTGAAGTAGTTTCTTTTTGAAGGAAGTGATTTATTTGTTTTATTTTAAAAAGCTGGAAGTAGCATGCAAAAGTTTATTTTCAGAAAGGAATTCCTTCTCTAGAAAAAAAAAAAACCCACAACATTTTGTGCAGGTACATCCTGTGTTTCCTGCCTAATTGTCAGTCTCTAGAATGAGGTTGTAAATGAGGAAGTGCCAGTGTCATTCTGGAAGGACTGGCTGCCACCTTTTAGCTCAGCAAACTCCGTCTTTAACACTGTCTTTGCAACTTCTACAGTAAGTCATGTTCTTGCCAGTATAAAATTAAAGTTCACAGTTCTCCTGTGACTGGGTATTTCTTGTGAGCTCTCTTGGGAAGGAAGGCTATCACATATTCATCACCAACCTACTTCTTTGGAGTTTTTTGTTTGTTTCGCCCGCTAATTCACCTTTATATTTCTTTTTCCTACTTCATGTTTGTGAGCATATTCCAAAGCCCCCTGGCTTGATCTTTTCTTTGCCTCGTTTTCTCTTGCTAGCGTTGTCTCCCTCCTTCTCTTGGTCACGTTTCCATCCTTGTTTTGTTCTCTTTCCAATCCCTCTCCTTTTACTCCTTTTTATAATTTGTCTTCCCATCCCTAGGCATTTTATACCTTTCCTTTCCACTAACTTTCCCTGTAATACTTTCTCTCTCTGTTTTAGATCCTCTGCCCTCAGTTTACAGTGGTTTTGTCATATGGTTTCCTTCCTCTACTCAAAATGATATCTCAGAATCTCAGAGGGGTAGATATCTCAAGAGACGTGAGCACCAGCACAGGAATGAAACTTCAAAGATATCTAAAATTCACTTAGAATTTCACATGCACACACAATATTTAAAAGAAGCTCCTTGTGATGGCCAGGTAAAGGACTGAAATGTCAGGGAGGGCAAGACATTATTGTAGCCCATGGCTGTACATCTCAGGATATATAACCACATAATCCTCTTTTTTCCCACCGGGTCCTTAGGTCACAGGTTGACAGAATTCAGTCTGAAAGCAACTATCTTTTGTCAGTGTTTTGCTCAATATTTTGTTTATTACCTGCTGTTCTAAAGGTAATATTCTCGATTTCATAACATACTTTTCTTTGGAATTCATCTCCAGTGGCCTTGAATATTTCAGAAATATCAATTCACCTAACCTCACGCAGTCCTTGCGAAGTGATGGGATGGTGCTACTCCTCTGATCTGGAGCTGAATTATGCACAGTCCAGAAGAAATTGTCCACTAGAGCATACCCCTGAGAGATGGTTGGGGGCCCAGTTTCAGAGTAGTAGCACTTTGACTGTTTGAGCACATTTCCTCTTGTCTGCAATTTCCTTCTGTGCATACACCACATCAGGATCCCACTTAGAGATTTATTTTCTTTCTTTACTTGACTGGCTCTTTCTGAATCACAAAAACCGGAACATAGCATCAGAGACAGAATCTGGTCCTCCTTGTCTGCTTTTAATTGTTCTAACCAAGAGACTGAGACCCTGCCTCATTGTCTATGAACCTTCCAGTTCCTGAAGCAAATACAGCAGAGGGGTTCTGCAGGAGCCTTTTCCATGCCAAGAGACTGGTGCTTCTATGTGGAACAGATCTATCGTGTTCCTGAAGTGATGGGTGAAAAAACCCCCAAGTGGTAACTTCAGTGGGATGCATTAAAGGTTGCATGGACAGCCTTAATTTTACCACGTTGTAGTTTTAGAGAGCTATATTTAGCCACAGGGTGATGTTTTTCAATGTAATTTTTTTTAATGTAGTATTTTAACATTGCAAAATGGGAGAACCAGAAATTACCACAATTGAAAACGTGTAATCCATGTGATGCCATAGGTAGCAATTTCTGGATCTAGGGACTTCATTGACTTTTGCTATTGTGCCCATGGCACTTGATAAACATCTTGTTCATTATTTGTATTGAGCTTTATAGATTAGACAGGAGTGCTAAATGCTAACTAATCTGTGGCAAAATAGAGGGTTTGTGGTGTGAGGTGTTTTCTTCCAGAGAGCAATTAACTACAGAGCTATTCTAGATTATTTGTGCAGATGCTCTGTTCCAAGTCAAAACTCCTTCATTTCTACAAGGCACAGCAAAGATTGTCCCAGATTAAAATCACTTACAATTCACTGGAATTATTCACAAATAGTAAGTTACTCTTAAAGTGCTATTCAGAAATATTTCTGCCCCAAAAAATTTACCTTGTGTTGACAAGCCTTAATACCCAGGTCTTCTCCTTTAAGAAATTAGGCAAAGCTAATGAAAACTTCTAGCAGTCAGAACTTCTCCAGTTAAAAAAGTTCCTCATATGGGCACAATTTTTACAAGGTATTTGGAAAACATCTTTAATCCTAATTTTCGTTTTCAGTCATGATGTTCTCAAACTTTAGGTGGACTTCCCATTCCATGTGTCAATAAAAATAAACAAGTGTGAGTAAACTGCAGTAAAGTGCAATTACTGATCATGTAATTGCTTTATGTTTATGAGCAATTTTGACTGTGTGAGCAGATCTAATAGGATTATTTGTGTGGATACGTTTAGCAAATATTTGCTACCTTAAGCTTTAAAATATATAAGGGAGAATTTCAGATAACATAGTCTCTGTTGTTTAAATTTGGTGGTAAATAATAAAGGTAGTTTCCTATTTTTAATTTTTTAAAATCTCTTTGGTGCCATAGGGGGGTGCACTTCTCGGAGGCATCAATGCCTTACACACCTCATTTCCAGACAATCCAATGGAGCAGTACCGAACACAGTGTGAAATCATATTGGAGCGGCTGGAGCTGAAAGATCTTCTGCACAAAGAGCTACAAAGACTTGACAGGTTATAATACACAAAGTAACAAACTAATTCAGAAGGGAAACAGATTTTCTTTCACAATAGTTTCTGGAGAAGGTCTAAAAATAGTCTGACATTGGGAGGGGGCTCGTTCTTTAGAGGACATGGATAATCAGGGAGATTGTTTGAAAGTAGCACTCTGAGATCATCACAAGATCATTTCTGCCTCTGGGTTATGGAATTTACAAATATTTTAATGAGTTCCCAACTCATATCTCAAAATGATGCTCAGATAAGTTTCAGAAGTGCTTCTTAGAGTCAAAATGCTAGATTCTGTAGCTGAGCAAAAAATTCTATATAACCTTTTGTTACTTGTTTGGTAAAATAAAGCAGTTCTGCTTCATGATTTTTTAAGCTGCCTTTTGTGTTGGGCTTGTCAGGATCCTTCTTTTTCTGTTAATGGAAAATGTAAGCCTGAATCAAAGTTCTGTAATTTTGGGTGATTTTTCTTTTCTACATGCTTTTCACTGACGCATCTCTAGTTTTCAGCTCACTGCAATAATCTTTGGGAAACCTATTTGTTGTTATTAACAGAAAACTTTTAATGCACTGAGCCTGAGAGAAAAACCCTAGAATTGGAAGGAAATAAAATTTAAAAAAAAACAAGCCGCATTTTCTTCCCAAAATGAGATTAGGCTTTAAAGAAACTTGTGCTTTCTTACTGTTAAAGGAAGATGAAAGATTAATGTTGTTGAAATTAATGGAAACAGCTGGGAGAATTCACACTTCCTTTGAATATTTTTGAGACTTATTTTGTAACTTGTAGTAATGATGTGTTAAATAACCAGAGTCAACAGAAACAGATGAAAATAGGATATCTTCAACAGACAGACAAAAGCTAGTTTTAAAACGGAGGTGTTCATAGGGGATCATAGAAAGGTAGGATGGGATGTGAGATCAAATACAAAGAGAGGATCAGGTCTGTGTTTGACCTTCCTGGCAGGAGCTCACATTATCTGCTCCAAAGCCCTTCTAATGATGAGGATTTCCTGTTGCCGTTCTGTAGTCTGCTCTGTGATTGCTCCACCTAATGCTCGTAAAGGTTTTCCCAATATCCAACTGAATGCCCTCTGCTGCAAATTAAGCTGATTTCTTCTTCCCTCTCTTAAGCAGCTTAGGGAATACTAAATGAATGTCCTCTTAAGAACAACCCATTCTGTATTGGAAGACTTGTTCCATGAATTCCCCCTAAACTATATTTCAATAAAACAAGCATGTGTCATATATTTCATCCCTTCTTGATGAGTCATATAATTTCTCCCACCTTCCATTAAAAAACTAAGAATAAATATGTTAGTAAACAATTATAGTAATTATTCTAAAACCTGCATGTCTATATAGTGCTATCTTTCTCACAGAGCAGAGGAACTGTTTATAATGCATAAGAATAATTTCTTCCAGACGAATGCCGTCACTTTTGGGATGGAAGGTGGCTGCTTTTCACTCACTGTTTGTATCACTGTTTAGCAAAAACCAGAATGCTGTTTGCCCTGGAAAATATGGGTTTAGGTAGAATAGACAGAACATCAGCTATTCTGAGGTTGGAGGGAACCCTTACTCAAGCATCTCTGTTGTTTTGGAGGGCCCTGAGAATATTGATAGCCACAGACAGTGATAATTAGGTTTTATAAGTGATTTGAGATGCTTTCGTTCTATCATGTCTTTGACATATTAAGTACATAGTGATTATGAGAGAAACCCAACAACAAGCACTCTTCTAAGTAATACCTAGGTTTTCTGTTCCAGTAACTAATTTGAGACTTTAGCTGGCTCAGAATAAGATTTAATTAGGTTCCTTTTCTAGAATATAGACTTACAGAATGTGTAAAATCTGTAAGGGACTTTAGCAATGGTTGTAAGTAGTGCAAAGCTGTTTGTTTGCTTTTTATCTTTTTCTGTTTGGTTTCCCAAGGAAATGCCTCTTAGATGGTTACTTTCTCTGTCCATCTGCCTGTCTTCTGTTGGGGATGCTAAATTCTGCCACTCACTGTTGAAGGTGCTGAAAGATCATAGACTGCAACACCAGCTTTCAGAGCTGTATGTGAAACTGAATAATATACTTTTGTGGCCTACATTATTTGTAGCTTTCCACCAGTTTTGCATATTATGTATCACTAATGCAATGAAGAAAGAAAAAGGAAGAAAATTAATTTACTGTTGTTTAATTTTTTTTTTCATTGTATAGATTGCAAAAGGAAAATTCATGCCAGCAGCAGCCTGAAGAAACAAATTTCGGTACTACCACAAGGTGCTCGAATGAGGATGCATTTGGGCAGTCAAAGCAAAGGTCTCAGTCAGAAGCTTCAAATCAAGAAGAGGATAACTCTGGGCCACAGACACCTTTGCTTGAAGGCAGCTCTGAAGGGAATATGCATCCAGAGCCCTTGTGCAACTCAGCACATGGTAATAACAAAAATACAAACAGCCTGGCATGGTTTGACAGCCTGGAAGAGAGCAGCATTGATGCTGAAGAAAATTCTCAGAAGAAGTCTCCAGTGCCCAAGATACCTCCAAATAACTTGGCTTCAAAAACCTCAAGCTCTGAAGAAAGATCTGCTTCAATACCAAGGAAGCGAAATGGAATAAGAGAGTCACTAGCAGCTGTGGATCTGCATGCTCCTCTGAAACAGAAGGACTCAGTTTCCAAGTTAAGCAGGAAAAGGACTGAAGAACACAACTGTTCTTCAGGAGATACCATTGCAGACCCAGCACCAAGTGCTAGTCTCCAGGATTCAGTTATTAGACAAGATGCTTCTAGAAGCTGGCGGAGGCTGCACACGGAGAAGTCACATGGATTCTTTACAAGTACACAGGACCCCGAGGCAAAGGCCCTTCCTTCAGTATTACCTGCCTCTGGCCTGCCAGATCTTTCAAGTGATGCAGATTCCGTGCTAGGAGAAGAGAAAAGCTTATCAGTAGCAGCAAAAAGGGCAACAATTTCCATGAGAAAAAGAAGTAAAGATCAAATAGTGAAGGAAACAAAACTAGTAAGTTCCCATGAGCAAGAAGGTGAAAGTCCACCAGCTGCTAAACTAGCTAAATTTTCTTTCAGAGCAAGGACAAAGCTTGGTCATTCTTCAGAGAAGACAAATGAAGAATTTTCTCTTTTTCAGAGTGCAACTGTTTTTAAGCCAACAGAGCAGCTCCAGGGAGAGCAGCTTCCAGAAGAATACTGCCCACCTGAGAAAAGCAAGATGACATTGACTCGCTTAGGAAAACGTAGTTTTGAAAAAGGATCAATTGATAACAAAGGGAAAGAAGAGCAGCAGCATCAGGCCTTAGGGAAGGAGATCAGAGAAAGTGCAGCAACACGCTCCGATATCAGTTTTGATGCTGTGTCACCTCCGCCCACTGAGAAGAAAAGGGAGGGAGAGGAGAAGCTTGGTGGTCCAAGCACAGGGAAGGTGCGCTCCAGCACATTAGCCAAGCTGTCGACATTCTCCTTTGTGTCACGTCCTGAAGCAAAATCAGAAACCTCAGCTGCTATTGATACCAACAGGGAAAGCCACAGCCCATTGCTGAAGGTGCACGTGAGCAATCCTAGCAAAAGGAAGAGTTTTGCATTAGGAAATTCTGGTAAGGCCAGCGTGGTCTCAAAGACATCTCTCTTCTCCATAGCAGAGCTGGATGATGCAACATTAGATTTTGATTGGGATGAAGAGTTTAGGAAAAATCCAAGCACATAACATGTATATCCTCCCAATTATTTAACATGCAGTTCTTCTGAATCTTCACGCTTCTATCAGTTGTATGCATGGTTTTCAAAGCATTTCATAGAATCATCCTGGACCTGTGAACATGCTTTCTTTAAGGGCCATGTGCCTTACATAAGCAAGGACTGCCTGTGCTGCAGGCCTGATATGGCTTTTAGTTTTCTAAACTCTTCCCAAGGCTGTTTATCTCAGTTCAGTGTTTCGATTGAACTGATGAACCCCAGAGACTTGTATAGCTATGTCCGTGTGTCCAGAGTGAGTGATCTTGCAGAAGAGCAGGCTTAATTGACTTTATCCTTTATTTCATGTAATAGTTAGAACTACACATGGTTCAGACTGTCCTTCCAAGTGATTGTGCAGCTTCAGAAAAATGATGGTGCTCAAGCTATGTCATTACATTTTGTTCATCTATATGTGCTGTTTGTCTCAGCATAGTTACCAATATTGTGATCTACCATCATGCTGTGGTAAGTGTTTCTGTATTATCAGTATCATGACAGTTTTGCTTCATCTCTGGTTGCTGTGCTCTTTGTCACACAGCTGATGTTGAAAACACGGATCGAGAGCTTTTTGTTTCTGTTTTTTAATTTCTCTTTTAAATACACTGGTTCAGATATCTGTGTCTGTATTCTGGGTCGTTAGATCAAAACCCAACTCTGTAATAAACACACGGTTCTCAACTGCAGAGACAACGAATTTCAGGTGATTGAATGGGAGTCGTCAGTAACCAGGGTAACTTTAATGCAGGCATTAAGTCCTGGCAGATAAACTACGTTTCAAACCTAGCAGTGTGGTGAAGAGCTTCCCTAGTGTAGCTTGGTTCTGAGTCAGATAATGTTTACTTGGATATTTTAATTATGATTAGAGTTTTACTGCATCTGATATGCAGTTTGTCTTCGGTAGCATGCTGCATCTTGTGTCATTCATTTGTCTAATGGGAAGTTAATCTACTAATGCATTACATGTTTACAGAGAAAGGTAAGCCTTAATTTTCTTCTTGTGACTTGCCTGGTATGTTTCTTCTGTGTTTGAATTCTCTGCAGAATATTCTTGTTATTACCTGCAAGGTAAACAGAGAATAGAGTGGTTGCTTACAGCACAGTCAATCTCTTGGGAGACTTGCTAGCAGAAAGATCTGATTCTCTCTTGATGTGCTTAGAAGTAGCTCCCTTGAAACCAAGTGAGTTAAAATACTACAGACTTTCAGAGAATTGAGGGAGTGAGAGGCCCAACTACTTCATAGTGGTACTGTGAAATCATGAGAACACTAAGGATAGTAGTTGGCTTACTGTTAAGAGTTTGGCAAAATGACAGAAACATTGCTGTCCAGACTGATTGTGTGGTAGTTCCTCTACTGGAAACATGACTTTGATCAAAACAAGTGGAATTTATTCCCTCCCAAAGCACAGAGCCACCCTATCATATTCCTTCTCACACCTATGCCTAGGTGAGGGTGACATGCACCCATAACCTACTGCCTGTGAAAATCAGACGTGTCCTACAGGTTGCTGTGTCTGCATTGAAAGAAGGGTCAAGAATTCTGAAGGTATGAACATTTGTGATGGTCTTCCTACTTTAATTTTTTGCATCAGCCGCTTGCATGGTAGTCTCATTTACAGTCAGAAATCCTCTTTGCTAGCTCTTTGATTTGATGGATGTTACTGGCTGGCTGTGCAGAGCCAGAACATAGCTACTGTCTTTACTAGCCACGCTTCCAACCCTCAAAACTGTATATTCGAGCACATTAGGACAAGTTTGATAATGCCTTGGAGACTTTCCTGACTTTCTGGAAAGAGCATGGTTGAGTTGCTATCTGCCACTTAGATATGGTTTAGACAGCTAAATCCAAACATAGACTGTAGAATTTGGGTAGAGTGAATTTGGCAGTGTCTTACTGGCAATTAATTTTTGAGGGATAATATGCTAGATAGTATATCAGTAAAAAAGAAAGTTTTCAGACTCTCCTGATTAGAAGTAGTCAGTGTATTACTTTATGAAATGGAACAGTGATTCTTTCCTGAGCAGGGGGTTTGGGGATTTTAGGGATCTGCTTCTCTCTTTTGTGTAATGTGAGAACTGGAACAAAAGCCCAAAAGAATCAAAGAAGGAGGCTGAAAAATTCAGTCACTCTGAGGTCATTCTGCCTAGAAGGCCACTTGGGCCTTGTTTCCCAATTAGAAGCAAAGAAGGGAGGCACAGGGACATCAAGGACATTCCACTGAGCTTGCAGAAAGGCCCATCTTTTCTGTACTATTGGAAGAAAAGTACTGTTGCCTTTTCAAACTGTCTGCAAACAGGTTCTACTCACCCAAGTGTGTGGGGTAAATAACCAAAGAATAAATTTGGAAAAGCAGATACTGCTGAGATTGTTCTTTAACACATCAGTTGAAATACTACTGTTGTGGTACTACTTCTGATTCAGAGCATGAATTCAGAGCATCCAAGATAAATGAGGAGCTCACAGTAATAAGAAAATGGTACCTGCTGCTGATTTACTCTCTCCCTCACTATTGCCATTGCTACAGAACCCATTTGTCAGTGCTTTGGCAGGGAACATTGCTAACTTCTTTCCTTTCCCTTTATAAACCAACTTCCCCCACAAATAATCACAAGTTTTAATGGTGTTTGAGCCCTACAATAGCCCAGTGATTGGAGAATTTAAAGCATTATGGCAGTGATAGTCTGCTGGGCTAACCTACAGATGAATTTTCTTTTTGGATACTTTGTGCAGTCAAGAGGCCGATGAGTCACTTCCTGTCAGCCTTTCTTCCTGGCCACACACTGAGCCATCATCTCTGTGTTTTAACACTTGCCTCTCTGAGTCTATGGTCCATCAAACCAATTATTACTGAATACACTAATGTTTTATTCGGCTCTGTTAATGGAAGGTGAATATATATGTTGCTGTCTTAAGATCCGGTTGAACCAAACTTCAGAAGCCAGTGGTTCTAGCAGTGTGTTGGTCAGGCTGTCATTTGTGAGGAGCAGTGAAATGCTGTTAGATATTCAGTGGCCAGACTCCATTGCCTTGGGTGAAACCAGATTTCATGAAGTCATTGTGGGCCAAGATCACATCCCATAGTAGTGTTCTGAACAGCCCATGCAGACATGCTGATGAGTCAAAACGGAGGTGGAAAGCAAAAAAAAAAACCCCAACAATTTGATTCTGTATTGTATTTTTGTGTAAGAAAAGGAAAACGCTTCATCATAATTGTTTTAATCCTGCTGCATGCATGATACTTTTACTGGGAAGGGCACAACCTTGGGTAAACCAAGACCAGACTTGAGACCCACACCCCTCTGAATTAGGAGCTTAGGTATGATATTTTAGACTGTCATGAAGTAGCTCTGCTTAGTGCCTGAATCACTTCTCGTTTGCCAGTACTTGGGGAGGGGAAGCTGTGAGTAATTGTTCTCTGTGATTACATACATCACTGGCTGATGTACAGACCTCTCTGATGGCCTGTCTCCTCACTTCCTTTGTAGCTGGAAAGTCCTGCTGAAAGAGGCTTTGTAAGGAGTCTTCCTTTCTACTTCTCATTTACAGAAACAAGCTATCACCCACGCCTCAGGCTTGTTTTCTGGGTTAGATGCTATTGACCACAGTCTTCATAAAA
Source organism: Oreocharis arfaki (assembly GCA_013398015.1). Taxonomy (NCBI): domain Eukaryota; kingdom Metazoa; phylum Chordata; class Aves; order Passeriformes; family Paramythiidae; genus Oreocharis; species Oreocharis arfaki. The sequence continues at coordinate 1,950,401 of VZRR01013115.1, read as the reverse complement.
TGAAGGCAAACTACACAGCTGTTCCTGGTTATGCAGCCACAAGTTATTTCTAGACTTCTACTGGGATTTTTACCTGTTTGGGGTTTTTTTTCTTTCCTTTATTTTTAAAAAAATCTGTTTAGTGATCTTTTCATTTCACCCTAATTAATCTCTTCCTTTTTCGGTTACCTCACTTGTAGGTGAGTCTCAGGATGCGGTAATCCAGTATTTGTCACCTGTTCATTGAAGCATCACTGCAAAAGTGACATTCAAGCACAATCCAGAGACATTTATGTGAAACTCTCCCAAAATGAAAATGCAGTAAGGCAGAAAGCAGCTCGTTTTATATCCAATTTTCTTCTAATATTTTTGACTTCTTTAATTTAAACAGTCACACTATTAAGTTACACTTAATGAGCTCTGATCCTTCAGGATCACCTGAAATTCTTCGTAGAGACAGCAGAATATGTGGGTATTTATTACCTTTCAGGATCTGGCAGTGCTTAGGAGGACAAAGTTGTGCTTCGTGTCCTCCTTATAGTCCAGTCTGGCTGGAGACCATTGTCAGACATTATCAGACATGGCCTGTGAGTGCTGCCACTGGTCCCTTGCCCTCCCCTAGAGGTGCCTCCTCATATCCTTCCCTTCCTCCCCGACCCTTGTTGCCTTTTTCTCCAAAACTCAGGGCTGTTGTCCCTGCCTGGTCCTGCAATGTCAGTGCAGCTCCCTCCAAAGCTCCCCTGGGAGGTATTGCCCATCCTATTTAAGGCACTTCTGGGGCAGATACCTGGTTCTTAAGCTTGTAAAACAACCTAGAATAGGAATCACTTGCCATGTAAACATCTTAAAAAATCAACCTTTAATTCTTCTCAGCAGTATGAAAATTTTAAACATGCCACAAAAAAGTGGTGGAAATTGAACTGAAAAGGGAGTGTGTATGAGCTACTCTGCTAAAATGTTCTTGAGCTGACCTCCAGCCAATTTTATGCTGCTTCATATGCTGCTTTTCGTTCTAAATAACTGGCAAGCAGAAGAAAACCCTACATGGCTGAGTTTGCTTGTTGTTCCTGTTATTCTTAAGTAGCCTGAATATTGTGCTTCTTGTTGGATACATAGGTTAATGGGTTAAATATCATAATGTGACGTGCACCAGAATTACAAAACCAAGTGAGCTGAAGCCAAAGACAAGGCAAAGTCAAACTGAACTGAAACTTCTGATTAATGGATTCCATGTGAACAGATGTCCCAAGTGAGGACATATAATATCCCATTCTAGCAGGAATGTATTTATTGATGGGAAGATGTGGTAGAGTATTAAGTGCTCTGTATTTCATGTGAATGAGGCAATAGCTTCATTAATAATTAATGATAATTATGTCATCTCCCTTAGGTATCTGATGTGCCTTTGCTTTGCTTATCAATACCTTCCTTTCTGTTAGACAGAAGTATATAATAGTTCCAAGGAATAACATTGTCCTTTACTTAGTAAGGAGTACAGCTATTTTAGAAAAGAGTGAAAATGTGGGTTTTGTCCAGTTTGATTATTCTGAGCCAATATGTGCAATTACAAATCTGCACATAGTATTTCTATATATGTCATTGTATAACTACATATAAAACAATATATGCACAAGTGCATATCGTTTAAAAATGCAGATGTTATTGTACAAATAAGATGTATTGTTGCAATGCAGTTTAGGAAGAGACATCCTTTGAAGCAGTGACTTTTCGATCAGTAACATTTCCTAACTTGAACTCAATAGTCATGAGATAGTTACCACATGTAAAAAGGCAAGGAAAGAAGTATGTGTCATCACAGTTTCCAATAGAAGAGCTCATACAAGCAGTATCTACATGACCATGATCACTCCCAAGATGTTGGCACCTTCTGAAAAGCAGGTACCAAGTTCCAAATCACCCTGTTACTGCTGTCAACATTTTTCTAACAGCGTCCTCCCTGGCAACTGAAAGCAGGGGTGAAGAACAGTGGGAGCTGCAAGCTCCCTGATGTAGTCATCTTTCGTGTTCAGCAGCATCCTTATGTTGCTTATCTTCATTGCCAAATCCTAGGTGAGTGCACCACATTTTTCCAGAAATGTTACTTGTCTTTCTCTGGAAGGGTTTCCTTTCTCCATTCAAGGCACCTACTCACCACAAGCCACTGTTCATCTGTCAGAACAAAAGATCACAAAGAAGAAAAGTAACATTTCTGTAGCTTCTGCATGAGAGAGGCAGTCAGCAACTTGAGCAGCTGCACCTGCAGGTCTGCTTCTAGTCCATGTCAGCGATCTGGAAGCACAGCTCTTCTTGAAGGAATCATGCGGCTTCACCAGCTTCACTCCCACTTGACACTACCAGTAGGACAGCAGCTTTACTCCATTCCCACTGTGATGGCGATGTGGAGGTGTAAAAATGTCTGTCTTTGAATGCAAAGGTCTGTATGCTTTACAGCCATGATCGTTAAGAGGTCCTTTTGGATCATAGATTGATCTCAGAAACTTATGTATTCAGAGGTAGAATAAATTTCCCCTAAACTATGGCAATTTAACTTTTTGGTAAAAAATACTTTTTACAGTGTCTGGCTTATAGTTTCTGAACATCTATGCCTCACATCTCTGCTATACTCTATAGCTAGTGATTAACAGCATCACTGAAAGATCTTTTCCTTGTTTAAATAAATAACAAAGACCTAAGCCAAAATTATTTTAAATATACCATAAAATGTTGGGAAGATTGAAAACTTTAAAGTCACTAGTGGGTCATGCCAGTTTTTGCCAGAATCAGAAGGAATAGTTCTAATTACTTCCGTGGGATAATTTTCTAATGACCTTCACAAGATTCAGCTCAGCAGCATGTATTTATGAGTCCATTATCCAGTTATCAATGTTCAGATCTAAGCACCTTTCTAATCTTTTGAAAGAAACCTTTTCTTTAAGAAAACTGGAACTGAAAATATACTGTTCTCTCAATGAACATAGAGAAAATAGAAGGGTTTTTTTCCTATATTAGTGATTAAATAAATGTAAATTAAATTATTAAAAAGTTAAAAGTTTCATCTCTAATCACCTCTCAGTGGTGCCACTGAAACGATAGTATAATCTAATACAATCATTAGATTTGGAATTACCTTATACTGTTAAGTGCTATCTTGATTTAATAAGCAGTTTCTGTAATTACGTTATTGCTCTCCCATTAGTATTTTATCCACCTCATTGAGCGCTGTACACCTCCACTGTTAACATTTCTGTTATAGGATACAGTTGATGTGCAGAGCTCAGGTTGGTTGGGATTTATGGCAGCTTAACTGCGAAACCAGTGTGTTAGCTACAAGAAAACAGGAAAAAAAGTTGTACAATCTATTTTCAGACTTCATTCAGAAAATACTTGGATATAATGAAATTTTACCTTTTAAATTTAAGGACCCTGAGCTCTCTTTGAAGATAATGAAGACAACGAAACTTGAGCAATACCTTGTACAAACCCTGTTCGTGATGTCTGTGGTCTCTCCCAATTGTTTGTTTGGTTTCTAAACACGTGCGCCTACAATTCCCATGGGATTGTGTTGGGTGGCACAGTGAGCCATCCTGGAACAGCAAACTCTGAACTGAAAGCCTTTAGTGCCATTTACATACATGACAGTAAGAAAACTTCTTTGCATAAAAATGAGGGAAATTCTCGATCGTGTAACAGTTAAGTAAGGTGTATATAGGATGAGTTTGCACTGTTTTGTGCAGCATTTTCACAAGTACTGGCTTCCTGGTTTACCTTGTTTGTGTTTCGTAAGGCAGACTAATATGTATAAAAGCAGTCACGTAACATGAATGCACGCGTATTAGGAATTCATGGAGAAACTGAGTGATAGGGATATATGCTCCCACTAAGCACTTGGATGCATTGGATTATGCATTTGTAAGTTCTGAAACTAGACTTTAAAAAAGAAACCTTTTCTGACTTTGTTAGAGAAATGCCAGGTTTTTCTCCAGTGTAACATCAGCTACCACAGGCACGTGCTCTGATAAGCAATGTAGCAACTTTATTTTTTTTTTAATACAACGATATCTGAAATTAATTAATTAAGTAATAAGGAACAATCGTAGAGAAGGGAATGCGATTACGTGAAAGTTGCTGGTACAACCAGCAGAGGGAGCTCCAAAATTTCAATTCTTTTTTTTGTAGAGGGATTTGTCCTTGGAGCCGACTGTTGTGAAAGCTACTTGTTGGTCACTGCGCACTTGTTGGTCACTGCACACTGCTTCTTCCCTGGTCCCGGGAATCATAACAGCAAAATGATATCTACTGTCCTGACATGCTAAAAATGTAATTTAAAAGATCTCTGAGTACCATTGTTTGTTGGAAGAAATAATCGTAGTATAATTCTAAAAATCTCCACTTATCAAAGGATATGCTAAACTCTTTCTTAACATATTACATGTCAGCATTGCCCTTGTTACGTGAAACCATTGCACTTAACAGTAAGCCATGATGAAGAGACAGAGTTTGACCTTAAATACTCTTTTCCGAACTAAGACATATGATATTTAAACAGAGTACCCTGGCCTGGGTCACACCATGTTTTCTTATTTTTAGAATTAGTTACAATATTATGAGTGCACTGAAGGAACACGGAGCATGGAGTCAGCTATGGAGTGCTTTCTTCATGTGCTGCATCAAAAGAAGAGTGGCCAGCAGATTGAGGGAGGTGATTCTCCCTCCACTCTTCCACTCTGGCGAGACCCCACCTGAAGTGCTGCATCCTGCTCTGGGGCCCCCAGCTTAAGAAGGTTGTGGACCTGTTTGGAGCAGGTCCAGAGGAGGCCACAAAGATGATCAGAGGACTGAAGCACCTGTCCTGTGAAGACAGGCTGAGAGAGTTGGGGTTGTTCGGCCTGGAGAAGTGAAGGCTCTGGGCAGACCTTAGAGCACCTTCCAGTACCTAAAGGGGGCTGTAAGCGAGCTGGAGAGGGACTTTATACAATGAAAGTAGTTACAGGACAAGGGGGAATGGCTTCAGACTGAAAGAGGGTAGGTTTGACTGGAACTGATTGTCCAGAGAAGTTGTGGATGCCCCTTCCCTGGAAGTGGCCAAGGCTAAGCTGGATAGAGCTTTAAGGAACCTGAACTAGTGGAAGATATCCCTGCCTATGGCAGGGGGTTTGGAAGTAAATGACATTTAAGGTATCTTCTGGTCCAAACCATTCTATGGTTCTATAATCAGGCCAAAAAACTTAATATACCACATCACTACTCCCTGGCATGGACTCATACATGACTTGACTCTTTGGGCATTACACCTTCCGTTACACCTTTCTTGCTCAGGGCAAGAAACCTCAAAGAGAAGTGTTACTGGAAATTATTTTACTGTCAAAATCTCAGACTGAAAACCCACATGGTTGAGGAATGAGATGGTCAGGTGGTCTCCAGATCTCTTTGCTAATGTAATTATGGACTGCTTCTATCTTTAATTATTTCTTTCAGGAAAAGGAGCTGGCGAGAAAATAAATACCCACTCAGCACAATGTATTATCACTGAGAGCTGCACACAGCAGTGTCCAAGGCAAGGATGGCTTTGGTACCTCTCATCCTTTCCTCAATAACATGCTTATGTATTAGCATGGGCATTAAGCTGATTAACATTAGCTTAATTGGTAGCAATCCAGGTTTAAGCTGAATGCTCTTGAAAACTCTTTCTCCTTGAGTATTATGGTGAGAGACTTTTCCTCTCTCTGGAAAAAAAATGTTATTTTCTTTTACTGGTAGCAGCCCACAAAAGTTTGATTTAAAACCAAACAGCTTTGACCAGTACTATAATACAATAAATTACCAATATCTGCCAAAAAGACCTTTAAATATTTCTCTTTTCTGTTTCTGTAATCTTTAGAGGGGTATTGCCAACTTCCCTGTACCATATGTTTTTGCCAACTTTCTTCTTCCAAGTTAAGACAATAGTAACATGCTTTCTGTACCTGGTAATATTTGTATTTCTTTGCTCCTGGTTTCTGGTGAAGTATCTACCACTCCCCAGCTTTTTCTGGTGGCCCATAAGTGTTTTGGCTAAGGAGACTGTTATGGAACCCTAATGCTTCCCTGCCTTTCAAATGCTTGCTTGGTGAGTGATTAAAACTCCACAGAATTCAGGCAGTTTGCTCCCTACCACACTTATCTAACACAGCCTGTAGTGATGACAGTCGGCTCATCACCAAGACTGGATCTGGGGACAGAATTACCGAGGCTTTTACCTTGCACTAACATGAGGTGTAAGTTGAAACTCCAGCATCTGGATTGTATCTGTAATACAATCCTGATTGTTTTTAACTTCAGTTTAAAAGTTTTCAACTGTTTCTTAATCAGTGGGCCTTCATGGCTTTGCTGGCAGTCCCTCCCAACAGGCACTTCTACCCTGCTGGCTGATCCTGGCTCTCAGGCTGTGCTGGGAGCCAGCTGTGCCTGCTGCTTTGGGTGCTCAGGTGTGGCCCAAAGCAGGAGCAGGGCCCAGGAACCTGCCTGTATCTGACACTTCAGCACAGGTTCCAGACATTCAGAGGACATTCAGGTTGGACATCAGGAAGAATTTCTTCACTGAAAGGGTGATTAAGCACTGGAACAGGCTGACAAGGGAAGTGGCAGAGTCACTACTCCTGGAACTGTTCAAGATATGACTGGACATGACAGTGCCGTGGTCTAGTTGATATGGTGGTATTCAGTCCATGGTTGGACTTGATGGTCTTGGAGGTCCTTTCCAGCCTTAGTGACTCTGTGATTCTGTGTCACATCCAGGAGCAAGCCTGAGGACACTGCAGACCTGCCCACCAGCAGATCCCTGAGAAAGGCTTGTGCAGGCGCTTCCAGCGCAGAATTCAGTGGTCAGTGACCATAGAGGGATGCTGGGACTGTCATCACTGAAGGTCTTAAAGACAAATTAAACAAGTACTAGCCTGTCTTGGGAGAGGACAGTGCACCACTGTGGTCACTCCAGAGATTCCCTTCCTCTGATGACAGAAAAAGCACACGTATCACAGGTGCCTACAGATACAGAGGTATTCCAGTACAGGCATAACTTCAGGTATTGTATCCCATTGTGCTGTGTATTTGCCACTGTGTGCCTTGTACAAAGACACACAAGTTGCAGATTTTAAATAGTTCATTATTCATTCACTGAACAATTCCCATTCTGAGTCAATTAACTCTGTTTCTGCTCACTATTCAGGACTCAAGACAGCATGGTTTCTTTTGAGAATGTGAGTGAAATAGTGTGCTTTCTTATAAACATATTCCTCATACATCCAAGTTAAGCTTCTGTTCCCAACAGGCTTTGTTATTAGAAGTTCATGAGTGATGGATATGTTGACTTCAGATCTCTAACTAATTTTAAAAGATTAATTATAGGAAGAACCTTATGTAGTTTATTAAGAAATTTCAGGGATTTAATCTAAACATCACACACATTTAAAAATAAATACAGATATAATCTTTATTATCAGTCTTAACATGCTGGACTCGTATCAGGGAATCTAAAGTACATAGGAACAATTGCTTCATGAACTCACAGTGTCCCCAGGTTGATATTGCTGATAGACTCTCGGTCTAATTTAATTTTACTTCTTCATCCAAACTGACACTGTTGGAGCCTCTTAACTGTCCTATTTGAGATGTCTAAACCAGGCAAACAATACAAGAAATATCTGGTTCCTATTACTGCCACAGAACCACCACCCTCCCTAAACTGAGAGTGTTTATGATGCCAAAAAGCCTTATTGGGTCATTGTGTCAGTTTAAATTGTACAGGAGATGAGCATTACATGTTTATTAAATTTAACTCTCTGTTTCTGAATCTGGAATGTCTGTTTGCTAGGAGAGAGCAGAAGCAGAAACACTGGGTTTTAAATTAATCAGAACCAGTATGCTGAAAATCATGCAGAAAATGAAGTGGCAGTCAGAATTACAGTGTTTATTGTATTATCTCAATTATAAGACCAAGCAAAAGCTGAGGAAAGGGGTGGCTTTCAGAACTGATATTCTGCAAGCATGTAGATGGCTCATTCTGGCAGCAGTTCAGAACAACTGACTAGGTAAATAAAAAAGGTCATGTGAAAGAACATTTTTGAAGTGCATGCAACATGAATTTGCAGGTGTTACTTAGGTACTTTCAGCTATGTCTAACTTACAGGACATGGGAGCACTTTCTGTGTCCTGGGTCCTGGGCACATGCCCCAAAGGCATCCCATCTTTGTCCTGTTTAGACTTTTACATGCACCATCCCTTTTCCTTACCTCATATGCTTGATTCCCTGGGTGCATCCCCAGAAGGCAGCCCTGCAAGCTTCTATCAGGAATTCAGCTATGAAATCCCCTGAAACATAGAAGTTCGAGCACTCCCTCATAAAGTAAGATCTTGATTAATAATACTCATTCTTAAGATTGTTTTTATATAGTCCCTGACATGTTCACCATCATTTTTTGCTTCTGGGGGAGGTAAATTTGACACTTAACAGTGTCAAACAGCCTTTCTGCCCCAATATGGCCAAAGTCTGATGAGACAATTGAGGGCAAAGTGACTCCACTACAAACTTTCTGGTTCATGATATTGTAGGGGGAGGTCAGAGGCAGCCTGTTTCCTTCACAGCATCTCATAATATCTTGGGATGTGAAAAGTTTATGCATTCTCTGTTGGCTCAAGTTGCAGAATGTTCTGGTGATGAAGCTGGTGATCTTCTGGGGAGGAAATAAAGGACAACTTGTGAGAAATAGACTGGAAAGGAAAACTAACTCAAACCTAGCTAACTTTAGTTTTAAAAGCTTGATGGAATCAGTAAAAATAGCACTAAATATGTCCTTCCTACACTAAAGAGATTTATTTTCTGGTACTAAATATTGTGTATGGGCTTATTTTTAGACAGCATTACGCAGTTTATGCTCACTCAGACAATAAGTTCTGGGGCGTTGATGACAAATATGATTGGAGTAAAAATAGATGGTTTTCCTCTATATTCTTTCAGCTTGTTGGAACTGGATGTTTCTTAAGGAACTGGTGTGAAAATAAACCTGCCAAAATCAGGTGGCCAGCAGACAGCATCTCTCTTTCATGTGGGCTAATAACTTGCCCAGTGTGGACTCTCTGTTGTTTTCTTCCGAAGTATGTTCTACACTGTGTAGTCTTCCAAGACTTGTAATCAAACAGAAGCTGCTGATATATCAGCATCTGATACCAACTTCCTTAAAGAATTCTTGTCACCTATTGTCATACTCCTGTATAATCTTTATTTTTGTTAGTCAATATCCAGTGTGCCCTTTTCTTTTGGTGTCTACAAAACAGAAAGGGAATTCTTGATAAGAAATAAATCAAATTTAGCTGTTGCTGTTTAATGTGACTACCAGGAATTTACCCCCTGGACATGACAACAGCAACAACATCTGCCATCAAACTGGCAATATCTGTTTGCCTCCTCTGTCTTTTCAAAAATAACCAGTGTAGGCCTCAGTTGATCTGTTAGGAGTTTGCATAGCTGTCATCCCCAGCAGAACTTGAAAATAAGACATCTTCCTCATGCCATGGCTTCTCTGAAGAATACCCACAGTTTTTTGGAGGCAGCAATGTAGAATACAGTCCCACACACAGGGACCTGGATTCAAGATCAGGTTGTATGGGGCTTTTAGCAACCTGGTCTAGTGGAAGGTGTCCCTGCCCATGGCAGGGTGCTTGGAACTAGATGATCTTTGAAGTCTCTTTCAACCCAAACAGTCCTATGATTCCATGGATTTAAAGGTCAGTCCATCAATTAGCATTCAGGTTCTCTCAGGCAGATCAGTTCCCTGAGCTATCCCACTCGTAGATTTGATTGAGCAGGGCAACATAACTACCAAAGGCAGATGTAATGGAAATGGCCATGCAAAAAGGAAGTGTGAACAACAGCAAAAAATATGAACCATGCTTGTATGTTGGAAATAGAACCTGGGGACAGGAGGTCAGGAAAAAACCACCTGTTTGGGAACAGCAGCCTTTTATCCCTTGGGGCTCTCTCCCAGCAGTGCTGTGGTGCTCCAGGCTGCAGTCTGCTTAAGCAGCTGCTGACAGCTGCAGCCACCAGCTGTATCCAAGGGGATCCCAAGAATGAACCCAACTCAGCAGCCGTGAAAATAGTACCCTGAAGACATGAAGCAATTGTTGGTCTGCATGCCAGGGAGAATCAATACTGACTAAAGGGAAAAATGCACTCTTCTGACTCACTTTATGTATCCTGTTCTCGCTATTTGAGTTCATCCTTCTCCTGTGATTAAGTCTCGAGGTGATACTTTTAATAGTTGTGTATTTATTTTGCATTTGATACTTAAAGAGAGAGGAAGGATAAAAGGATGAAACTGCTGGAATTAATGCACACTGACCCCTAACCTTAAGCAGTGGTATGACCCTTCTGTAAGTCTATCCTCCGTGAAGTAACTGTACCCAAGAAATAAATATTAGTCTTTAACAGCTGTCCTGGAGATTACATCCCTATTACTACTCATCTTGAGCAGAGTAAACTAAATAAAGTTAAATGCAGTTATCAGACATGATCTCATATTCAAAGAACCAATGTCGCTAAAATAATATTATAAATTCAGCAGTCTAGTATAATTATTAAAGTGGAATGTCGTCTGTTTAGTAGCATATTGATTTAAGCCACTTCCTCCTAATTTGCAGCAGCAGTGCCTCTGCTGGCAGTGGGTTAGACCTGCTGGTATCATTACATCTTGGACAATACCTACAGTATAGCAGTGAATAATGTTAATGACCAACATTTATCACACAGAGTTTTCAGATTTGCAGCAAAGTATTTAAACCTAACATTAAAAGGGAGGGCTTGTACTTGTGGGAATAAGTGATGAAAAGTAACAAGAAGCTAGAAAGCATAAGACGCTTCTTTTGCTTGTCTAGAAGAGAAAAAAGTGACTTCTCATGTTCCTTTCTGTGTAGATTGATGCTGGGGGAGAGGGGGGAGTTCTCAGAAAAGGGACTGTGAGATGTCCTTTCTTCCTTTGTCCCTACAATAGTGTCCTTCTTTTCACTGGCCTGTGATGTTGATCCTTCCTGCCTTTGCTGTCCCACTTTTAATTCCTTCTCAGTGACCCCATTTTTCACTTTTCACATCATTTTTCGCTTTCTTTAGTGCTGACCTCGTAACCTCAATCTATGATTCTGTGCTTTTATGACTCTTATTTTTACATAGCTCTTTTCGCCGTGGATCTGTCTCCTGAAAGCACGCACCTATGCATATCCCCAAGAATGCTCTTTCCCTTCTTATCTCTTCCACCATGGGTTTATATCCGTTTTATATTAATAGAATGCACACATATATGCTGGATCTTTGATGATGAACGTACCAGGTTTTTTTAAATCCCTGTGAAGTTGTGCGTATCCAGGCTTGCCAATGAGCTGTGCCAAGTGTGTCCCACACCGGCCTGGTTAGGCAGTCACTGAGCTAAACGGTGGTGCTTTGAGCAGAGCAGCTGATACACTGCCTGGCTGAAGCCAGCGGCCTTGCTCGTCTGCAGACAAAAGGCTGGAAGATAAAAGGACAAAGGTGATGAAAAACTGACAAAAGACCCCGTTGAGGAAGGCATTTAAATACATTTTGTGGTTGGTAAAGAAGAAATCTTCTTCCACTGTGTGCTTTATCCCGTTCTAAGATGGCTGTTTAAAATGGCACCCTGCCTGAGCTGACACACTTCTGGCATGCTCCAAGCTCATCCCACAATGTCAGTCTTGCAGGGCACCTGCAGCTGAACCAGGCATTTGGGGCACTTCCCAATTACACTTACAGATACAATTTTAGGTGTGAACTTACCCAACTGTGTCAGTTCTGCTGCATGTCTGTCATGAGTGTTTTGCATTATATTTTTAAGGCTTGTTCCTGCAGCGATGTTATTGAGAATGTCCTTTTGCATTTTTAAGCAGTAATTTACTGATTCCCTGTTGATTTGGTAGAGAGAAAAAAGAGGACAAGGGTTGTGGTGGGAGAAGCTTTGTAAGTATGAATTCCTATGTTCAAAAAAGAGAGGCAAAACAGCAAAAGAAATCCCACTGGTAGTACAGTCAATCTTTAAATACTGCTTGTGATTTTTTTTTTTGTCCAGTTGTGTGTGAGCAGTACTGGTTTACTTGCCTTTGCTTTTCTTATGCAGAGAGGAAAGAAATCTCTTCTTCCTTGATATGACATGTAAAGTAAAATGTGCAGTTTATTGTGAAAAGGTAGTGGGTTTTTTGAAGTATTTGTGGTAGGTACGCCAAGGGAAAGCCAAAGGAAACTAACTGCTTCCAGCAGAGGGAGCTCCAAAATCTGATTTTAGGTTTTTTGATTTTTTTTTTCCCTTTTTTTGTATGAGGGTGACAGATGGTGCTTTTCTCCAAAATAGATGATCTTTGGTAGAATCCTGTTTGTTAACATATAAATCCTTTGATGATTTTCATTCCCTTCTGTTAGGAATTCCTCTCTTTCTCTCTCACAATCCCCAACACTAAAATGGTACCAGAATTTGTCTCTGTACAAGGGTATTTTTCAGACTGTCCTAATATTCTAAAGCAATTTTTATATATTTAAGTTAATTTCAACTTAAATTGTAAGGCAGAAGTTGGCATTTTTTTTGCATACCATTTATTTAAAGTATTACTGTTTAGCTTTTCTGAAAAAAAAAATGAAATCATAGGAATTATTTATGTGCATTTTCCTGAATTTCCATGTGAAACTTCTTCCGGCTCAGCAAATGAGTGAAGCTTATTCCATTATATAAATTCCATTTCATGTGTTTCATCTTCTGGTTAATCAAGTCAGCTAGTCCCAGATGAAGCAGATTATATAAGTTTATACTTTTTCTAATTGTTCAAATTCATTGAATAATGGCTGAAGATCTTGATGCCACTTTCCTGCTTCTGATACTGTTTAACTACTAATCTAACATGTATTCATCTAATTTGAGGGAAAAGTGCCATTCATATGCTATTGCCCTCACAAATGTCCTCTAGTAAATATGCTTTGTTTCAGGTAATGTGAAAAAAAATCAGTACCTTCTTCACAGCACTTAAACCTTTGTCTCTGTGGAGAAGCAGATCCCAGCCCTCACTGGCCCAGTGACAGAAATTCCGAGTAAGTGAAGTGTGGACAGAAAACCACACTTAGCTCTCCCTTTTGGCTTCGTTTTAATTTTCTTAACTTTCCCAAGGCTTTTGAGCATCAGGAACTTGTAAAAAGCCATGTCTGCTGCCCTCAGCTTTTATCATGATGAAGACAGAAGACATATGGCATTTTGCTCCTGGTCATGTCATACCACTAAAATATCCAGTCTGATGGGGCGGCTTCTTCTTTTTTTTGGGTGAGACATAATGGGAGCAGGCTCCTGAGGACTGGCTGTGCTGTCCTTTAACAGCTGCTCTCTGTGCACGAGGGGCCCAGGCAGTTGTGGGGGCGATGAACGTCCTTCTGAAGCACCGTGGCAGTGCCCTTGATGTAACTCCTTGTTCTGCCAAAGAATTAATGTCATGATGCACTCCTTCACGGCTCCGCTCGTGCTGAGGCAGCCTCCAGATGCAGGAGAGTGCATCAGTGTTCATTTTGCAGACAAGGAGGCAGTAAATGTTTGATTTGCTGCTGGCTGCTCGATTTCTGCACACTCTGCTCTACAAAAAAAAAGAGAGCTGGAAGCCATTTGTGCAATTTGGAGCCTCCCGTCACCAACTCCTGATTGTGTGGTGGCTGTGTTAGGCCCAAATAATCAGAAAGCAGGATCTGCCTCCAACAATCTGTTTTGTTCCCCTCTTTCCCTACTCTTTTTGATTTGCTTCCAAGAGCTTCCTCTGGAGTCAGGATGATGGCTGGGCACCTTGGATATCTCAAAAGCAAGCCACTAATTTAGGTGTAAAATTAGTGCTTTAGGCTTATTTTTCAAGATGTTTACTGATGCCTGGGCATGCAAATATTGAAACATTATTTGTCACACTGCAAAGAATAATTACGAAACAGTTAGGTTCTGATTTTTTGTGCATTTTAAATGTGTTAAAGTTGTGTTACAAACTATTTCTTTTAAATATGGTGCTTTCCCAAGTCAGCCTGCCTCACAGAGAATGGAGAAGCAAAACTTCCATCTGATACCTTCAGCTCAAAGCCTGCTCACCTCTCAGTTCCTGTCCCTCTGAAGTGATGCCAGGCAAAGCTGGGAGATCGGATTAATTCCTGGAAGTCCTTGTGATCTCAAACCACAGCTGAATTCCCTCTTCAAGTGCTTTTCAGCAGGGCTAATTTCACTCTGTCTTACATCATGCCTGCCCAAAGGAATATTCTTTCTTAAAAATCGAGATGTTCTCAAGATCATTTTTCTCTGTAACTTTTCCCTCTCTCCAGCTTCCACCATCCAATCAGTCTAAGAGCAGTGTTAAAAAGGTAAATGCTCCCTTCATTAGGCATCTCTTTTCTCTTGTTGTTCCTCTTTTTCATCAGTTTAGAGCTTTGTGCCTGGTTCTTTCCTAATTTGCAGCTGTGTAACCTCCAGTACTGCAATTTTTCAGCTTGCTGTGTCTGAAAAACACACTCCCACAAGCCTGCCCTCTGAGCATGGGATCTGAGCGAGAAACACACGGAAGAGACCCTGCTTTTGATCTGGCTCTTCTTTGCCTACATCCCCACGGCCTGACCTCAGCCTGTGACAAATGCGGGCTCCATGCTCGCCCCACGCACGGCACAGCCGGAATGGGGTCCCTGTGTCTCCAAATGCCACTGCACCTCTGCAGGCAGCCCTGGCCTGCTCTCCAACCCCATCAGCTACAGATGGAGTATTTTCCGATTTTTTTTTTTTTTCTTATTTCCGTTTTTCTTTCCCCATGCATACCCTCTTACTCTGGAAATGTGTAATTTAAAAGCTTTCAGCAACCCACAAACCATCACACTAATGTGCATCAGGCCTTTCAGCAGAGAAGCTCCTGCCCTTCCTGAGGGGATATGGGCTGTGCCTGTGGCATCAGCACTGGTATCATCGAATCGTAATTGAATTGTACATTTCTTTTTCCAACAGAATTCAAAAGGTAGATTCAAAACTGAACTGACCCTTAATAAATGCAATTAAGCACATAGTTTTTCTATTATTGTTCTTACTGGTTTTAAGCACTAAGTCTAAGAAGCCCAAAGCTTCATAGATGTTGAGGTTTTCAAAATGGGCATGTCAATAGTCAGGTAGCTGAGGCCATTTTCTTGGTGTTAAAGCTCTTCTTAAAAGCAGCAAGCTTTGAATCCAGTCTGCAATGTGTGTGTTAGCAATAATGCCAGAAGAATGAGAGAATTGTATTTTATGCATACTCACTTGTGGTCTAGAGAAATATGGAAAACTGAGAGTTCAGAAATACTTCAGGTTTTCTACTCAGTTTCTATATAACTTTTTAGAGCTTATAGGAATATAAAAAATGATGATTTTGCATATTTGGTGGAACCAAGCCAACAACATGCACAACAACTTTGATGTGTTTTTCCAACAAGCAGCTTCACCTCATATCACAGAGAGGGAAGATGTCCCGCGTGAAACACGTCTGGGTTTAGCAAAACCAGCTGGGGATATACCTGTAATATCCCTGGAAGGAATAGGTGAATGGGGGGATGTCTCTGCTGGAGCTCATCATTATAACAAGTCTATGCTGTTACAAATATGTTAACATCCTAACCCCAGGATCCAGTGCATTGGGGACTGTTCCCCAAAATTATCCCATTTGCCTCTTCCAGTTCCTTCTCATTTCCAAATCCTCTCACAGGCTAGGCAGCTGTGATTATTAGTTCTGTTTTCTAACACAGGTTCCTCTTTGGCTATTTGACATGGTTTATGTGTGATACTCTAAGAATTGTTCATGGCTCGATGTTTCCAAGTGGAAGAAGCTCTTTATCTGTCTATGCGTGAGATGTAAAGCACTGCTGTTTTTCTCAGGCAAGGTCTGAGGACCCATTGGGGTACTCAACTAAAACTGATAAAGTATGAGAGAGCCCCAGAGAGCCTTTTAAAAGGTTTTAGGAGGCCACAGACTACCCATAGGCTATGTCTTTATACTAGGAAGTAGAACAAGACCAGGGCACTGGTCTGCAATCATGTCTCTTGTTTAATTGTTACAATGCTCCATGGCACAGATTTGGTCCATGCCAGCTAGCAATATTGCTGGAAACAAAAAGGATTGGATGTTTCAGACCTTTCCTAATGGGTGGTTCAGATATGACTGTCGTGTCTGGAGGCAGAAGGGAACAGTTTAGGTTTGTGTACATGTGCCAGGCCAGGCTGCATTGCTTTAGGTTATGGAAAAGTGTCTAGCCTGTTTTATTTACTACTAGAGATGTACTCTTAGAGTTTTATTCTTAGTCCTGCCACTGATTTTACAGAGTAGCATCACTGTGGGGCTCTGCACATCTGTCATGCTGTTCCTAGGCTGCTGGCAACTTTTAATGCTAGGTTAGATGCATCTGCAAAATATACAGTCCCAGCAATGCCTGTGGTGTGGAGTTACCCTGCTGGTTATCTTCAAAAAGTCACTTTATTTTTATTTTTTTTTCTGCATTGATTTCTTTACTTTAAACCTCCTTTTGACTGTAAATTCCTTTATAGCACTCTGCTGTAATTCTGTCAGGCTGGTAAAGAGACTCCCCATGCAGGAATAGCAAGTCTGCAGACAACAGTGCCACCTCCACCATTTGTTGCAGACAAACCTGCCAGGAATCAGTTGGTTTGTCCTTGTCTGGCAGCTTTACCAAAAATCAGGGAAATCTGTTAAAGAGTTTATATTAGTAAAACATCATTAACTACTCACTTATCTAGCAGTGAAGAAAAAATACCTCTACTAACTAAGGTGCTGCAGAGAGAAGGGTACTCACATCAGAGGCTCCCTGGGTTACAATATGGAGATTTCAGGTTTGTGAAACATGTCTATGTTAACACTCAGCATTCTGTTCCCTTCAGGACCTTAAAGGGGAAGGGTTTAAAAATTGTTTTACCAGTGTTATTGTGAATGATATTTTATTTTATGCCTCAGGAGAGACAAAGACAGTGGATTTTTGAAATACACAAGCAGGGCATGAATCACTTAACCCCCGTTGCCTGGTGGTTTACGCCCTGGGAGAGGGATGTGTGAGTAGCACTCTGGCAGAGCATTCTCCACCTCCTGCAATGCCCCTGCATTCAGAGCTGCCGGTCACATGGCTGTGTCCCTTGTTGGAGTCCTCAGCAATGATAAAAGAGGTTTCAGAGGGAGGTTTTCAGCCTTGCCCAGCCACACTCCTTGGCACACATCCCTTCCTCCTGGGGAAGGGCAGCCAACTGGATCCCCAACAAAGACACCACTTCCAAAGTGGTTTATAGGAGTGCCAAAGAGAAGGACAGTTTTTAGCAGACGTGCTGGGAGAGACTGAAGAAAACAAAGGCCAGAATTTCTGTAGCCCTTCTTTTCTTGTTGTAACTGCTTGCAGGTATGCAAGGACAGAATGAGGGGACCTGGAAGGGTCAGGGGCAGATATGCATTAAAGCAGTGATGGAGGACCTGACCAAAGGCATATCTAGCCCAGGTTTTGTGTGTCAGTGAGCTGAACAAGGCCGTTACAGAATAAGCAGATGCAGCAGAAAAATGGAAAACTGCGAGAGGGGAAATAGTTGCAAGATGTCAACAAGATGTCCTGAGGTGATAGTGAGAGGTCTCAGTGCAAATGCTTGCTCCAACAGGCAGAGACAGAGGCTGACGTGTTGTGGGAGGACCAGAATGGGGAGAACCCCAAAATGGATCTGCTTAGGCCAGGAGAGAGTCCTGCTGCAGCAGGAAGCAAATGAACTGGAAGTAGTGCTCTGGAGAGAAGCAGATGAGAGGTTCATAAGGTCACAAACAATGGACTGGACATGGGGCTCCATCAGATGCTGAACATGCCCAAAGCCAACATAAAAAAAAGCTCCTGGGGCAGGATAAGAACAGGGACAGATCACTCACCAGTAATCATCACAGACAAAACAGAGCAGCTCTGGTGTATACCCAGCTCCCAGACAGGTTCAACCCACCACAGAAATATAATTGCTCTTGTGATTAAAAGAAACTTTGCGCCACAAATAAAAAACCTGATGTGCAGGAAAAAAAAAAATCTACCTGATATTTTTTGGTGTCTGTTTGTAATGGCATAATGACCATCTGCTTCCCAGAAGCTGTAAAAAAGTTTTCTGTGGGCATGTTTTTATTGCAAAGAATGTCAATATGTTATCTTTCCTGTTATCATGGCATTGGACTCTATTATCTGTTACTACTGCAAACTGATTGGTTCCTAATAATAGAAAATAGGTCATAAATGAATGTCCTAATTTTTTCTGAATTGGGGACCAAAAAAGTGGAGCAGATTTAAAAATACTCATGAGGTTTATATCCTACAGGGAAAGATGGTGATGATTGTTTTTTGGGCCAAAGCTGCCTTAAAATGTTTGTGAGCATGTGAAATTGTTCACTGCTACTAATAAATAGCTAAAAATCTGCTTTCCCTTGTTTAAAGTAAGGAAATAAAGAGGTTTCAATTAAATATGAGAAAAAGGTTCTTCACCCAGAGGGTGGTTGAGCATTGGAACAGGCTCCCCAGGGAAGTGGTCACAACTCCAAGTGTAACACAATTCAAGAAGTGTTTGAACAATGCTCTCAGGCACATGGTGTGATTCTTGGGGTGTCCTGTGCAGGGCTGGGAGTTGGACTTCAATGACCCTTGTGGGTCCCTTCCAACTCACGATGTTATATGATTCTGTGATTCAAAAAGTGGTTCGACTTTTAGGCTGCTTGTATGGCTGTAGTGACCAGGCTGTGCGCAAGGTTTTGCTTGTTTCTCAGACATGAGGATCTAAATGTCATACAGCAAAGTAGCAGCCTCTGAAGCCCACTCAAATTGAAGTATAGTACATGAAGAAACACTAAATTATTTGAGACTTTACTGCCCCTCGCCACTGACTGAATTGATGTGAAATAGAAGCCTACTGCTCACCAAGGGTTTGTTGAACATCGTAGTGTTTTTTTAATAAAGTGGAAATCTACTCTTTAGAAAATCAATAATGGTAATTGTCAAGGGGAAAGAGAGTATTTACAAGAGCATGTAGTAACAAGACAAGGGGGAATAGTTTCAGAATGAAAGAGGGCAGGTTTAGATTAGATATTAGGAGAAAAATCTTTACTGTGAGGGCAGTGAGGCACTGGAACAGGTTGCTCAGAGAAGCTGTGGATGGCTCATCTGTGGAAGGGCTCAAGGCCAGGCTAAATGGAGCTCTGAGCCAGGTGGTCTAGTGGAAGGTGTCCCTGCCCACAACAGGGGAGTTGGAACTGGATGATCTTCAAGGTCCCTCCCAACCCAAGCCGTTCTATGATTCTATGATGTGGCCACCCCAGAATTTCAGGCTCTCCTTCTCCTGTGCTGATGCAGAGGCAAGGAAAGTAACAGACAACATGCAGCAGCTGAAGCCCAATCAAAGTATTTGTACATGGAAAGGTATCACTGTTTGGTAAAACAAATTTTTTTTTCCACCTTCCTTCAAAATCACAGAGCAGGGATAACACTGCTGTTCCTCTCAGTGCCTGCAGGCACAGAGTATGGTGGAGATGTCTGTGAAGAGCCAGGAGGCTGCTGGGGTGCAGTTCTGTGTTGAAGTTCACTGCGAGGACCTTGCTGCTTTGGTACAGTCACTTTGAAAAGGAATCTTGGATGAACGGTGTCCTTTCCATAAGCCCCTTTTCCTGCCCATGTTTCACAGGCAGGTTTTTCAGCCATTTATGTTAGTCTGAAGCTGTTTTCTTGCTCTTTGGTTTCCTTCCAAGTATGATCTCTGAAAGCTCTTCTCTAGCTTGCATTCATAGGCTGTGAAATGCATGGCAGGTAGTGGGGAAAACAGGAAGTTTTAACGTAATTCCCAGAGGTGATTTGTGGGATTGAAACCAAAAACTGCTTTATGTTTGTTTAGGTCAACATAGCTGGAACCTTGTGCTGTGGAGTTATTAATGTGCAGCAAACATTCCAGTGTGTATGCACCCATGAACCTGCTGACTTCTTGTTACTGTATTTAAAGAGATGCTGTAGAAAATAAAACCTAGTTTATCCAGTGAACTTTACCAGCACTGCATCTGTTCAGATGACGCAGTTTCTAAGAATATGCTTTTTTTAGAGCTCCTGTTACTTATCTGATCACTCCATGAGCCAGGACATAGAATCCTTCACGCAAATACAGTTTCCTACATTCTCTGCTACTCATTTATCTGACAAGAGGAAAAGGAAGAGTAACAGCTCTATGAATTCACCCTCTTCGGCACACTGAAAGTTTTTCTCCATGGAGTCTTTCCTGGAGTTACTTCCTGCAGTACAGCACAGGCTGCACTCCAGTGTGGTGGAATTTTGTGTATGTCCTTTCATCCATTTTGGGCCTCTCTTTGCAAATGCTTTTGTCTGCCTCACCTCCTCTTGACCTATACTCTAATTTCTGGCTTTGGATTTAAACCAGAAAACAGGAGTCAGTTTCATGCATGTGTTCACTGCTCAGCTCTGTGGCCAGCATGAAGAAAACAAGATTGGGGAAAAAAAGGACATTAACCAACATCAAAAGCAAAACTCACTCTGATCTGTAATGAAATAATCTCTAGAAGTTCCCTCCATCCCCAGAATTAGAGCCTGGACTGTGTTCTGAAGCATGAGATGACAGAGGTATAATCCTAAAGTTATTCTGATACTGCTGTGAATTAGGGTCTGCCTAGAACTGCACAGTGCACAACAGCAGGTTGCTCCCATTGGAGAGTAGCAATGTCTTGTGCCTGTCCAATGGAACTTCTGCGGCTAAAAGTTCATACTGGATTTTTAACAATTTTTTCAGCGATGATCACATGAAACTGTACCCATTACATATAATAACTAGCAGTCATTCTGCTACCCTCTCAAGCATTTAGAGCTGGAAGCCCAACTAGAACTTGGCAGCGCAGTTAGGAACAGCAGCAATGCATCATGGAAGAATGTGTTTTCATCCTTCCTGTTCAACAAACAACTGTATGTGGCACTTAGTGCCATGGTTTGGTTGGTGTGGTCTTGTTATGTCAAAGCTTGGACTTGATCTTGGAAGTCTTCTCCAACCTTAATGAGTCTATGATTCATATTTTTTTCCCTCAGCTCTATACTAATGCCCTGGGAAGGTGTGGGAGATAATTGATTTTTGGTAGGGGGTGGCTAGAAACTGGGAGAGGAGGGTGTTCTTTCATCTTCACAGTACACTGCACAGTTATAAATAGTAATTAGTATGAATAGTTCGAACTAAAAAAAGATATGTCCTACCACAGCTTACCTTAAGGTTTTTACCTGCTAATTGAAATTTATATTCCACTTAACTGCCTTTCAAAGTCATTAGCATTGTTCAGCCGGGGAAATAGCTAAATTGTAACTGAGACTGGTGGACATAAGAGACAAGCATAAAAAGCAATCAAGCTCTTTTCAGTAACTGAATATCCCAGTCTTGCAGCACAGTTTAAATATGTGCTGGGGTATCCAATGCTGGCTAATGAAAATGTCTAATATTACACTGATTCCTGAGGTGAAGGGCAGTAGGACTTATGTTCTGTGTAAACAAGCAGGATGCTATCAAAAGGTGAATAAGCAGGACTGTGACAAAATATATTGTTATTGTAGTTAATATAGGCATGCCAAAGCCATCCTAAACCTAACAGCTTGACTACTTTATGAGCTCCTCAGGTAGATGGTGCAGCACACACTGGTTTCTGCACTTCCACAGCTGTCCTGCTAACAGCATGCAAATATCTATCTTAAAACCAGTCTTATCACAGCTATGGGACTCAAACTTGGAGTACAAACACAGTGCTGGTTTCCCCAGACAACTAAAATGACCCCCTAAACCTCCAAAACTAGTTTAGATGTCAGGACAGAAAGAGATTCTAGTTCATACACACATTTGTCGGCACTCTTCTGGCTTCCACCAAAAGTGGGAGCTCCATACCAGATTGACTGAGTCTTCCCTCCTTAGCATTGCTATGTATTTTGAAGAACGAAAGTTCCCATGATGTACCTTGCCAAAGTCACAGAACATCACAGCCACTTCTAGACTGGCAGGACACAATCCTGGTATGGCCCGTCCTTTGTTCCTCTCACGACCCTAGAGCTGGTTCAGAGAGCTGGTCCTGTGTCAGTCACTCATGACAGTGAGACCCAGCTTCCTTTGGGTGGATGCTCAGAGAATCCAGTCTGAGGGTAGCCCAGGCTGCAGCATTTCTGAGTGTCTCCAGTGCCACTCTTTCTGTTCTTCCAGCCCATGGAGTCTAGTGTTTGAGCATGTGTCATTTCTGAAAGTCATAAAATACCCGTTCGAGGATGTGCAGGTAGCACATTCCCAGCTTCTGATAAGGATACCTACCTTTCAGCTTTCTACCAGGAAATCCCCATAACTGCTGCAGAGACTGTAGTTTGAGGACTTCAGTCTGCTTACAAAAAGATGAGAGCAGGGGGCTGGTGGTGTAGAAGTTACTATTTTTGCTCCAAGGCAGGAAACCAAGCTTTTCTTGTAGTTTGATTCCGTCCAGCTGACCTTGCTGCTGTCCTCACCTTATTGCAGACTTGTCTGAATAACCTCAATTCTTGTCCTGGTTAGAGATATCCTTGTAGTTCTGTCACCGGTTACAACTCGGGTCATAACCACAGGGGAAACCACAGTGGAGGCACTGCAGACAGCTGCTGGTCTGTTACATACTGACCCATCTAGCTATGGTCCAAGGCCATTAGCCAGTGCTTCTGCCTCAGCTTCCCCCAATGGATATGAACAGCAGCATTTATTTGCATCACTGGCATACGGCTTCTTGTGGTGGCTTGAGTCCTCTCATCTCCTTTCTTTCTTTTTTGTTCACGTTCTCCCTTTATTTGTTCACAGTTTTCTACTTATTTCAGGTAAGCCAGCAACGTAATGGTCTACATAAAAGAATTTTCAGATTGCAAGCTCCCTAAATGTGACAGCTGTTAGTGATGCGTCCTCCTAAAAATACGTTCTTAAATCCATACACCCTTAGACATCCAACCGAATGTTGGAAAGTTTTGCTTCAACATGTATGTTTCAGTCCATGTATGTTTCCCAGAACATCTGGGAGTTCTCTAAATGTATGAGATTTTAAAACAGTCAGCTCAGTTTTGTGCATTTTACTTGTAGATCTTGAACATTTATAGCATCTTTTTTCTCCTCAAAAACCTTTTTCCTGTGCTTACAAATGAGAGCAAACTGCTTGGCTGATGAGTTATTGGAGAGAATGAAAGAGCAGAATGGGAGTGAATTTGAGGGATTCAGGTGACCTACGTGAACGTGCTTTGAATAATCTGGGCTCATGGATGCTTCCAATGTACCCCTTCTTGCTCTGTCCCACTAAAATGAACAAAATGCAGCTTCATAATGTAATTACCAGTATGTGGTTGAGTCATTAAAGGAGCAAAGCTGCAATATACTTTGCATCATTTGCATCTTTTCATGCAAGGAACAAAGTCTAATTATACAACCTCATTTATAAAACATTTATAATCATCCCTACATAGGAAAAAAAACAAACAAACCACTTTTCCTTTCTGTGGACTGCAATAGATAATACTCGGAAAGGAATTTTAAAACTGTACACCAAATTCAGCTGCCATGTAAATATGCATAACTTCTTCCAAAGCAACAGAGCATGGATTTACCTAAGTAAATCCTGTCCCTATACGGCTGAATTTGGCCAGAGACTTCTGCAGCATCTCTTAGGTCATTAGTTCAGGTTATGCGGAGGCTTTGGAGATCACACCAGTGAAGCGTGAGCAGCAGCAACCAACTCCGTGCTCCAGTTTTACACAGCCACATAAAGCAGCAGGGGAAGCAAAGATGACAAATCACACTTGCTGTCACTTCAGTGAAAAGATTAGTATTAATGGATGAGGAATCCAATTAGCCACTCCTCTTCTTTTAGCAAAAGCTGGCATGTCAAAGGTTGCTGTCTCTCAAGAGAATAGTGGGGTGCAGATGGCTGAAAATCCTGACATGCTTTGATGCAAAATGAAATTTTGGCCCCATTGTTTTGTTTCCAACTTTGGACCTCCTGAGGAAAGCAACCCTGTCACTGGCTGGCTGGGCTCTTCTGCACAGCCGCTTCCATCTGTAGCCATCTTTCCATGCTAATCGAACAGATTTCTTATCCAGATTGGTATCTGTTTGCCAGACAGTGTTACAGGGCTGTCAACAAATGGACTGCAAATCAGCTTTATATTTGTTTAAATAAAGTTTCTTCTCTTGTCTTTCACACATCTTCAGTGAAGCTCAAGGTCAGCAGTTAGAGGGGTTTTAAAAAAGAAAAAAAGATGTGTTTTTTTTCCACTTTCTGTATGCTTGTAGAAATTTATTGCGGTTTTTTTTCAGATGCAATTTAATGCTGGACTACTTTCAATATTGTATCAGTTACATAGCAGTATTTCCTATTCATCTTCTGAGAATTCCCTTGTACTCTTCAATGAAGAATTCAGGAGGCTTTGTATTTAGTTAAATATGTGCTAGACCAATAACGACCAGAAAATTTGCAGAATTCCTAGATATTAATCTGGCCTCTGCTGGGCTTTGCAGTGGTAGCAGAGGGATTTGTCAGAGAAAATTAGTGCTTTAGTCTGTCACACAGAATGCCTCTGGCATCTTGGCACTCCAGAAGACAATGGACATTTCTTCCCCATTGTAGATTGTGTCCCATTCCATAAAATGCCCAGTTCATTGCAGATTTTTCTCCAGGTCTTAAGGGGGACGAGCAGTGATATTTGATTGGTGGTGGGAGGGAAGAAGGTTGCTTTCTCCTTCCCTCTTTTTTTTTCCTCTTACTTACGTTGCCCAGATACTACAGAAGTCTTTGCAGAGTATCTACCTGGATTTGTCAGCTGTTGCCAAAGCACTTTGAATCATGGCTTGTGTGACATTACTGATATAGCGGGGTATAGGAAGAAATCTAGATGGGTCCTTCTTAATCCCTCTACAGAGAAGGAAATTTGTGGAGGCATTCTCCAGGAGTTCAGAAGGGAATTAGTAGGCGTATCACAAAAGCACTTCATAGGCAAAAAACCACCCCAAGCTTGCCATGGAAGACCACCAAGGGTTTACTGCTACTTTAACCTCAGATCCAGGTATGAAACAAGGTCTCTAGTATGGTTCTTGATGGCTGCCAGCTGATACCAGGCTCACCAAGGAGATCAGCTTTCAGATTGTCTGATTGATCTTTTTGCATACAACTGATGAAAGGCACTGTCAGAGGGCGCTGTTCTTGGGAGCAGTTACAGTGCCATATTCTCTTCCCATTTTCTCAGTGTCTGAAGAAGATAAAGCACTGAAAACTGAATCTCCTGAATGTCTCATTTGTTCTGATCTTTATTCAACTGTACTATAATGAGGTGTTTAAGAATTACTTAAGTCTGGCCAGTCTGTTTCCTATACCTGATATTAAATACTGACATTGACTTTTGTGGAACCAGATGCAGACTGCTGTTTATCTCCCTCAAAATACAATAGTCTAAGGCCATTAAAAAGAGAGCTATTATTTTAATTAAAATGGGATCAATTTTCTAAATGACAGGGATCTACGTACTCCACGAAGTTCTGTGACCATGCAAGTGCTATGGAGCAGAATGGATCCACACAAGCAGTGCTGCCTAAAGCTTCCTAGGCCCCTGCTATCAGTATCCAGAGACCTTATAATGCCTTTTTCCTGACGGTCATGACCAAAGACCATCAGATTTGTAAAATTGGTAGAAAAATAAATCTTTACTTGCTGGCTGGAGTTAAACCATGACAGCAATGCATGGAAACATGGAAACAGGCCCTCCAAGGTAGTTAAAAATGAAAAGCAATAAACAAAATAATTTAGGATGAAAGATAATATTTTACATAATTTTTTTATTTTATTGTTTTGGTTAAATAACCTCTGCTGTAAATTGAACAAATTCTGTATTGAACAGCCAGTATATCCTTCTTATAGTCTCTAGAATTGATATAATTATTTATTCTTGTAATTATAATTCAATATCTGTTAGCTTGTTTCACTGTTTTTGGACAACCCAGACAAGAATTAATAATGTCTATTTAAAACCTAATTTAATTTTCAGTGATTAAAAAATAATTAACACCAGTTCAGGCAATCTGCACATCACATTTCTTGCCATCACTTTAGTTTTCTTGGAACTGAGAAAACTAACAGCTTTTAAAATTAAATAAAACAAATGTTGCTTTGGTCTTTCCAGGCTGTTTATGGAAAATCCCGCTATCTTCATGTTTGTAATTAGTTGCAATAGTTTCAGTGAAATCCCTCACTTCATATTTAAGTGGAAATGGAACACAGAGCTGCAGGAGGAAGTAGGAAGGAGGCTGTTGGGAATCTTTGCTGGGTCTGGCACAGCAAGTATTCCCGCCAGCTGTGCTGCACCACTGCCATCCCATGCTCTGCACTGGGGTCATCAGCTCCTCCTGGGCAGAGCCCAGCAGCTGGAAGACATGGACACACAAGTTCAATATTGATATATTTGCCCTTTTTTACAAGCAGAGGATTTGATTTCTGGTTTATCTTTCTGGTTCCTTTCTTGTCTGGCTCCAGTGATTCCTACTTTCAAATATGGGTGTTACGGTGACCACTTTTCTTTGATGTATGTCTCCTTCCTTCCTTCTTTTCTCTTTTTTCCTTTCTCTCTTCCTTTCTGTTTTTCTCTTTGGGCCATGTGTCCTTGCAACTGAGTTTCTGCTTACAGTGATTAGGTTAAACCACTCCACTGCCCCACACATCAGCCCAATTTACTGCAAAAGCTAAATTCTGATTTGAATCATGTCTTTGATTCCAGCAAGTTTAATGTGATTCTCATCTGTACAAGAGGAGAGACCTGCGGCTGTGCCAGCAGCTTCCCACCCTGAAATCCCTGGGACAGCAGACAATGTCCTGCAGAGCCCTTTCACACCAGAGAGTAACAACATAGACCTTGAGAGCAGAACTGGGTGATTGCTACCAGAGCCTCCAGAGAGAATTATCTTCTCATTTTGTGCCATACAAATGTAACTCTTTCCGGTAGCACAGAGTTGGTACATTTTAAGCAGCTGATAGATTTTCTAAAGGAGTCAGCACTAATAATTGCTCTGCAAGCAAATACCTTTGGTAATAAATCTTTCTATTCATGTGCTCTAGAAAACAGAGAAGGAAAGGGACCAGCAGACCTGATTCCTGTCACAGTTGTTTTTATCACTGCCCTGCTAAATACTCTCTGGTAAGTTGTTTCACAGTCATTTTCTGATCAAATTTTTTGTCAGTGTAGAATAAGAATTCCCAAATGGCGCAGTTTACTTATAATACTGCTAGTAAAGTTGTTTACAGAGAAAGTCCTCAGACTCAGGGGATTCATTAAGCAATAAATGTGGCTTTCACAGTTGTTAGGTACGGGCTTTTTGTCATCTGGCCATTAAACCAGATGATGAAAGAAGTTCACCAATGTGGGACTCTCTTTAGAAGTAACTTGCATTTAAGTTTGATGGTCTTCCTTGGCCACACATAGAAATAATGGCCGTTCATTACATTCAAATGGATATGTTTGGAAATGTCAAGTGATTATATTTGATGTGGTTTAACCCCAGCCATCAACTAAGCCCCACAAATCTCCAGTGGGATGGGAGAGAGAATCAGAGGAGTTAAAGTGAGAACAACTTGTGGATTGAGATAAGGTTTAATAGATAAAACAAAAGCCATGCACACACAACCAAAGCGAAACAAGGAATTCATCCACCACTTCCCATGGGCAGGAAGGTGTTCAGACATCCCCAGGAAAGTGGAGCCCCATCATGTGTAATGGTTACTTGGGAAGACAAACACCATCACTCAATGTGCCCCCTGCCCCTTCTTTCTTCTTTCCTTTTTTTTTACTCCATGATGCCATGGAATAACCCTTTGGTCATTTGGGGTGAGCTGTCCCAGCTGTGTCCCTTCCGCACTGCTTGTCCACCCCCAGCTCCCTTGCTGGTGGAGTGAATGGCAGAAAGGTCTTTATTCTGTGTAAGCCCAGCTCAGCAAGAACAAAAACATTCCTCTGTCATCAACACTGATTCCAGCACAAATCCAAAACACAGCCTCATACTAGCTACTATGAAGGAAACTAACTACCCCAGCCAAAACCATCACATTCTCCACCTCTTATTCTATACCATTGACACCATGGTCAGATCTCACATTATCCAATACATCGTCATTAACCACTACGCCCCTTCATATCCTTTGATATAACACACAGGTATCATTCCTTTAGTTTATGCATGACCCCTGTAAAATGTCCATTGAGTTAATTTAGTCCATGGCTCCAGGCTCCCTCAGTTATGGTGATCATTCAGGATGGGGAGGTGTTTTGGGTTTGTTGTGTGGAGTCACTGGACACCAAAGTCAGCTTGGGCTGGGTCACTGCTGCACTTCACTGCTTCTTGTAAGGCTTCTCCTCCATTGGTTTAGGTGGATTTTGATACAGTAATTGCTATAACAACACTTTAAAGGTATATCCAGTAAAAACTCCATTCCTGGTCACCTTGAACCACGTTACAGGGCTTAACATTGCAGTGAACACTGACTAGTAAACCACAAAAGTAAATATCCAGTAGTTAAAAGTAGTTAATTTTCCTGTCTTTCTTTGTATCTGTAATTAGGCTGTGAGGACTTTATTGCCCTCAGGCAGAATGCCTGTCTCTAGCAGTTGCACATAGAATCACAGAACCATTTAGGTCGGAAAGGACCTTTAAGATCATCCAGTCCAACCATCAAGTGAGTCTGACTGACTCCAACATGGGCATTTCTTACTGTTCCCACATCCTGCACTTTCCAGTTTCTTTTCATGGCCCATTGTTTAGCAATTGATTTTACTTCACACAGCAAATTCTCCATAAATAAAAGGTTGGCATTAACACTTTGACAAAAACACTCAGTTATTGTAGTTCTCTATTTATTCACTCAATCAATAACTTACAGTTGGTAAAAACATCCATTGACTCCAAGACAGGAAGTTCCTGCACTCCCAACCTGAATCGTTTCCCAGCAGTTACAAGAAGACCCTACAGCCAAGTGTTAGCAGTGGGAGTTACCAGTGGTTGTCACAGCACCCTGTGTTTCTTTCTTTCTGAATTACTTCTACCTTGAAATATCAGCTGGCAGGCCCAAAGTAAATTGGCCTGGATAGGTCTTCCTGTATTAATTTATATTGATACTAGAGAAATCGTGATTTCAAAAGCCAGCCTCTTACTTAGGAAAAATTACCACAGTAGACAGCATACCATGTATTGGGGTGCTGGCAGAGAGAAGCTGCTTCAGGCTGCAGCAAGACTGCTTTTAAAGTTAATTGTGTCGCCTCTGCCACTGCAGGATTATGCATAGCAATTTATGCCATCATTTTGTGTTGGTTATTAGTACTAAAACCTTTTGTCACTTTAATAACTGTCACTTAATTGGAAGCATACTCTGTGAGTTTGAAATGCTAAGTGTACCTATAAAAAAAAGAAAATACTGTCACTGGGAGTTAGTGGATAAGGAGCTATTGATACCAAAATTCCAATGATCTGTGCTTTAAATCCTTGGTGCGATCACTTCTTAATATTTAAAGTACCTCCCTTGGTTTTGAAGCAATATTGTCCAATTCTAAAAATCTCAGGGAACAAAGATAAAGAGAATGTGACTGAAAAATTGAATGAAAGATAACAAGAGAAACATCATAATAGTTTATGAGCATATAACTTTGGGGAGGAAATTTTTTCTGATACTGTTAGCTGACAAAAAGGTATCCGAAGCCCTGATTCTGCAAAAGCCATATAGTCCTTCAACAGAGAGGAGAAATACAGAATATGCCTGGATTTAGAAATACAAAATGTATTTTTTGATGTTTGAAATAAGTTGTAGTGTTGAGATTCTCTATGCCTGTCAATATTTTTGCTATGTCTCTTCGGAGACCTAAGTTCTGACTAAAGTAGTGGGTTGAAAGAAAGAGTGGGTTTAATTGGCTTGTAAGCATTTCACAATAAATTCTGCATTTCCTAGAAAGAAGCTTTTATATATATGGTAATAGATCCTACATATATTTTCATTGGATGTCCTATACCATAAAAAAATTCCAGCACCTAAATATGTCTTATAGGTAACATTTTGTCATCAGCTAAAGTGGATATGCATGTTGAAACAAATTTGATGTCCATGTCTGATGTTACTGCATCAATTCAATACCATTTCATAAGTCCTTAAGGAAATCCATATGTAAAAACCTCCCATATATGAATAAAAGAGTGGTATTTAATATACGTATTTTCTCTGAATCATTACTCTACAATTTTAGGTTCTGTGTTTGCCTCCCACTAAAAGGGAGTTTATTCTACTGAATCAAATATTAGAGGAAGAAACATAAGCATAGGCTGCCAAAACAGTTTGGTACCTGAATTTTCAATGAGTTTTCACAAATTGCCCATAACAACCAAATATGTCTTTAAAGTGAAGTTATACTCAAAAGAAACCTGGGGAGTACTGTGCCTTGCACTGGTTTCTGTAAATTGCAAGTGAAAAGGAC
Organism: Oreocharis arfaki; assembly: GCA_013398015.1. Lineage (NCBI taxonomy): Eukaryota > Metazoa > Chordata > Aves > Passeriformes > Paramythiidae > Oreocharis > Oreocharis arfaki. The sequence goes on along the minus strand of VZRR01013115.1, from coordinate 1,919,839 downwards.
CAAATTAACATTTTTTTCAACACAGACAATGTGGAATAGGATCAATGGTTCCTTATCTCTCATGTGGTCTCCACAGATCTCAAGAAATTCAGAAAAACACAGAAACTAATGTTGTCAGTGAAAACAATGCGATTAACGTCAAGTCTGCAAAGAGCAAAACCACAGAAGCGTGGCCCTTCCTGAAAACTTCTTGTATAAAACATGTTTTAAATCAATGGAATTTGAACTTGTGCTTAGACTGAAAAAGGTCAAGATAAACAGATATGGAACTGGCAAAGTGAAATAACAGAAATATAACAATCTGACATTCCACATTTTGTGTTCTTGCTGAGGTCAACAAAAGAAGTGGGATTTTTTTTCTTTGTATTGTACACATTTTTGCATCACAGTGTCAGTGTGGCCCCATTTCTAAAAGTCACTGAAATTTTTTAACCATTCCTTTACAATGGTCTGAATTATTCTAGTGAGACAAGCCTTTCTGCTTTTCTTTCTTTTTTTTTTTTTTCTTTCCTGTAAGATGCACTATGGGGATTCCTGCTGAATGAGTGATTATTTCCAGCTGTGTTAATAAATTTTCTGAAAAGATGACAAGGAATTGTTTGGATGCTGTCTTTTAACTGTCCAAAAATCAATTTTGAATTTGTAAAGGAGGTGTCTTTTATTAAATGCTAAGAACTAGCAATTATACTGTGGGAAACAAGTCTTTATGAGGAATGGAGGAGGAGCAGCCCTGAAACATTTCTGTGATTCATATCTTCTTCAAAAGTTTTTCCTTAAGAAGGGCACTTCAAATGAAAATCCTTCCCTTTTTAAAAAAGTGCAGGACTGGATGCCATGTTTGGTTTATACTTATCCTTCTCTCCTCCCCCACAGTGAAGCCACATGGTTTGAATTAAAGAAACAAAGTAAGAAGCAATAACTCTTACATATTTTTAAAATGTTGCTCAGGAATGTGTCCATTAATGAGAACAGCTAATGTAAAGAAAGAGCTTCACATAACAAAAAGGTTGAACTCCAAAACAATTCCTTGTCGGTTCAAAAAATAAACTTGCATAAACATTTATTTATTATATATAGTACTATCAGCTCTGGAGAACCAAGATTTTAATCCTGTGGTTTGCTTTTATTTCAGGCAGTGTTTATCAAAACAGACTATTTAGAGTAATTATTTAGTCCACAGATATTTGTCTCTGCATCCAGTGAACCTCTACAGTCTCCACTTTCAGATGTAAATTATAGACCTGAGGTACAGATCTGGTTTAGCTGATCTGATCATTCTGAGAGCGGTTAGAAATTGTTCCAAAGAAAAGTTTGTTCCAAAGAATTTGTTCCAGTTGTATTTGCAGTAATCTTTGTTTGGGTGAGGACAATAAGGTGTCTCACCAAGTGAAAAGAATTGTATAAATGCAATGGAGGGATTCACAGGCAGGTAATGTCTTAATATTACCCAAATGCAATCAGTGGTAGCAAGATCAATATTTATCTTAACAATAATTTTCTGAACAATTGTCCAGACCCCAAGAGAAAGTGGCAGTGAGCAAACCCATTAATCCCGTGAGGAGATGTACCTCCTAGCAAGGAAACATATTTCAGTGTTTCATTTAGCCTCAAGAGTATTGCATCAGAAAAACAAAGACTTGGGTATCAGAGTTAAAAATTTATATCTTCAAAACCCCTGCAGTACTTCTGTACAGCACGAAAGGGAGTTTCTCTGTGCCAATTTTCCAGCAGTGAAGTTCCCTTGGGAGTTAAGTGTATGTTTTGTGTACAGTCTGTTGCTACCTAGTGCATGTAGCTAAGCTACAGTGAGGTCTCTATTTTAAGCAAATACCTACTGAACTCAGGGGTAAGACCAGGTACATTTGGTATTCAATGAATCTGGTTCAATGTACAAGATAATTTGCCCTTTAAACAATAGTTCAAACACCTGTGTATGTTCAAGTACATTTTCTGTTCATGAGTTTTTGAACTCACCTCAATTATAAATGCTTAAATTAGCTACATAATGCTATAGGAGGTAGTTTTAACCTTTTCATTACAAAATGGGATGGCTTTATGAAGTAATTAGAGAAAGGCAATAACTTTATGACTATACCACATGTCTAGATCAGGGGAGGAAAAGAAGACTTGGATTCTTCCATCTACTCTTGTGAATCCTTAAATGTCCAAACAATAACTGAGTTTCCCCAAACCCAGGTGAATTCTTACACATCAAGAGCAGGAGGAGACACAGCGTAAATGTGTAAATATTTACACATTTTGCAATGCAAAGATCAACACTTCCAACACAAGGAATTAAGAGAACCCCATCCCATGCTGAGGCCAAAGTTGGTACCTCTTCTGCAGCTGTGTTGGCATCTCTTCCTTGTGAACTGAACTGCTTGTAACAGTTCAGGTGCCTTTTTCCTTTAGCTGTTGTGGGTTTCATGCAAGGATTAGGTCTCAGAAGTTGAATAGAAAGCCAGTAATTTAAAAGCCAGGATTATTTTGGGAAGCTCGTCCCTAGAATGTTGCAGCTGGATCCTCTTTCCCCTCTCACACTGCAGGTCATTTACATTCCTGCAGTACAGCTAAAATAATTGGTAATCCTTGGCCAGAGTGATGGGCTGAGAGAGAGGACAGGACAGCTGGATGAACTTCCACAGAGGAATCAGCAATGTTAATCTGAAGAAAGAGAAATGATAGCTGTACCTGAAAAAGCTGGGGGACAAGAAGAGAAGGGAGAGAGCAATCACAAGAATTGCATTATACAGTCCATTCTGAAGGGAAGAAGGGAAGAATATGGGGAGAAAGGGAAACAATAAAAAGACCTTTAATTTCTTTTAAAATTTACTCAAAGTCTTCTTAGTGAGAGGAGGCCATGCAGTCAAACTTTTTAGTAGGGCCTGTTGCAATAGGACAAGGGGTAATGGTTTTAAACTGAAAGAGGATAGATTTAGATTATATATAAGGAACAATTTTTTTATGGTGAAACACTGGCACGGGTTACTTTGAGAGGTGCTGGATGCACCATCCCTGGAAATATTCAAGGTCAGGTTGGACAGAGCTCTGAGCAACCTGGTCTAGTGGAAGATGTTCCTGCTCACTTAAAGGGGTTTGGACTACATGACTTTTAAAGGTGCATTCCAGCCAAAACCATTGTGTGATTCTAGGAATAAGAGAGGAGGAAGGAAGCTGGAAAGTGAAGAGTCACTTGAAAAGGAAAGAGAGGGTTAAGGCAATAAAAAGAACCCAGACAGGAAATGGAATATGAAACTCAAGGACAAAAGGACCTTTAGTTCTGGATCAATTACAGAGGTGTCTGACTTGTCAGGGGCCAGCCTTTTCACTTCAGTCAGCGAGTAATATCCACCATTCTTGTCAAATCATCTGCTACACTTAGCTGCTGATAAGATGGTAGTACAGGTGGGGGGGAAATTCTGGTTTTTGTCTGCGTTTGCAGGTTCTTCAAAAAGTGGCAAAATTACCTAGGATGTCAAATAACCCACACAGGAGGTGTGCTTGGTGCAGGCAGGGGTTCTGCGGAAGTTCAAACCACATTTTTTCCAGACACTGCTGCTCAGACTATCTGCAGATGCAGCAAGGAAAGACTGTCTATGTTCAATGGGAAAAATGCAAAGAAACCAGATGGATTTCACCAAAGTTAGGTAAAACTTCTCCTTCCATGCCCTTTGACTTGTGTTGTGCAAGACAGCATTGCTAACTTGCTGGCACAGATGTTTCCTTTTACATGTGTGTCTCCAGTGATTTTTAGTCTTACATGAAACTGTGTAAGCAGGACCTCCTGGAGTCTGTGTCACAGAGCTGACTCAGCTTGCAAACGAACACTTTTCTCTATTCACCAACCCTGCAGAGTCAGATGGAGTTTCTGGAGGAATTCTGCAAGTTTCTTGACTCCTGCCCAGAAACACAGGTTCTGTAGGCTAGATCTGCCCTTCAGCAGTGCTGTACAACCGCTCTTTTCTGTAATTCTGACATCTTTTGCAACCACAACATCTCTGCAAGATTTTTCAGCTGTTTTTGCAGTTACAAATTAGTTATCAATATTTCATCCACTTGCATGAATAGTTTGCTGCTCTGCTGCTAATCTCTATCAAACCATTCAGTGGGTACTAAACTGACCAACAAAAATGCAGAGCTGAAAGTATAAACCCTGGTGAGGCAATCCAGTTATCAAAGACACGCCACATGCCTGCAGTATCTGATGCTATCAGAGCTTCTCCATGAGTTCCTAGTCTTAAATGCGTATTTCTGTGAGCTGGATATTAGTGGCAGCTTTCTGCATCTGTCAGATGCTAATTCAGAAACAAAAAAGAGATTGTAGTTCCTGTCTAAAAGGCTGTGGGACACTGGCACGGATTCAATGAGCTGTCTGCACTACCATGAAACCCTGTTGCAAGAAGGTAGGAGCAGGGTCCTGATTCACTGATGGACAAAGTTCTGCCTCAGCAGAGAATGCAAGGGCATGTGGAGATGTCTTTGGACCTATTCAGCCCATGAGTGTGCACATCTCTACCACACTGCAGCAAAAGGCAGGGCAAGAGAGGTCCAAGTTCATCCCTGTGTGATGAAGAGGAACTAAAGGTCAGTATTGCCTTTAGTAAAGACAGTGAACATCTGTCCAGATAAAATCAGTGTTAAACAATAGCAGGCCTAGGCTGCTTTTTATCTGTAGGTCTCGGAGCCCTTCAACAGGTAAGCACTGCAATTCTGAGCACAGAGCTCTGAGTAAGAAAGCCTTTTCACAGACATATTTCTTGTAGATCTTTGTGAAAGTAACTTCTCTCCACATGGCGTCAGTTTAAGATTTACATGCAAAGTACAAGAAGAAGGGGAGGCGGCCGCTTGTTGTTGTTACCAATCCAGTGCTGACTGCCTCTGCACTTTGCCGTGCGTGGTTTGAGCTGCAGTCGTGCAGCTCTCCCGTAATCACCACAATTTCCTGTTGCACTCATTTGAAAAGACAATGTTCCTGAGGAAGTTATGAAGACGGCAAGTAAGTTGCTGCCCTAATTTCTGCGTGTTTGGTTAAGAGTGCTTTCTTAATTATGCTGGTTAGAGTTTATTTACAGTGCTTCTCAAACATCTGTAGGGATGAGAAGGTTTGTGCTTCCAGAGAACATATGGGCAAAACTGTGTATTCTGCAGTCCCCTCAGCTTGTTGCCCGGAAACAGCTGCAGAAGATTCAAGGCAGCTCTTTTTTTACTGGTGCTGAAACTGAGGGAAGTAACTTAAGCATTGAGTTGCAAGACGCTGCTGCAGTTGGGATGTCAGATAAGAAAATGTAACTATTAGTAAATCTGCTGTATGACTGGAAATGTTTCTTAAATGCAGTAACTGAAAAAGCAATTTCACGTGTTCAAGCCAGCACTATTTCTTTAAAGGGCTGAATTATTTATGCCTTCAGATGGACTCTCCCGACAGTTGTGAAGTGTGTGCTAGAGAGTTCCCTTGCAGTTCACAAAACAGGGTTCTCAACAGGAAGGATGTCTGTACCTTTTTGCTGACAGCCATGGCTTCCTGCCTTTGTTTGTGGAGATGCAGTGGAGAGAAGCAGCAAGTTTTCTGTCTGTCTCATGAGCAGATAACCTGCACAACTTGCAGCAGGGATCAGGGGACTGGTTTGACTTTGCCTGCCCTCTCTGTCACGACAGCATTTGCCTTGCTGGTTACAACTCCCATGTGTACAGAGGGCTGGATTCAGCTCTCAAGTAAGGGGATTATCCAGAGAGAATATTAGGTGCTATCCTTTTTTTCTGGGCACACAGGAAATGTTGTGGGAAAAGCTTGGTTGCTAGGCAGTTGTTTTGCTGGTAATGCGGGATCTAAGCCAACACAGAGCAAGCCACAGAGGGGCTGTTCTTTTCAGGCTGTAGAAGAGAAGAGCCTCAGCGTGTTCTTTGCACTCCGAGTTTTCCTCTGTGTCTGAACGTCTGGAAGCCCTTGGCGCCATGTACCACCGCTTTTAAAACTGATGAATCAGTTGTGGCACTCTTCTTTCCACTCACCCAAAAAGTTTTAATTTCTTTAACATGTCTCTGATCAGTTTCTAAGTTTCAGTTTACTCAAGCAAATCTTCTGTTGTTACTTCTAGAAAAAGTGATATTTAGAAAAGGAAAGAAAACCATTAACTTGAAAAGTGGCGAATGCAAAAGAAAAGAGAGTAAAAATTATTATGATTTGGTGTGTGAAATGAATAATAGAGAAAATAAATTCTTTAGCTGTCTGCTCATCAGTGATACTTTGGGGGTTTTTTGCAGCATCATTTTAAGGATTCATTCTGCTTAAGGTCACGCGAAGTAAAAGACTCCCCTATATACTCACACTAATTTAAATCATGAAGTGACATGTGGAGGCCCAAGACAATCCCTGTAGTTTATGTGAAGAATTGTGAGATCCAGACACTTATAATGGTAGCCTTAGTAATAGGGACTAATTTCCATTTCTGAGACCAAGCAGAGAGAAATGTACAGCGCTTGGGCATCACACTGTATTTCAGAGAATTGTGAGAGTTAGGTACTTCGGCTGCAAAATCAGGAATACAATGCCAGACAGTGGGAAGCCAGAAAGCTGGTCTCCAGGAGAGTCACAGACGCTATATGGACACTCTGATGTAAAGAAGAGAGAGGGTATTTTTCAATGCCACTATTCGTCTTGTCTCCCCTGTCTCCTGTGAGTCTCCAAAAGGCTTCGTGTCACAGAAACTCCCCCTAGATTTGGTGCTCATGGGCATCACCAGTGACAGTGCCAGCAGGGTCTCACGGTCAGACAAGTGTGGAGAACAGGATCTCGCACTCTGAGTCACTTTCCTGCTGCCTGGTGGCAAATTTTATTTTAAAGGATTATTGTAGCTTAGTGTTGGTGGTGCCAGCCCAAATCTCTGTCAGTGCCAAGCCTGGCAGTGGTGTGAGTGGTTTGCCGTGAATGCTCAGGAGGAGGATGAGTTTCACGCTCTCATTCCTGCTGCCTTTAATGCACAAGCTCTTTGCCGGCCTGAGAAACCAGAAGCTGGGTGTCATCTTTCACCATTACTAAATGCAACTTCCTTCATTTGCTTTGATGTGCCTCAGTCAATATTTCCTAAGCAGTGGCTAAAAACATTATGGCATCTTTTCAGCTCATGTTTGTTAGTTTCAATTTTTGCTGGCATAGTAGCTGAATATAAAACCTTATTTTCTTCACACAAGAATTCAATTTCTTTCTTACTTCATAAATAAGTCAATGTATGGAATTGTATTACAGAAGACCTACTAAATAATAAATAATGCATTTGGTCTGCCACATGATTCTGTGCTTGTCTCTTTGCCCAGTACTCCTCTAATTCACAAAATGGATTTTGTATCATAGTGCATGTAAGTTAAGATTAGATTCTTTGCTATCATAAAACTCATACCTACTCTGAGCTAGATGCTTCTGCTAGGAGTTTATACAGAGCAAAAATATTTATTTATTTTACAAATTCTCTCTGAAGCTTTAGTTATGTTATATTTTCTAGTTGTTTTCTTTTTCTTTTTTTTTTGTTATGAGCTAGTGAAGTTTGGAGTTGGTAAGCCCCCCGACTCTGTCACATTTCTGTGAAAGAACTTGTGAAGGTGCTAGAGGAGATCAGAGTTTGGCTGTCCCGTGTCTATTGTGTGCCTCATCTATATGAAACCATCCATATTATCTGTATGCTTCAGGAGACCAAATGGCTCTGCTGCAAGGGGTCTAGAGAGCAGTTTGAGAGAAATCTTTGTGTTCCAAGTGCTGTTTAGACTATCCAGGTGCTGAGAGCTTGCAGGGGTACCTGCAGCCAAAACCAAAACCCAGTAAGTGAATGGTTGTTTCTCTTCAAAAACTGCTACTACATCATCTACATGTGCATTATTATGCTCAAGCTAAATAGAAAATTGACCTGAAAAAATCCATCTGGTATTGACAGTGTCATGAGTGATTCTTCCCTAAAACTCACTTGCCTCTTGTTTATCTCAGTGACAAAAGTTCCACTAAATCTCCTGTTTCTTCACAGCAGCATAAGCAGTAAAGGGAAATCAAGGCATTAGTAGAACGTGCCAGAGATACCTATGGCAAAACTGGGCTGTGAGAAGATGGTGAGCCACAAGCTCAAGCACAAGGCCAGAACAAAATGTAGAGGAACATCTACAGGTCCGTGCTTAAAAAGGTCTGTCTTGAATATGCCATGGAAGTGATTAAGGTACTCTTGACAGTAAAAAATATCCTGGCCTGTGAAAAAGCAGAGGCAGGGAACACTGTGAAGGGGCGTGCACACTTTGAGTGCAAAATCTCCCAAAACTTTGCAGAAAGTGCAAGAAAACAGGTAAAGTGGAAATAAAGCATTTTCTGAGGAACTTTGGAATTGCAGAATTATCTTCAGATTTTTCAAGGCGAGAGATATTCAAAGTAATAAGGACTAAGAAGGAAGCACTACATGGCAGACTCGGAGCTGAACATCTTATGATCTAAGGAAACGACACTCTAAAGACAAGGTAATATTCAAAATATAGAAGTCTTCAAGAAGAATGGTGATGATGAGGATTGCATTGTAGCAGAGAAAGTTAAGAGTGCCATCCAGAAATCAGTGAAAACAAAAGGTCCAAGAAGTGGATGGCTCTGAGCAAAATGATCCAGAGGAAGAGGAGCTGGTCTATTCAGGAAGTTACATGTACTATATAATATGCAGAAAGAAAAAAACATATTCTTAAATAAAGAATAAGGAAAGTCAATTCTGCTGTTAGTGCCTGAGAAAGGTGAGCTGCTAAGCTGCACAAGTCACCAGAGATGGCTGATCAGTGAAATCAGGTCCTTTCCCAACAGCTGTGAGCTGTTAGGTCTGCCTTAGTAAAGCACTTAGTGGTTCACAAAGCACTGCTGTGGAATCAGTGGAGGCAGGTGAGGTTGGCTCCTAAAAACTCCTCAGTGTGGTAAGATCAGGGGTCTTGACAAAAACCACAGGCTAAGCAATTGGTTCAAGGTGGTAATTGGCAGTAGATAGGATGTCTGTTATCACCCAGCACTTTCCTAGCTTTGCTAGAGAATCTCATTAATGGACTTATAATTGCAGGAAGGGTCCCAACAAGATTTGTTTTGCAAACACAGAGAATAGAGGTTTGAAGAGTAAAGGCAACAGCTTCTGCAGACCTGTGAGCTGCAGTGCTGATCAGTGCAAAAACAGTGGCAATGGAGAAATGAGAATTACATGGATAGTAACAAGATGGTGCTGTGGCTGATGTGGATCATCTTTTGTGCAAAGGCAGCTTGATCACAGAGGACAGAAATTGTTTCAGGAAACTGTGAGGGATTGTGCAGTGGAGGTGCTCTTGGCTTATGCAAGGTCTCTACAGAGGGAGAGATTAACTACGTTCAACATGTGATTTACAAGTCCCTGGCAATGCATGGACTAATGGGCACTGGAACAAGGAAGTGGTCACAGCACCAGCCTGCCAGAGTTCAAGAAGCATTTGGACAACACTCTCAGGCACATGGTGTGACTCTCAGTGTGTCTTACGCAGGGTCAGGGGTTGGATTTGATGATCCTGACGGGTCACTTCCAATTCAGCTTATTCTGTGGTTCTGTGATTCTAAGTCTATTGCAAAACCTGTAAAAAAGCGAGTTTCACTGTCAGTGAACTTAGCATTTGTGAATAGTCTTCAGCAAGCAGATAAGAGGATTAACAAAAAAGGATAGAAAGAGTGGCATGTGTTCCAATTTAGTTCTATCTATAAATGACCGGAGCAGATCTGTTAAATCTTGCAACTCTCCCAGGACCCTTTAACAAAAGGTGCTCTAATAATACAGCTCTAGTGTTTGCCTTTAATCAAAAATGTTGTTACCAAAGCTTTTAAGGAGAAGATATTTTCCAACATGCATTATCAGTACCTAACTTGGAGCTGGACTCAACAATGCCTTTATCATCCTCCAAGTCATTTCAGGCATTGGTCTTGCCCCCATCTCCTTCTCAACAGCCTGCCAGGAGGCAGAGGATCTTATCCAAGAACTATTGCATCTACTGCTGACTCTGATGGAAATACAGTATCATTATCTTTAAAATAGTGCTGAGCTGTGTGGCAGGATAGCATTTGTTAAAATACTTCTCTGCCTTATTTAATTAACTTGTATCTCTTAGTGTCATCATAGTTTTAATTTTTCCATCTGGTGCCCTTAGATTTATGGGCACAGCATGGTGTCCCTTGTGAAAAAATTCCTTGGAATAGTTTGTGCAGTGATGTCTTTTGAGGGACAAGGACACAGGGCACTGAAATCTTGTTAGTCCTCACATAAGCTGAAGTGTCTTCTGAGAGGTTCTTGAAAGCAATAAAATGTCCATAGAGCAGATTGGTAGGAGGAGCACACAATGGATGAAATGCACGGGGGAGAAAAGGTTGCACAATAAAGACCTCAGTAAAGTGCTAAGAATTAAGTGGAAGTAGCTACCTTCCTTTTAAGCTTCTCACTTTCATAACTCTCTCTTCAAGCAGAGGTGTAGTTTTGCCCTCTTTGTCCATCATCATCCACATTCAGAGCTGCTTGCTGGTTGTCTGTGCCATAACATCCCTTTTCAAAAGGGATGAAAAAAAAGCTGATGATGCATTTCTGCTCTCATTTCCTCCTCTGCACACACACGTATGTCGCACAAACACCCCACGGTCGTATTCTGGTTAATCCTCCAAGATAAAAATAATAGGAGCTACCCAGGGGAAGGGATGAAGTACATGGCTCCAAGGATTGGAGCCTAAAGTTCCAAACAACAATAAGAATTTCAGAAGTGATATTATAGGGAAGTAAAGACACTTTAGAAAATGAGAAGCTGAGCCTTCATTTCTGACTGTGGTTTACAAAACAGTAATGGTTTCCTTCCCTCACTCTTCCCAGCACATTAGCATGTATTTTCCCTAAAACAGCAAATTATGATGATTAGAGTACTGAGAGAGAGCCAAACGATTTACTAATATATACTCTATGCATACCAGTGGTGGTTATGTCATAGAGAAAAAATGCCTGGGATTTCTTTGCCAGTTTTCATAGCAATAACCAACAGAGGTCAGGGCATTTCCTAAAGATTTAGTGACTGTTTGGAGTTAATATACTTCACCTTACTTACAGACCACCATTTGCTCCCATCCAACCATTAATCTGCTGGAAACACTCTGCACAACAATCACCATTGCCTGTGGAATAGCAGCACAAATCAGTACAAATGGTGGCTGGAGAGCTACCCTATACCTAAAATGCACATCATGTGCTGGAATAAGGTCAGGAACCAAAACCCTCCTGGGCACAGGAGCGGCCTGATTTTTGTGGGACACAACCTTGTCCTTCTGCTGGACATTCAGGGAAACAGGCTGACCTTTTCTGACCCCCTTTTACACAGTAGCCTCTTCACTCGGGACCAAGTTCCAGCAGGAAACATTGCCTGACACAGCAGCAGCTCAAGATGTTATAGGGTAGACAAGGGGTCTTTGCTGTCACCATTGACATTTTCTGCATTTTTTGCCCCACTCAGGTGTCAGATGTTACAATAAGTTAGTTAAATGTGTCATCATAGATGAGTGATGTTTCTTCCTGCCTGCAGTTTGTTCAGTCAAAACTATGAACCAAATCTCTCATCCCTGCAAAGTTACAGTCAGAGAGTATGTGCAGCGTAAGGAAGATGGTCTCAGGCAAAGCACAGATGGAGTCTGACAGAGGAGAGCCATGGAAACTACATAAATATAGGCAGAATTGTTTGTAAATATTTCCTTTTCTTGGGTGGGGGTGTGAGCAATTGCATTATTTGGAGACTTTTCTCTTTCATAACACTTTCTTATACCCAGCCCTGCAGTAGGTTCCTAGGGAAGTGTGGCAGTGGGCTAGTGTGATTTAGCTGCTGGCAGCAACCCAAATAGCCCTCCTAATGTCACCAGATGACTGTGTAGCCAGTCCCATCCCATCATACAAGTTGTTGCAATTGGAGCTTTCAGCACATAATTCGAAGCTGGTGTGATGAGGAAGGTGTTAGTTTCAAATAACAGAATTCAGTTTTATTGTAATTTACAGAACAGAGCATTATAAAAGGTTAAACACAAAAACTCTTGTAAAAGAGCTCTGTTTTCAGGCCAAGCAGTGTCTTCACTCCTGCACAGGCTTTGGTCCTGTAGAAGTGTATATTTCCATCTTATGTAAACTGCCTGGCACCTTTAAAAATGATGCTGTCCACACTTATTCATTCAGTTTTCCAAAGCTCCTAGTGGCAGATCCAGAGGGGAGCAGAGGAGGCCATCAGTTCAGAGGTCCCATAGCAAGAAAAGCTTCTCCTCTGAGCAAATACCTAAGCAAGGGAGATGCTGAGAAGGTGAAGGCATGACCCCAGAAGAGGACATCCAAGTAGAGGGAGGAGGAAGCTACAAAGAGAATGTGATTAACCACAGAGGGACAGGGAATGGGGAAAAAACAGCCAGGCTCGTGAGGGAAACTGAGCAGAAAAAAATATGAGCGAAGAGTTAGTCTCAAAAAAACCCCAAAAATATGTGCCCAAATGATAGAACTTCTGGTACCTGCCTGAATATTCCAAGCAATTGTTTCTTGCAGTTTTGAATAAATATTTCTAAAACACAATAGTATGATTTTGCTATTATTATCTTATTATTTAAAAGGCTTTTGTTTACTTCTTCTGGACAGAATCCAAATAAGATTAGTATCGTGTATTTAAATCCTTTGTTTAGGAAATTATCTTACACACGTGGAAGAAACACATCTCTGGTGAGCAGTATTGCTGGAGATGGTGAGGAAGAGTAACCCTCTGTTGCTATTCCCGCTGGCACTACTCCACAGGCCCCAGCCAAGAGACTGAGATTATACAGACATGGGGTGTCAGAAAGAGTCTGCTTTGGAGAGGGGCTTTTATTCTCCTTTCATTCCCTGCTTTTAAGCCTGGGAAGCAAAGCAGATGCCATAAGGGCCACACTTCCTGTATCAAGACTCGTGGCCTGGCGCTGGCGTCTGGAGAGGCACGTATCCCAGGCTGGAGGCCAAGTGATGTGTAACACCTCCACGGGGTTCTGGGACTCAGTGTGGGGCACCCACCTCCTCCTCCCACAGGGCCAGGAACCAGTGAGATCCCATGGCTGTGGCTTCGGGAGATGGGGGAAATTTGTGAGTTATGGGGGGAAATTATGAGTTATAATATGGGAGAAAATAGTATTATGAAAACTTCAAGCAGCATGCTCTAACATGGCAATGTGTTCTGGGACTGTCCTTGCTGGACACTCTATCTGTGTGTCCAGCCAGCACAAGTGTCCACTCAGACTCTCCTTGGGTTTAACTGATCATTTCCTGGAGTTTCACATTAGTTACATCAGGAGGAAAAAGCTTTTGACAAGCATTAAATCAAAGATAATAAACCCTCTAAACTGGAAATTCCTTTGTTTATTTAACTGTGATGATCATAGGGCAGTTCAGTGGAAAGTCAGGAGGCATGCAGGAAACAGGCTGCTCTGGTGGACCGTGCTGGGGCCATCACTGGGCTGCAGTAAGCCCTGAAGAAGCAGGGAAATGAGTGACCAAACCAGGCAACAGGGCTGGACATCTGAGCCATGGGGCAGGACACTGGGTTTTGGTGCAGGGGAAAGCAGAGGGAGAAGCTGGGTGGGAAAAGAACCGAGTGCTGGTGCTTGTGTGGATTAGTGGAGTACAAGTCCCTCATCTCCTGTTGCAACCTTAACCTATTACTGCCTCTGGTTTTATTTTTGCTGTAGCACAAAAGGAAACATGGGTTTTACCAACTCATACGTTTTCTAATTTAGGTTGTAAATTAATGCCTGGAACAAAAAAGTGGGTACTTAGGCAGGATGTGAATATATAGTTCATTAGCTACTTTAAAATATATTCTTTATGGGTGTCCTTAGTATACAATATATATATTACAGTGACTTACGCTGCCTTCCCAGTGACCATTCAAAAGCCTTGTGCAGACGAGTTTGTGGGCTGCAAATTCACTCTGGCTACTGCACAGTAAGTCACTCACTGCAGACAGACCTCAACTAAAAGCATCCACACTCCTTTGCATAGATTAAGTTAATTTTCTTGAGCTTGCAGTTCCTCTATGATCAGGCATCAGCTGCAGTGGGTAGCTCTAAGTGATTTCAAAATAGAAGCAGAAAAATAGCAATAACTAATCGAAGCAGAATCAATTTCCGTTGGTGGTCTTGGCAATGTTAGGTTTACAGTGGATGGTGCTTGATGATCTTAAAGGTCTTTTCTGACCTAAATGATTCTGTGGTTCTGCATTGGTTGTGTCATTGTAGGCATCTTACAATGAGCTTGGTCAGATGAGCTTGGTCAGCTCTTGAGCAGAGACACACAAAGGCCAAGTTCCAAGTCTTTCTTATTGTGTCCTCACATTCAGGACACCTGTCACATGTGAGACACAGTTCTTCCAACAAAGTTTGATCAGTATTTTGTGTTTTGGCTGGAGCAATCTGCCATTTATGTTTCCTAAGCCCTTCTTTCTTCTTGTGTGTCAGGGAACTTCTGGCTCGCATTGCCAGGACTTGGAGAAGAAACTGGGAAGCCAAGATAGGAGGCATCTTCCTTCAGCCTATTCTCTGTTTGGCCCAAGCTCCTGGATTTGGAGGGCTTGCAGATCTAGAGAGCCAAGAAGCTTCTGTGGAGACAACCAGTCCCTCTTTCCTCAAACTTATGGAGAGCCATTGCTTGGAGGCAGTGTTCAGGGAGAGCGGTTTTAGTGGGATAAGCAAGCACTCAAAGCAGTTCCCTGTATTGGACATAGAAGGAAAATAATGGTTAACTTCTTGGAATTAATCACTTCTTGGTTATAAAGGCAGAGATAATTAACTCTGTGTTTAATTAAGAGATCATATCTGTGAAAAGGGAGGTTTCATGCGCTTATAGTTTCTGGCAGCGCATAAATGCCGAGACCAAACTAAATAGCTTGGTAAAAGTAAATGCTGAGTTGAAGGGGTAAAAACACACAGTATGTAATGCACGTGGGCCTGTGGTAGCAGGAATTTATTTTGCCGTGGAAAAAGACTGAAAGGGCTTGTGATTGATGCTGTGTAGGACTGGAAATGAGACTCAATGATCTTTGAGGGTCCCTTCCAACACAGATTATTCTGTGATTCTGATGAGTCCAACTTGATCAGTAGCCTGAATGGAAGTGTAACACAGGGAGTAATTCCTTTCCCATGTAGCCAAAAAGACTTCCCAAGTTCAAAATATGTTCCATGCAGATTGAAAAATTGCTACCAATAACTGAAAGAAGAGAGTCAGAATGTTCAGTATGTATTTACATGTATGAATTGATGATCTTTCTTGTCTCCACTCCCTATATTTGTGTTGCAAACTTTGTTCTGTGCAACCTCTGCTTGAATGCACCACCCCAGCATGATTACACTGATACTGCAAAACTCCACATCAGAACTGCTCCAAGTTGTGGATGGGTTGTGCAGGTGTGGTGTCAAAAATAAGCCAGGTTTCATGAGCTGTCTATCCTGTTAGGAATGTTCGGTGGGTCTAAAATCACCAAGTGAAGCAATTAGATGGATTCAGTGCTCCATGACAGAGGCTATGAAGAGTGCTTTCCAGAGGAAGACATTTGGGGTAGTGCAAAGCAATAAAATTCCTGAGGTAGTATTGATAGTATTGTCTCAGGTAGATCTCAAGGGCTTGATCTTGGGTTTGGGGTTTGTCTTACTTCATTCCTACTTTTTTTACTACTAAGGAAAGATAGTGCCCTGGACTGGGCTGTTATTTCACAGTCCCCGGGTCAGCATACTGAGATCCTGGAGAGACTGTAGAGTAGTTCCCTGACAAGTGCTAGAAGCTGTATTCTCCGGGACATTTGAGAGGATGCTGAAGAAAATAATGTTAAATAAATTTTAAAAAAAGGTATTTTTCAGGGGATTAACTATGTCACCAAGGAAGTTGCTTCTAGATGTACCTTCTGTGTTTCTTTGAGCCACACAGAACAGGATCAGAAGTGAAATTAATATTGTAGAGCTTTCAAAAAAAGGAAGTTTTTTGGTTTGTTTTTTTTTTTTAGTTCCAGCAGTACTAAAGAAGATTGAAGAAGGAGAAACTGTAATTGTTGCCATCATTGTTTTCTAACTGAAGTCATACTGTATCTAGCAAGGCGCTCATGCAACACTGACTAAAATGTCTTTGTATTCAGAAAAGGTCATAAGTAAATTACTTTGAAGCTTAATCAGTGGAAGTACAGGACAATTTCTGAATTTCATTATAAATCTAGTTTAAATCCAGTGAGGTCAGCAAAGTTACTTGGGATTTACAGTCGAGTAATGTGTGCAGAATATGGCTCCATGGTTTTAAATGCTTTGTTTCCACAGTGCAGATATTATACACTTGTCAACAATTTGCACAGAGTAATTCTAAAGAAGAGACTCAGCATGCAAACTCATAAAATACTAGCTATAGGACAAAAAGTGAAAACATTAACTTCATTTAATATACAAAATGTTTTCTAGTGTTTCTACAACAGTGTATAAAGCTAGTGAGTGTTTCATGTAGGCATTACAGTGAATAGTTTTGTATGTAGGACATTTTAGAATATGATGTAAGAGTACATACTTCTTCTCTTTATAGTTGTGGTTATCTTCTTGATCCATTATATTTTTTTGTGATCTGGAGAAAAAGCCATAAATCCTTCAGAGGAGGAGCAGCTCTTCGCAGGAGCCTGGTTTTTAAAGTTCCTTTTAAGCTAGTTTAGATCCCTGGGATTGCTGGCTTTGGGTTTTTTTGGCAATTGGATAACAGAAAGCACTTTCACCACCTCAGATGACACAGAAGAACTGGCAGGGTCCTTTGCTTCAGGGTATAAATGTGCCATCTATGATGCCGGGGAAGCAAAGGCAGCAGGAGGAGACGACTTTCAGCACAAGTGGTCTATCCCTGAAGCAACTGAGAATGAAATTTGATTTGAGGTGTAAAACAAATCCTGCACTTCTGTATAACTGCTTATGAAGAACACGGTAAAAGGTGAGAACTGAACAAAGAATTAAAATCATAGAATCATAGAAGAGAAATCACATTTGGCTTCACAAGACTTACATGCAGGTCTGCGTCAAAACTTTCACAGAAGTCTCAGGATTTAGATCCTAAGCCTGATTTTTTTCAGTACTAAGAGGAACAATGTGAAGTATAGAAGAAGGTAAAGAAACCAGAAAGCTACTGGGGCAATAGACATGTAGCCCATGTAAAACAACACCTCTTTCTTGGGATTCCTGCCTGGCTTTCTCTAGGTTGGACCTATAGAGACTTACCACTACTGAGCAGACTGCAGCTCCTGTCTTTCTGCACTTCCTGCGCTGGAGCTCCTTACTGACTCACGTACAAAAAATGCTCCAAAGCTGGCCCTGGAAGTGAAAAATAAAATGACAGGAAGGTTTTGTTCAGTGCTGTTATTTTGAGAGATGCTTTAGGCTGTGCAAAATTCAAAGGGGTGGTTTTTCCTGTTTATTTTCTAATGATGAACTTTACAGTGTGCAAATATGGGAGGTGCAACTATATGAGGTAATTTTTCCAGTAGAAGAATCATGGAACAGGCAGATAAAACAGTATGGGAGTATTCAGGAGTGTTATTTAAAGGTAAAGAGTTGAACAACACAAGTGACTGTTAAATTCATTGCCAAACACAACAGCTTTTGTACATGCTCCGGAAAAATAATCATGGAAGTATTTTTGTGAAATCTCTTTTGTTTGTATGTTTTTCTATCTCACTACAGATAAAAAAACCTGCTCTTCCTCCTGGGAGAATTTAGTGTGACAATCACTTTTTAAGCCAGACCAGTTTGGAAGACAAGGTGCAGCTGTGCAGGCTAAGGAGGAAAGCACAGTGTTCCCAGGCATTTCCTGGCCCAGGAGCAGTTTGATTCCCATCGAAAAGCCCACTGCTCCGAGGGTAAAGCTCATCTGTCTTTTGGCTGGACACCTTTCTATGCCACAGTGACTCTGCCAGGCAGCAGGAGCAGTGCTGGGGTGCTTCCTGGCAGGCCTCTCCAGCAGGGGATCGCTTGATGCACCAGCATTGAGGTTTTCCACAGCAAGATGTCCATTTTGCTTTCAAGTTCAGCAAAGGAGCAAGTGAGGAGGCAGCCTGGCTCAGAGCTGACTTTACACGTGATGTGGCTCTCTGCCTGCTGGCTCGGTCTGCTGCCAAGCCACCCACGCTCCAGTGAACATCCAGGCAGCACAGGGGGTAACTCTTCCCCTGGAAGATGAGTCTGGGAGGCACGTGTGGGGAAGCTTTGGGGCCAGGGACTTTGCCAGGAGCCAGGCTTCCCAGGACCCTGAGCAGCTCAGGGAACGGGTTATCTGTTAGGACACCCAGGGATCCACCTATCTCAACTGAGAGCAAGGCCACATCCAAACTGATCCTGCTTTATTTTTTCAGCAAAAAACATTAAAAAGTGTTATCCCATTGATGCTAGGCACCAATAAGGGCACTAATAATGCAAATCTAGGAATGGTAGGTTGAAAATTTATCCCTCAGTTCTCTAAGATTAGTCTAGTCCTCCTACGCATGCAACACTTTCTATCAGTTTCTTGATAACCCTTCATTATGAATTACCCGGTGATTTGTTGATTTGGCATGTATGCAGCAATTCCTCTGGTAGAGCAAACCAAGGGAATTCATTTTTGACAGGAAGTTTCTGAATAACTCAAGATGGAGTGCCATTAGAGATGTATTCAGATGTATTTCCTTGTGAAATGGGCCGATACATTTTTGAAAGTCTTATTTACTAGGCTTAATGCTGTATTGTCAGTGCTGACATGGCTTGTGGAAATCAGTTAAATTTCGTTTAGAGGTCTGAGAGATTTGTTGATAGTGATTCTTTGTTTTAATTACAAGAACATCAATCTACATAAGTATATGAAATTACTGAAAACAAAATAAACCATAAGACCATCAGACACCTGGGGCTTGTCTGCATGTTCTGGTGGCAGGACTGGGTATAGTGTGAGGAACATGACCAGAGCAGCTGGTTTCCATCAAATGGCATCATGATGGCATAAAGTAAGGTGCACTGGGGCCTGCTGGCTCTATCGTTTATGCTCTGCAGCTCAGCTGATGTAATTGTCTCTGATGGCTCTCTCTCGTCTCTGCAGCATCCTGGGGAGCTGCACGGCATTGCCCATTCACGCTGCCCTTGATGGATAGCAAAGCAAACAGGAGTGCACCATCCAAAAAGGCAGCAGTGCTGGCTTCCCATTAATATTCCTGTGGATCCTTTTGGGGAGTTCTAGGGATAAAAATCACCAAGTCTGGAGTCTGTTACCTATTAGGGAGTTGTTACTTTACAGATGTGGCAATGTTGACGTAAGGCGTTGTGATACCAGAGGCTTTGCAAAATGATGCCATCTGTCCTGTGGAAATCAGGCTAAGATTAAACACACATCTCTTTATAGACCAGTGACTATGTGTCAAGGGCAACATCTTTTGTTCACTGACCTGTAACGTGATTTGTAAATGCATTTGTCTCATTTTATGTTCATGTNATTTTTCAAATACATTAAAAAGGGAAGGCATAATTTTTATACAATAGGAAAAATGGTAAAACAATGCAAAATGACGATGTCGTTAGTTGATGTTGACTTTGGAGATCAGTGCCAGCTGAGCTCTCACACTGCGAGAGAGAGAGTCACATAGCTTGGAGCCTCAGTTTACCCGGGTCTCAGGGGGGCGGGGAGAGCACATGAGCAAATGGTTTCAGGGCACAGAGGTGGTACATGGGCGGTGTTGGGATACAGGAACCAATAGGGAGAACTCGAGGAGTGGCCAGGACTAGGGGCAAGGGATGGAGGGAGACCGCATGGAGAGGGCAGGAAGTGATCAGGAAGAGGGGCTACAGCGCCACACTTTAGCATACTAGCACCCATGTAAATGCACTTCATGAAGCAAGCACCTTGATTGGATTTGGGCTTGTGTAAATATTTTATTTATCCTAAATTACTTCTTTCAAATAACCACATTTTCTTGCTTGTCTAAACTTGCCAAGTGCCTCACACTCTGTTGCTCTGGTGCCAAATTAGTACAGCTTTAACTCTCCCACAGAAACATTTGTGTGCGGAATTGGTTTTGTGCATGTATTAAAACTGCATCATGTGGTAAACACACTGTTCAGTGACTACTAGAATTTATTTAGCAAGAATGTGTGAAAAAGTGTAAATATTAAACAATTATATTTCATTTAAGAGCCAATATATACCTCATCATGATTTACCAGAAAAATTTTGCCTAAAAACCCCACATGTAATGGTATACTGTAATAATGACATAAAGAAAAGAGAGAAACTTTTATTCTTTCTTAACATAAAATAAAATAATGACTTCTGAAAGTCAAACCCTGATTGTTTCTGCTTAAGTTTAGTCTTCTTTAAGAACTGCAAAAAATTTTCACCTAATCATTCCCTCTCCTTCCTTGAGTTCTTGAAACCCCGAAGTAAGCAGGTTTTAGATACGTTGTTAGATAATTTTTCCATAGCCAAATAATTATCTTTTGTTTAGAATCTGTAAACAACTGAAATGTGGGTTCTTTTTTAGTCTGTGTTGCCAGGATGAAGTTAAATACAGCTGCTTTAAGTAACACTTATAATGGATGGTACTGTAAAAAGAGCAGCATTGAGTGTCACCTTGACTGGCTGGGTATATTCCCTATTTTTCAATATGAATAAATTGAGAAAATACAGGGCATAAATGCTCAACATGTCTTTTAGACAGTAGATTTCAGTCTAATTGCATGAAGAATTATATGCAAAAGATACACAACACGTCAGTCAGAAAAGCGTCATCCTCATGACATTGCTAAGGGCAGGGAGATCACACCAACAATCCTGTGCCTTGTCTAAGCTCTTTCTTCTTACTTGACTCTGGCTCGAAAGACATACAAATTCTAGATTAGAAATCCAGTGTATTACATGCTTTTGTGAATAACCCAGGTTAGTTTAAAATTAGGTAGGTTCTGTGGCTTATACTGTACATCCTCAGATTGTTACCTACAAAGCCACTGCAAGGAAAAAATCTGTGGACCCCTGTGCACGCATCAGATCCAGAGGGAGTCCGTGGCAAGCAGAGCTTGGAGCTGGCTCCAGTCCCCTCGCGGTGCCAGTCTGTGCACACAGTGGCCAGGCACACACACAGCGTTCGGGATGTGACCCAGGCTGTGAATTACTTTTTAAAAGGGTGCATGGTGGGAATTGTCTTCAGCTAGAAAAAGGTTTGCTGTCTCAGCTGAGGACACTGATCCAGATGGATCAGACCGATAGATCAGTCTGAAGTCGGTAAGTGATATAAACCTGGTGAAATAGTAAGTGAATGCAAAGCCTTAGAGCCATACCTGTACAAAGAGCTTGTGTTGTCTCCTGGGAATTCAGTCAGACACAGACCATGAACACCATTCTCAAGGGAGGTTATAAAACAATGGGGAACTTCTGGTTCAGATGACACTATACTTTCCATCCAGTTGACTGTATCTTCTTGCTGCAGGCTATAAAGCTGCATCTAAATCCAAATTAATCAAAGCAATTAGATTTTTCCATACAACCTCAAAACAAGAATCCCAATTCACGTTCCCGTGTGGAAAACTGCACGTTTCCCAAATAAACCCCAGCTGAGTTGCTGGAACTCTGCTGTCAGGAAGGTTTTCATTGGTGTGCACTGAAAATCTGGAGCCTGTTGTGCTCAGTACCCATACTCTGTTTTATAGCAGGATTTTTCTTTCTTCAGGCAGAGCTGGGAACACTGATATTCACTCAGCATGTTTCCTCTGTGCTGAATTCCTCTATGTTGAATGACTAACAAGAGACCAAGGAACACTCTGAAGATATCTTTTCATTGCTAATGCTCAGATTTTCCATTCATTGCCAAGACACAGCATCCATTTCCAGCAGTAAATGCCATGCACACAATAGCTCTGCTGTCGGTGTGAAAACCTAACTTAACTAAAGGAGGAGGCATAAAAGATCCGAGCATATCCTCTGTGTGCAAAAATGTACAGTCCAAAGTACGTTGCAAACTCCCAATTTGAAATAAATTGATTAGACAGGGTTGTCTCCTAAGGCTTCTTTATCTGCCTGCATCAAATTGAACCTTTTTTTAAATTTTATTTGAATCTTCTTTACATATTGAGGCACAAAAACTGATTATGGTCCTTACTTGGCCAAAAGAAGGCAGCATTTGTAGGAAGGTTTGCAGACTACAGACCTGGCTGCATGGTCTTCACCTGGATGAACAGTGTTTGAGTGAATGTTAAGAGATACTGGAGATGCTTGTTCTTAGCTTGGAGAAGACAGCATTCCAGAGGCCATGTTCAAGCAAGCAGGAGATATGAGGGACAGCAACAGAAGATGGTATAGGACAAAGGAAAGCAGAGCCAGCAAAGTCTCAGTGAAAGACAATGTGAAAAATAAATGCTGGGGAACATGTCTGAGGTCAGTCGCTGAACCAGGAGCAAGATCCAAATCAAAATCTGAACCTGCCTTGTAGACTGACCTTCAATGCATAGCCTGTAAATTGATTTCAAAGTGGTCTACGTTCTCAGTGCAGAAGGGCTCCATGTGTATGAGAATATTTCCCCAGCTTTATATAGTAAGGGACAGATAAAATCTGATTTGAAAATAATGTAGCGTGCAGTGAATAAATTATATGCTCCGGCATTTGGTGGTGTTTGTGAGATATAATTCTATTCCTAGTGCAGTGTAGGCTTAAATAGCCAAATGGTGTTTATAGGAGATGGGCTGCTGCATTCCTTTTCAGTTTGCTAATATGCACTAGTCTGCTGAAGCAAACCAGCCCTGCACCAAATAAACACATGGGACTCTCTTCGTCTGTGGGATGATGTGAATAAACTATCGTATTTTCAATGGAGATTTATGCATCATGTCCTAAATTGTGAACAAAAATCAATTTAAACTGACTATGCTAACTGGATGCACTTTCAGCCTGTATGCCTTAGCTTACTGAGTTGAAACTTAAGCTAAAAAAACTCCGTAGCTGGAAAATGTTTATGATGGACACTGTAAAATTCCAGCAAGATGGTTGAGAAGTGCAGTTTGTTTTTGTAAAGACTTTAGGACCTTTGTTTTAAGTGTGTTTAAACCATAAATGCTATTGTTTGTTTTACTGCTGTTCAGCACTTTCAGGGTTCATTCAGAAATGGGGACATGTCACTTTGACTTGATTACCATGGGAAACTTTATTTCGTACAGTCCTCCAGGCAGAGCACAGAAACATGAGTTCCTCTGTGCTGCTGAATATACTACAGAAGTGGGGCTACCATGCTGTGTAGTGCCACCACCAAGTAGTAAAGAAGTAGGGAAAATACCTGTCGCTGTGACTGCTTGACCGCCCGGTGGCCAGGCAGGCGACACTTTGCGAGGTGCCCCGGATGAGGAGACCAAATGCAAGATCGCTTCTGCCCTCTATCATTTTTTATGACTGAGCTGATGACACTAGGTCACTGGAAAAAAATACAGCTAAGGCAATGGAGCAAATGTTTGTGATTCTTCCTCTTCCTCAAACGTAATTTTGACGGCTACTAAGCGATTCTAAATCCAAAGCACTTTGGGAGACTGTGACAAAGATTTGCTCTCAGTTTTACAGTGGTTCTCTTTTTCTGCAGTGACCTGAACAATGCCCCAAAATCAATGTCTGAACTTGTGTAGCTGCAGTTATCGCAGTTTTAGGAGTCATCAGGCTTTATTCAGAATCCTGCTTTCAGTCTCCAAAAATTCAGATTCTGTCTGGATAAGGAAGGTGCTGAGCCAGAGCCCTTGATCCTTTCTTCTTGGATCTTGCTAGGGTAGTAGCTCAGTGTAAAGCTTCACCCAGTTCTGCTCAAGCAGTTCCCCCCTACCCTTTTACTGAGAATCATTTTAGCTGAGATTGTTGGTGTGATCAGCTAATTAAGCCAGACAGAAGCAGGCAGAAAGCCAAGGCATGATTTTTCACTTGCAGCATCTTGGTCTTGAGAAGGAAATTGTTAACATGTGGTTGCTATCTTGCCACTTGGAAATACATAGTTGTGCTTGAACACTGTTTCACTATGGAGGGGGACAATGTAAATGGAATCGCAAGCCTTCCTAACGGGAACAAGGACAGATCATGAAAAAGGTAACTGAAGTAGCTGCTTGATTGTTTATATTAATGCCCAGAAGGGAATATGTCCATTATGTTTTTTCCATGGCTTTCTATTTTATCTTTCTCTCATTTAACAATGATCCATATACAAGTAAGAGTAAGGACAATGGAAATTGAAGTAAAGAAATAACTGTCTTTAAGCAATGTCCTTTTGCTTTCGGACTAACTGGGATTGTTTTTCATCTCTCTCAGAAATCCCTTTGTATAGACAGTGAGCAGGGTTGGCTGCTTGGTTTGAATTTCTCTTTGTTTACTGTGAGAAAAAAGACCTCGGCTTGTAAGCAAGCTGCAAAGCACTGAGCAAGGATGTGTCCTGAAGGACAGGAACAGCTGGGCCTTGTGGGGGCTCTGCAGTCTGCTAGGCTCTGTGGTCTCCAGGCCAATTTTGCTTACAGTTCTATGTATGTGAATTATCTGCATATCCAATTTTATAGATTATTCCAAAGAGGAATTAGTATAATGTTACTCTCCAAACTTCCCTCCTACCCTCTCCAAGACGAAGAAATTTTCTCTCCAAATCTGCAGGTTTTCAGAGCTTTCTTCTCACCCTTTTTCTCCTTTTCTCCTTTCTTTCTTTCTACTGACTGCCTAGATTTCATGAAAGCAAGCAAGGCACGACTTATCAATCTACTTAATTTTTCTGCCTAAAATTTTTACATCAAAGAAAGTTGAAACAGTTTCTGAACTGAAGAGTTTTTGAAGAGAACATGAAAACTCTAAAACCTGATACTGTCACATTCCTACTGCTTCATGGTACATGTATATGTTTCTGTGTAGCATCCAGAACATTACACTTGACTGTTGCTATTTACTGAGAACTGACAGCGTGCTTCATGCTGTTCAAGAGGCAAATGAAAATTCAGATCTCCTACCAGGAGTCTGTTTCTTATTTATGAAAAACTAACTATGCCTTAATTTTGGTCTGGAAGTTAATGTTATTTCAGAATTGTCTTCTTAATTTCCATCATTCCTATTCTGCAGATGTGGAAAATCACCTTCTTAACTATATCTCCCACAACTCTCCTCATTACCATCTGCTAAGGTTCCAAAATCTGTTATGAGCTTGCTGCTAATTTCAACTTCCCTTTTTTTCCTTTTGGGAAAAAAAACCCAAAAAACCAAAAACCAAAACCAAACACCAATTTCCCCCTGTCCAAAACCCCAAAAAACAACCCAAACGAAAAACCAGCCCATCTGTATAGCTGCTGAGCAACTTACCAGCAGTAAGAAAGAACTCCTTTCAGAGACCCAAGCCAATAATTCTGCTTAGGTCAGCCAAGAGGAATTGTCTTTTCTTGGGTACATCATATACCCGTCTCTTCTTTCCAAGGGAAAACAGTTTTCACTAGGCAAGCTGATACTCTGCCAGCCAGAAAAACCTGTGCTGTTTGAAAAACTAAAGCTGTCTTTAATAAAAATCTTCTGTCTAATATAACCATTCTTTCTGTATTAGCCAGCTGGGTAGTATTAAAGGGTTCAGGCAATAGTATTTAATTGTATTAAGAAAGCACTAATTTTCTAAGAAGTGCATTTATTTTTAATTTTATCTGTTCTTTGATACTTTTTCTAACAGCCATGCACAGCATAGAGGTAGCTGAACTGCTTGGATTCTCTCTGTTCATTTTTAAAGGAATTGAAACTGGTTAGTAATAGCGACAGCACTGTTGCAACAAAATCAATTTTAATCAAAACCTCAGTTCACTGAGCTATGAATAAATATATCTATGGGTAGTAAGCACATTTAGCACTGTCTAACAGGGAAACATTAAAACTGGAGAGCCCTGGACTCCCTCCCCAACTCCATAGTGGGCTGCTGTGTGCTCAGTTTCCATCATCTTTGAAACAGCCACAACAGGACTCACTCCCACGAGTTTGGAAATGCTGTCTGAAAGTGCAAGGCAGAATAAGAGTGAAAGATTTTGAGGAGAGGCTATATACCATGAAGGCCTGAAGGAACAGACATTTTACACCATCTCTTTGAAAGCCTCAACACACACCCACACACAGATTTTCATGAATAACTCCGATGATGCACTTGCCAGCTATTCTGCAGATACAAGCAAGCCAGTAAATGAGTTGCCTACTCATTTGCCGTAGTTGAGCAGGGCTAAAGCTGTTAGCAGTGCCTGCATCAAAGCTGAAATATGATGAAAGGATTTGTGTCGTGTGTCCTGAACAGGGGCAGGCCTGCATTGGGCTCATTTGCTGCCCAGCAAATGCTGCTTCCTGACACCGTGACATGCTCACAGGGGCAGGTCTCCCTCTTTGCTGTGCCGAGCAGTAAGTCCAGCCAAGTCTGCCACTCTTCTGTTTAATCTGTAACAGTGTGACCAACTGTCAAATCTCAGGAAATTCTATGGAGCTAGCTTTGTATTTAAAAATAGAGCTGATAAGTGTGTGGGTGGGGAAAGAGCA
This sequence comes from Oreocharis arfaki, assembly GCA_013398015.1. Lineage (NCBI taxonomy): Eukaryota > Metazoa > Chordata > Aves > Passeriformes > Paramythiidae > Oreocharis > Oreocharis arfaki. The sequence continues at coordinate 1,893,274 of VZRR01013115.1, read as the reverse complement.
CATTCAGAAATCTGGCTTTTTGTTCTTTGTGAGAATTCTTTCTCTCTCTCTCTCTCTCTCTCTCTCTCTCTCTCTCTGACAGATTTTACAAAGAGCTTACCATATGGGGGATGAGGGCTTGGGAAAACCTTATCCTGATCCTTCAAACATGTTCTCTGCTGGGGTGGTTAACTGTATGATTTAAGTTGCTCAACTAATTGGATATTTTGTTCTATGGTCCTAATGTGCTTATTCATCCTTCAGACAATCATTAGAGTCATTACTGAGGTCCAGTCCATCAAATTTATAGGACAAGAGGTGATGGCCTTAAACTGACAGAAGGCAGCTTTAAATTAGGAAGTGGTGGATGCCCCATCCCTGCCAGTGTTTGAGGCCAGGTTGGACAGGGCTTTGAGCAACCCGGTCTAGTGCAAGGTGTCCCTGCCCATGGCAGGAGGGTTGGAACTAGGTGATATTTAAGGTCCCTTCCAACTCAAACCATTCTGTGATTCTACAGTTCTAGGAAATTACTTTTCAAGCCTTTGCAACTGGCTTTGCAAACCATGCATATGTATCGAGCAGAGCTTCCCCACAGACCAGCGCTACAAGGACCTTGAGCCCTTGTTCTCTCCAACACTGAACTAGTAACTCTTGGATCTCCCCCTTTTTTTCCTGCTAAATCCAACCACAGAACTTGTAAGTCCATATTGTGCTGCTCTGCATGGAATCACCACCAGGCAGGGAGGATCTGCAGTATGCAGCAGCCTGAGGCCTGTGCTGTGGAAATGTTTGATGTGGCTGAGTTTCAGGGGCTGTAAAATCCTATCTTGCAGTCAATATTTGAGACCACAAAAAGAATTTCTGTGAGAAATCCTTGTAGCTGGAGATATGGTTGATCAGATGTCTACAAAAAACATCCATTTCGGTGACTGTTCACTTGTATTTTAAACTAATGAGTCTTTAGCAAAGAGTCTTTTACCATATGGTCCAGTTTCAGTACCTATATATACTTCATGTAAAATTATATTTGAAAGTCATATGAAAAATTATGCTACAAAAAACAGTGAGGGAAAATAAGGGACTTCATTAGATAAGGAAACAATTAACAGCCTCTCAAACTAGATATCTGGATCTGGTTATACAACTTGGCTTACTTGCTAGCTCAATGGAAGTTACTGTATGTACTAACTTATCTGCTCTTTTTAAAGAAGAAACTAATCTTCCAACATTTTCGTTTCCTCTCTGTTCATAAAAATTTGAACTCCCAATAGATTCTGTTTTGTTCATGATGGCGAGCTCCAAGAGGGTTTTGGCATATTTTTGTTCTTTGTAATTTTTACATTGGGAGCACGTACCTGATGGAAACAAAATGTTGATGATTCATCCGTATTTTAGAACTTCTTTGTGCTTCAGAACTGATGTGTATATTTTTCAAGGTGAAATTTTGTTCTGAACATTTCATGTGCCTCATAATGGCATTTTTTCTGGTGATTTTTTAATGCTTTTGTAGAGGGAGTTTCAGCAATTAAAGCATGACACAGCAAATGTTAAATATAGATTCGAGTGGAATGGTTGATAATTTTTGTTTTACACAGCTCAGTTCTCTTATCTCCTTGCAAGGGGGACTGGTTTACTTAAATTGGAATGTATAAGCGCAAAGATACATAGAACTGAGTACATACGGTTATGTTGTAGAGCCTGTAGAGTTTGTAACGTACTTCTAGGGCTTTAGGTATTTCAGTTTACTCTAGAGGTCTGTTAGAGTCAGCTTTCAGAGGTTATGTGTTCCTGCCTACCAGTAACATCTGAAAGCAGTAACATAAAAATGCAACAAATGTGTTTTGGGAAGATGTGATTCAATTTATCGTTTTTAAAATTAGCACTTGAGTTCTACCTTAATACAATGCAAAATGCATGGTTTTCTAGTTTGTAATCCAAATTAGATTCAATTAATCTATCCAAATAGATTAATTACAATCCAAATTGTAATCCGAAGAGTTTATCCTTGCTGCAATTATCTTCAAACATGGAAGTGGAAGACAAGTAGTATTTGCATGTATTTCAGGATACTTTATTGTAGCTGCCTTCTTATTATTTCTTATTTTTCTTGTTCTATCTGTTAACTGCAGTGGCTGTGCTAAGTAAAGATCTTGTCACGGTGACTGCTGGGGGTGTGTTCCAGCACGGCCAACACCATGAAAGGCTCAGTTAACATATTGTCAGTGGTGTCATTGAGCAAGGACTCCATGAATGAACTGGCTTCACGGAGCATTCGCTGGGGTAGTGTGCCGATGGGAGTCGTGTATCACTGCCTCTTGCACTTTCTTAATGCATTTTTGTTGCTCTCTGTTTTGGCTTCCTGACTGCTTGTCATCTGCTGTTTCAGTATTTTTTTTTTTGTAATTTTCGCATTGGAAGCATGTGCATAATGGTGTTTTGGAAGGATGCAGCCAGATCCAGATTTTTAGTTAAGCTATTTATCTCTTCCTATTAATGCATTTTTGTTTGGGTCTTTCAAGCTTCTTACCTTGTGAACAGATGGCAATTACTTTTCCTTCAGAAGCCCTGGAGACATTCCCATGTTCTGGACTGACCTTCTGATGCTTGGCTCAGAAGATAGCAACACCAAGAACTAAATGGTCAAAATATAGAGCATATTTGTGTCCTGCATTCACCAGAAAAACTGCAACTGTGATTCTTCAGTTTCATTTCAATTCATTTAACCAGATATTCTTACTCACAATATATTAATGCATCAGCAATGCACTACGAGACGTGCACTTCTTAAACCATGGGATTCCTAAATGAGTGGGGTTGTCCCCAACAATTCAAGCAGCAATACTTAAACTTCCATGCTTCTTTTACTCATATACTTTGAAAGTTACATGCTCACTTAGGAGCTTGACTTCTTCTTGTTTTCTCTATGACCAAAGATCAGGTTACATGTTTACGCCTCCCAGACCAATTTGGTCACTCAAGTAATGTGTTAAAAGTAGAATGATCTTACAGCCAAGCCAGAGCCGCAAAGTTACTTTTAATAAGCACTCTTGTCTGTGTTAATTTTAAGTCAAAAGCAAAACAGTCTAAGGATATTGTGGTGGTTTGTACGCATGTCATATACTAACCCTGAGGGCCCATAAAACAAGTCTGATGGGCACTGTGGTCAGTACAAACGAGTACAGCCCGATTTGTGCATTTCAGTCATTTTCTACCTTCTTGGGTAAAAAGGGTTTATCTAAAAATGTGTGTTCTTTATGTTTATTAGTTTACTGTGAGAAAGATACAAGGATCTTGTAAAGATATTAAGCAAGTTATGCTTAGCAGAGCCAGGCATATCAAAACCAGAGTGTTTTCTAAGGCTGCCTGTCCTCCACACCAGGCAGTTCCCAGCAGTGCCATGGCTGATGGTTGCTGGTCCTTGAGCATTGTACAGGCAGCAGGCTGGTTCTGAGACATCTGCAGGGGTTGTGCTGGGTGGTATAAAAGTGCCCAATTAAATTGGATTTTATTCTACTGGCATAGAATGCCTTATCATTTTAGTTATGGAATTCTCACTGCTGAGAGAAAAAAAAAAAGTATTATAATAGTGATACATTATTCTAGCATGTAGCATGTAATGAATTATTGTAGAATCAATGTCAGTGATTTTTGTAGAATAAAAGTCAGTGGAGAAAAAAATGGAGTAGGGAGCTTCATTAAGTTATAGTATTTATAGTTACAGCATGAAATAAATTTTTCCATCCGACTTTTACGTATGGGCATATGACAGTACTGGGCTGACTAAACTAAGCACTGGCATAACTCCATTGACTTTACTGAAATTTCATCCCTTTGCAGCAATATTGGGTTTGGCTCAAACACAAGAGACCAGATAATTTTCTGACTGGTAATGTTCATAGGTTGTATTTCTGACTCGGAATAAACAAACAACATATTTCAGGCTATAAACAGAGAATGACGGCCACTTGGAAGAAATTTCCATTTTCAAGTATTCATACAGTGCTGCATTGCTGGCCGGTTGTGCTGTAGTGTGTTTGGCCTTCCTGTAACAGCTACTTGTAATTTAAAATTCTGATTTATTGTAAAGTTATATAATTCATCGGGGATGTTTGTTGCAAAAGGAAAACAGGACTTACTCCTTTCAACACTGAGGTGGAAAAAGGCCACCTGAAAGAGGGAACCCGAACTACATGGTCTGAATCCTTTGTTTCAGTGACTGCATACCAGGGCGTGCTTTGTGATTAACCTTTAAAGCAGATAGGTTTACACAGGCCAGGCTAAATGCTGCTTTTGTGCTTCTAATACAGCAGTTACTTCATATTTGAGGTGGGGTTTAACATACATAAGGAAGCTTTAAAGACCCTGCAAATTATTGTGTAGTGATACCATCCAGTTTTGGATGCATTATCCTTCTGCACTCGCTTGTCTGTGTGTAACATAGAGTCAAACAAGTCTGCCTTGAAGTAAAATGCCAGCTATAAAAACCTGAGCATTGTCAGTGGCAGCTGGATCAAAAACCTGAACTGCAGCACTGCTGGGGCCTCCTGGGGTTTAGTGTAAGTTTTAGCACAGAGAAGCAAATACAAAAAAGTATCGGTGCTCCTAAAATCAGACTGTGTGTTCACAGAAAATGAAGGTCGCTCAAGTGGGCTCAAGAACAAGAGAACTGGAGATTCTGTGAAAAAGTCATGTAACGGAGTAGGAGAAACAATTTTTAAAAAATATTTTTTGTGAAAGCATAATGCCTTGCAAAGAAGCTGGATATGTTAGTGAGTCCTGGTGGGGACAGGGGAAGAGGCTCCCTGGCTGCTCTGGCACAGGCACTTAAACTTTACAGGAACCAATCTTGGAAGCCTGGGAGAAGACTGCCTCTGGCCTGTAGGTTTTTGCATATTCTCTCCACCTCCTGCCAAAACATTTATACTCCCTGTTCTTTTCTGCTGCCTTTGGGAAGAGGGGAGGATGGAGGAAAGCGAAGACAGGAGAACTCAAAAAATTTCCCTTGAGAAAAAATATACCTGGGAAATTCCCATTTATCTTCATAAGTTACTGGTTAAACATCACTGGATGCCACTCCTGCATATGTTCTTCCTGCACTATCTGAGTTGATAACATAAAGTTGATTTAATTTTCTGTGACTTATTTTAAATCAATATCACACACACGCACACACACACACAAGGTGAAAAATTCCTGACTCCAAAAGGTCTTTTAGCAATGCTGTAAATAATTTCTCAGGTGAAAATCTGACTCTGAAAGCAGGAACATTAAGAAGAATCTGCTATTTCAGGATGCTGGTAACAAACCATAGCTACAGTTTATTAGCTATGTTTGTAGGTATGGCAACAATGAGCTGCTTGGTTTGACTCTCTCCCATGGTGTAAGAAGCTGTAGACCTAAGTGCAGTGCAAAGCAGATTCACATTAGTATCAACTTGTGCTCCTCTGTGAGACGTGCACTCCCATTTGCTTGTAGGAAAGGCAAAAATAAGAACATTGTATACACTGTGTTATTTCACGATGCCCACTTCACAGATATTAGGTGACACAATTTATTGTTAATGCTGTGCAGTGCACTCCATGTTCTTTGAGTGAAACATTTCAGTCTTTTGTAGGCCAGCATGCCCCTAACCAGCAGGTGTGCGGTTCCATAGGTAAGTTAACCTGTTCTTAACTCTAGTAACGCCCAATGCAGTTTAACAGCTTGCTTTGTAACATACATAGTAATTTTTTTGGAAAACGGGGGGAATTGCTCTAAGGCTTCTCAAAGGCAGCTAAGACTTTGCTAGGACACAGTGTTCAACCAAAAAAGTTGTGGGTGGAGGGAAAGAATTGCTGTACTTAGTGAAGCAACTCAATAACAGAAAATTTGTGATTTTAATTTCAAAGTAATTTACAATGTAGACACGCTTGCAGAAATATCTCTGTTGTTTTGATAGAATGCACACATGCTTGATGTCTTAATTAGATAGGGGAAATGGTCTGCATTCTCTTAGAACAGTGTTTAGGTATTTGCATTTGGGGTTTTTTAGTAGTATTTAAATTTTATTAAATGTGGAAGCAAGTGTGTAGGCTAAACATTTAACTTATTTCTGTCTTTAATCAAAGGAAAATGTGCTTTCACAGGTTATGCTTCAGCTTAATTGCACTTCAAGCATTATGTTTTTACTGAGGGGAAAAAAAGGAATGTGATTTCTGAACCTGGAGACAGATCACAAATCCTTGGATAAGACATGTTTCAATTGGCCTTAATGAGACAGCATCTGCCTAGTACCAGTGCTTAAGCTGTTACTTTCTATTGTCATTTTCCTTTGTTCATTCTGCCAAGAAGGTGGAGTTCGTGTCAGAAAAAAAGAGGTGGGGAGAAGGCTTTTCAGACACTAAGAAATTGAGTCCATTCATTGTCTGGAGCATCACATTTCACAATAATTACCTGGGGATGCAGGCTGTTTCCACTTACAGTTTTATTCACGTGTAAGGATACATGAGTTTTCCCTCATACCGTGCTGCTGTTTTCCATGAGTATTGGGACTTTGATACCCCTCTTGAGTGAGACAGCACTGGAACACAGATTGTCATGCTCCTAATTCTTAGCAACCGAAGAGAAGTAAGAGGTGACAAGCTTAGCAGTTGAACTTGATGATCTTAGAGGCCTTTTCCAACCTCAGTGACTCCCTGTTTCTACTCTCATGCAAGTCACCTTAGTGTCCCTTGGGCACAGAGGGACAAAGGCACAGGAAGTGGACCAGAGCCAGTACTACCCACAGCCTCTGCATGGTTGGTCCTTGCAGGTGGGACAACAGAGAGTTGTTAAGAAGAGGGACTTGGGATGTCCTCAGGGCCTACTGCATTGCCAAGCTGAGATCCACATGAAAATAGGAGATTGCTTCATCAGCATTAATTAGCACAACCTCTTTTTTTTTTCAGGAGGTCCAAACCAGTCATCACATTTTTTCAAGAGATTTTTGAAAATGTAAAACAAATACTGCTCCAGGTCTAGAACTGAATACAGAAGCAGACTGTAGATGTAAAACATGGCTGGACAGAGAACAAAGCATTAACAAGCTAAAATTTATTTATAGAGTAAAACTGTTGGCTTCAGTTTAGCCTGGTTTCCAGACAGATACACTGTGGTCATTTGCAGTGAAAAAGCTTTACTAATTACATTCAGTTTCTATAAAAATAACTTAAAATCCAATTATAACAATGAAAGTGTCTCAGGTTTTGTTATCTGACTGCTTAAACTTAAGCACAGTTGTTTTTTTCTTTCTGCTCTGAGCAGTAGCACTGTCAAAGCTCAGATGTCCCAGTGGGGACACAGCCCTGCAGTCAGAGGGGATTCAGCCAGACTACCTGGTTGTGTTCTGCCACCCTCATCTTGGCCTTTTTATCTTTTTTTTTTTTTTTCTTCTGTGGTATTGTTCATGACTAGACAGGAGATGCATAGGAAACTGTAAAGCTTCCATGAACAGCAATACAAATTACATAAAACCACTGCAGTGACATTTATTAGAAGATAGAAAAATAGTTATCACACCTTTTCTAGGCATGCAGATTTCTGCAGTCATGATATGCCTCTGGATTCTTGCAGCTGCATTTCAGGACAGCACCACAAACTCCAGAGCCTAGCAGTCATGAGGTAATTTTTCTTCTCGCCTGCAGCTAGATACCTTGCCCTTCTTAATATTCTGTTTCCTTACAGCTCACTACATCGTCCTGCAAATATGCTAAGTACTCACTCTAATCCAACAAAATAGTATGCTACAAATGTTACACGCAGTCAAGTCCTTTAAAGAGGTCTTGAACTAAGCTGGTTTTGTGTTTCATTGTCTTCAATGCTTTGCAAGATACTTTAGCTTTTACGCTTCCTTCTAAAATTCATGTTTACCTACCATGCATGTCTCTCACAAATATTCTTCAATATTGATGTTGGCTTCAGGGTTGAAGGCTGGACGCTTTCATTGAGGTGCTGTCAACAATAATTTGTTTCCTGCTTCGGTGTTCTACTGTAAACCACTATTTGTGACTTCTTGAAAAATGCTTCTGACCTTTTATCATTCAAGGACTTCTAGCAACAATCTGAAGGTTTTGACAGGATCTCCTGCAGTTTTACTATTTGGGTTTTTTATTCAGTATTTGGTAACATTTAAAATCTGTGTTTCTACAACTCTACCTACAGAACACCCACTGACAGTTAAACTCTGAAGTTAAAACATGCTGGTGAGGAATGCACATCACGTCAGGTCTTCGGTGAGTGCACAAGGGTTTTATACAGATAAGAAAGAGGATGAAATAACAACATGCAGCATGTCTATATGCTCATGCCAGTACTTCTGAGGCCTCTTTTTTACTGAGTACATTATGAGTACCAAGCTAGGCATAAATAAAACATGACTTGTGCTGAAATAAAACATACAACTTTCTGAATAGATAAAAGCTATTCTGTGATCATCAGCTACTAATTAAAAATGCATTGGGTCAGCAGGAAATGTTTGAACACAATTTTATTTATTGATTTCAAATGTCTCCACACAAACACAGAACTGATCCTGTTTCACCTCACCTCCCTAAATTATCATGTCCATCATAATCTACAATGCTGTCTGAAGCACTGCATTTCTTCTTTTGGTGGGTATGTGTTTTGTAATCTTTGTTACAAGACTGGTTAATGGCTGTGCTGAAGTTAGAAGCTGTCCAAGTGTTTTCTCCTTCTCTTTTTGTCTAAAAATGTGGATTGCTGATTGAGTCAGGGTGCACTTGTTCAGAAGGTAGTTTACAATGGGGACCACGGGGCTGCAGTTGCAAGCAACAGTAACAGGAAGGTTGCCATTGCAGAATTATCTTTTGAAGTACTTGGAGCAGACTCGAAGTAATGTGGAGAGGGGATGTGCCTCTTACTGGGTTGGAATTATTGCTGACTGGAGCATTTTGTTCCCAGTCCCGTGTCTTAAACTTTTTGATGTTACTGTGGATCTTTTGGTGGAACTGATCGTTCAAACCGATGTTACGATTATTCTTTATGTCCACATCGTTTTCTTACTAAAACAAAAATAAGTAGAGGAAAATTGTGATATTATTATGAACTCTACTTACTAAAAACTGTGCATACTGGCCTTGGGTATCTCCAATGCCGCAGCTCTGGAGTGAGGCATTTCACTTTCCTTGACCGACTCCCTTTACACTGAGTGGTCTCAGTTCAGTGCTTTCCCCGGGGACGGGCACACGTCGCTGCTCACCAGCCTCTTCCCCGAGCCCAGGGCGAGCAGGCGGCGAATAAGTGACCAAACCCGAGTCCAAAAGCACCTCCGCGGCCCGGCGGGGCCTGAGCTGGGCGGGATGGGCCGGCCCGGGCCGGGTTTGGCCGGGCCAGGGTGGCCCGTGCGGACTCGCCCCCCGCCGCAGCCCCTCGCTGCAGCTCGCCCGTGGGCCGGGTTATGTAAGCGGTTCGTCCCC
>VZRR01013115.1:1833089-1883772 GCA_013398015.1 Oreocharis arfaki | reverse complement strand
CCTCCGCCGCCCATCCGGGCCGCCCTCCCGCCCGCCGGAGAGCGGCGGTCCCCCGGCCCGGCCCGGCGCGGCACCATGTGGGGCGGGCTGCACCCCCAGCCCGGCTTGCGCGGCTACAAGGCGGGTAAGGAGCGCTGAGGAGGGAAGGGGCTGGGGCGGGGGGGAGGCACAGGGGCCCGCGCTGCTTCCCCTCCCGCGGCCCGGCCCGGCTCCCTCCCGGGTCCCCGCGGGAACGCCGGAGGAAGCGGCTCTGTCCCCCCCGCGCGCGGGAAGCGGCGCGGCCCCTTCCCCACGCCCGGCGCCCGGAGGAGGACGTGGCGCCCGGAGGGGGCGCGGGGCCCGGCCCGGTGCCGCCGGCGCCGAATCGGCCCCAGCCGGGGGCTCTGCGTTTCCTTAGCTGGACCTTGCAGCGGATGACAAAAGCTGAGCTTAACCTACATAATCCGTTTCCATGTTTTGGGCTTTCTCTTCCGTCCCCGATCTATGTTAGTATATCCTTAAGTAGAGGGTGCGAGCGTGCTGCTCTTGATGCATTTTCGTTTTAAATTTAGACCGCAACAAATGGGTCGAGTCCTGGGTGGTTTTTTTTTTCCCCTCCACCACTCTTCTGCCTCTGGATTAATTAGAGCCTAGTTCCTGCAGGCTGGCAGGGATGCGTTGAAATGTTAGCGCTTGGAGTTAGGTTGTTGCACGGGAAACACCTCTGTGCAAGCGATGGGCTGACTTCCCCCGTCAAGGCTGTCAAACTGGCAGAGGAAAACTGGTGAATTGGCTGCAGAGCCGTGTGAGCATTGCTTTTGGGCAGGTAAGGCAAGGTACCGGCTCTTTAGGATGCTCTTTTCAGGATCTGAAAATACTACTGGCTGTATCACCTGTCTTGCTCTGGCAGGGCTTCTGCAAATATTTTGTCATGTTTTGATTTATTGGAGCAATTGATCACAAGTGGAGGTCTGTGGTTTGGCTCTGCCATTGCAAGTGCAAAGTAGTGCTGTTGGAGTAATTTTTCTCCTTTAGAAATTTGGATTTATGTTTTAATTTTGGGTTTGCGAAAGATGACTGTATAATGTGCATACAGTTAGTTGACATATTTAAATGGTGAGATTGTTTTGCTTTCGACTGACAGGGTTTTTCTTGCAAATACAAGAGCTGCTAAGACATTCTCGGCAGCTGCCTGAATCTCTACAAGTAGGCTAATGTTCATCCCTATAAGGTGAAAGAAGACATTGTTCTTTTTTTTCTGTACTGTGATTAAGTTATGAATTTTTATGTATAACACGTTTGCCTTGTTGAAGCATTTTTAAAAATTACTTAGTGTTTCCTGCAAAAGAATGGAGTTACGTTATCTTTGTGCTACAGCTTGCAAAGACAGTGGGTGTTCTGAACAATAGGTGTGGAGATTTCAGTTAATTTGATGGAAACTGCAGGAATTTAGGATGTTTCAGTTCTTCATTATTTGTATTTGGGACAGGAATGTTAGAAGGTTATATCACCATGTACTCTGACACTATCTTCAGACCATTATAAAGGCTGTTGGTGTTCATTTTTCACTTGTTTCAGAAAACTTTAGATTGTAACATTTGATACATTGTTTTCCCATTTGTTTGGGGTCAAGTAAAGTGTTTTAGTACTGTGTTGAATTTATCAGCAATTCTGATCAGTGAATTATTGGAATAATGTTTTGCTTTGCTTGTCAGAATTGTCTTTAAGACTCGAGAACACATTTTGTGTATTGCTTCTAGCTTCTCCCCTCATCCCTTCTTTTCTTTTGAACTTGTATTAACCCTGAGTATTTAAATGTATGTTTCTCTGTAAGCAGTAGAAGCGTAAGGTAGCAAAACTGGTATAAAAAAGATCTAATTTGAGATAAGATAAACTAGCAGAAAGTGGTGGTTAATTAGAATGCAAGTAGATAGAGTTTTAACCTTGAGGGATGATGTGTGCATTATAATTTCCAACACAGGAGTGCCCTTCTTCATCTGTCCTGCTAGGAAACAGTTGAGAAGCTGTTTTGTGAGGTTTGTAATCTGTCTGAAGATGTGGAAGTTAATTAGCTCCGTGCAGGTATTTTATTGAAGGAGTGATATCTACTAAGATCCTGTGTTATTGTTACCGCCATGTTAGATTTTTTTTTTTTTTTAAGGAAGCTTTTCACGGGAAAATTATTTTGTAGCACAACAGTAGTGTCCTACTAGGAAGCAGGAGTTTAAGCACTTATTTCTTAAGGTGAAGGAACCTTTCTTCTGTCAAGGTATGTTTAATACTTAGATGGCAGCTACTTGCTGTAGATTTCGGTTGGTGTGGGAGCATAATAGTTAATGACTTGATAATTCTTGGTAAACCATATTTTTTATACTGAAAAGCCTTCTGTTTTGCTAATTGTACTTCAGTTATCTGTGGATATGGGTATTTAGAAGTCTTACTTTCAAAAATCATTAAAAATCGTACAGTTGAAAATCATACAATTCCCTTGCAAAGCTAGGTGCTTACTGAGCTATTCTATTTACACAGGGGAATTACCAGTTTTTTAGTAATAGATGCAAATTAATTCTGGTTATCTTAAAATGTAACAGGCGAGGACACTTCTGGAGCATATTTAATTTGTGACCTTCAGTTTTATTCTTTCTTCTCATTTCCAAATGGTACTTGCTTTTTGGTTCAATAGGAGTGCCTTCTCTGAAGAAAATTTTGCTGTCTTGTTTGCATCCCACTGAGATTTTTTTCTTTAGAGAGGTGCTTCTTGTGTAATCAGTGAATTTACTGATGAAGTTTGCTGCCCATACAAAATAATTTCAGCTACTTACAGTCTCAGTGCCTGCCCTGAAAAATTAAATTGCTGCTTTTGAAATGTGTTTGATTGACTTAAATCTTTCTGTCTTCCTGTACACGTGACTGTTTATGAAAGCCTTGGAGCATAGTTTGTACCTCTATAAAGACAGCAGTTACCCACGTGCTGTAGGAATTTAACTGCAGTGAAGGGCAATACAGCATTTTAATCCCTTGGCTTATTTATCTCGACCGGCCTTTGAAATGCACACTTGGTTAATAACTCTTTTAAGACTATGAAAGTGTTCATCTAGATGTGTTGTTCCTCTGAGGCATGCTGTCATTCAGTTAGGCCATGTGTGTCCAACAGATGCCTGTGGAAAGTGAAAGAAGTGCTCTTTAAAATGAAATAACACATATTTATTACTTTTAGTAAACTGTGCCACCTCTAGTCAAGCTTCTTTCCGCTGTCCAGTGTTGCCTATTGGTAATATTGGACATCAAGAGGATGTTATTGACACTCCCTAAAAATAGCAACCTGCACCCCTGTGCTCCTGGAGCCTTGGCAGTGTGATTTGCCCTGCGTACTTGAGCCGCACTGGCAGTATGACACACACGAGTCTGAAAGATTATTTAATGATGTCACAAAGTGTCAGCAGCAATAAGGTCCCAACACATTGCAAGGCCCGTGGGGCACTGCCTTCTTGCGGTACCCATGGGCTTCACAGGCGGCTTCCTAACCCAGCCAGGGTGGGGAGAATGGGGCTGATGACACTCGTTTTCATCCTTTGAGGTGGAGGAAGAGACAGGAATCTGGTGCTTTTGTTTCTGTAATGAGTTTTCTTGGTGTGCTGTTGGAGATCTGCAGCCAGGGATGTCACAGCTCTCGAAGTGTCTTGAAAAGGCAGGTTTATCTTTAGAGGCTAGGCAAGGCAATGAATGGGGAGTTAGTCCAAGCATACATTTCAAACTGGTTACTAGTTTTAAGTGTATAAATGCCTTTGTATGTGGTGCATTATAGAGATTGTTCACCCAAACTTAAAAATGTGATGTTCCAGCTGCACAACTGGCTGCCAGAATGGCCTCTGCTGTCTTTCACAGATCACTATGGGGTCAAATGACATTCGGTATTTGAGTGATGGTGAACAGGAGCTACTTACTTCCCTTCAAAAACAACGCCTTTTTTTTTTTCCCTCCCTCCAGGCAACTCACTTTAATGGGTATAGCATCCACTCTTTTAATGTGTGAAGAACACTTATGTCTTAACTGCTTGGCAAGAGAAGAATGATAGATGTGAGGGTGTATTGTAGTGTTGGGTTTGGAGGTTAGCAGTTGTTCTGATCTCCTGTATGTTACACTTTACCTGACTGAATATAGACTTGTGGTTACAATAATTCTGTGCTTTTAAAATTTTAATTGAAGGAAGTAGTTATAGCTTTAATAATTTTGAGAAGAATGCATTTGTTTTAAGGGTTTTTTACAGAATAAGTAGTAAAAAGCAGCCTGAGACATTCTATCTGCCCTAGGGGAAGGAAGTGCTAGTAGGAAAATAGCACCTGTAGGTTCTCCAGATAATGTCTAGAATGTCAGTCAAATGTTGATTCTTACAGTTGCAAATTATTTAAGATTTTAGCTAGGCATTTAATACCTGTTAAAGAACCCATGTGTTTCAAAATATGGTGCATGGTGGTAAGAATAGCTGAAAGCCTCCCAAATTGCATGACTTGAGGTTGTAGCCAGATGTGATTATCTACCATTGCTGAAAGGAAAACTTACTTTTTGTAGACAAGTTAGTTAAGGAGAAGAGAGATAGTACTGTGCTTCTTCAATATCAACTGCTCTGTCTTCTCTACTCTTTGGATGCTCATTTTTATCATACAACTTGCCTGTGGTTTAATAGTTCAAGAGTTAAACTAATTGTCATTTCCTTTGCTGGTGGTTCTTTGGCTGAAAAAGTGCTGTCTTGGTTATAGTTGTCAGTAACCTCTTGGATGGCCAAATGTTTCTTAAAATTGTGCACTGACAATGAAGCAGTCTCACTGTGGTTGTGATTAGCTTTAAAACACGTTCAGGCGTATTCACTGTGATTCAAAAAGTGGCTTTCTTACTGGCTTCTGCCACTGGTTAGCCTTGGCTGACTACTCAGCTGCTTGCTGCTCCCAATCCTCAGTGAGACAGGAGAGAAAATAGGATGGAAAAGCTCGAGCTGCGATGAAGACAGAGAGATTGCTTGCCAGATGCTGTCACAGGCAGAACAGACTTGGCCATGGTGTCAGTCCATGTCGACTCCTCTTCACACTCCTTCCCTGTGCTGTTGCCCTGCTCCAGCCTGGTCTCTCTAGGGCCCTGCAGGGTGCCTCTGCTCAGAGCTCCTGCTCCTCCTCCTCTGCTCCTGCTCTTGCCCTGGGTTCGAAGGGCTGTTTCTCACACTCTTGTTCTCCTTCACTCCTTGCTCACGGGGTGTGTTTTGCTCTTTCTGAACAAATGCTTTCCCTGAGGCGCTGCCATCATGGCAGCAGGGCTCAGCTGAACCCTGCTATGGCTGCCTTGGAGCTGTCTGGGGCTGGCTGTGTCCATTGCCCGGCAGCCCCGACACTCCTCACGCAGGCCTCCCTGCAGCCCCCACCAGCATCTGGGCAGCTGCACCCCATAAAACTTCTTCAGGAGGAAGCCATTATGTTTTGATATTTCTTTTCTGGAATAATACTAAATAGAGTGTCCTGAAGTTTATTCCTGCCAACACTGAGGGGAGGTATACTGAAGTATAACAAGGTTCTGGCTCCTGCCTTAGGCTCCTCCATGAAGTTTCTTGCTGTCTAGGGCAAGTTGAGGAGGCACTAAATGTGGCCTGTGGGACACTGCAAATCAGCTGCTCTGAGAGGCCCAGAGGTGGATGGCTGGAGAAGGGGACAAGAACATGCAGCAGAGAATAACTCAAGTAAATATGCTCACAAGTGTGTTAGTCTTGACAGATCATCCCTTATATTCCCAGAAACTGCTGACCCCTGTGGAATTGCCCCTGAGGATGCTAGCTTTCCCTGGGCACTGTGCTCCACAGCATCTGGCTCGGTTGTCTGAGTGCGAACATCCTATTGATTGCACAGCCACGCTCAAGTGACCTATTTCTCTGCAGCCGGCCGTGCTGTAAATGACACTGCATCTTTCTGTTCCTCATTCCCCAGGGATCTCTGCTGTTTTTTGAGATTTGAAAGGCCCATCTGTAGAAGGAGTCAGTAACACAAAGAAAAGAAGGTTGAGTTTTGAGAATTTTTTATTCTTTATCCTTTAAAGGTGCTATAGTCTCTGAAATGTGGGAAAATATGGCAGGTAAACGCCTCATTTTGGCTGGAGCCATGTACGTGGGTGGATAGCAGGGCATGATTTCATTTTGCAGCTAAGACAATCCAGTGGGTAGTTGCTCCCACCTTTCTGTGTACCTCCACTCATATATCCTTAGTGCATCCAGTGTGCCTACTCTAGCACTTGTTCAACCTTACGGCAAACTAGCTGGGGAAGCTGGACCGGGAAAATACTGAAGTTAAATACCGAAGGGGGGATTTATAATTGCCTGACCCTGGTTTCAGGCAACTGACAGGAATCTGTCCATTCCTCTGCAGGAAGCATCTATCCTGATGTCTGGCAGGTGTGGGATATTTAGAGTCAAATAGACTAGCTCTTCAGTCACCGGGTGGACAGTGGAAAAATCTCCTAGCACCGTCTTGGTTTGCTGCTGCAGATGACATCAGGAAGCATATAGTTAATCCCCAGACTTACCAGGAAGGCCAAGGAAGGTTAAGTGAGGATCAGGAAAAAGTGACATTAATTGCATTGGACAGTGTAACTTCCACCAATTAGTGGACTCACAGGTTTAAGCAAGTCCAGAATAATGGATAATGACTGAAGAGGTGGTAGGAGACTCTTTCAGTCTTGCCGAGGAAGGGCAGAGCAAGTAGTGTCAAGTAAAAGTCATAACTGCCTCTTCATTTGTTAAAATAACTGAAATAGGCTTAGCAAGTACAAGTAAAAAGAGAAAAGATGCTTTTCAAACTTTCAGCTTCCTGATACGTTAGAGACCAGTGGTGTGGTATTTAGACAAGAAACATTCTTGAATGATCCTGGAGTCAGATCTGAGACTCCTTATAAGGTATCCTTATGTTTTTAATGTTTGTTTTACTCCTTTTGTAGCATAGTTTCCAGATGGTGTGGAAAGCTGCGACTTTTTTGAATGTTTCAAAACAAATTAACCTTTTTTTTTTTTCAAGTGTGTCTTTCTTAAAAGATGGTGTCTTCTCTCCCAAGTGCCTGCTCTTCAGCGAAGCTGTTAATACTTTTGGCAATTCTCAATGCCTTTGGAGGCATTCTTATACTTAAGAATTAGTGGTTTGTATAAAAGCTCATTGGCTAACACTGACCAGAGGCCTGATGGTTCTGCAGGTAATAAGAAAACAAAGGATAGTGACCTAACTAAAAGCACAAAAAGACATTGGAAATACTGTTGCTTAAAACGTCATCATTTTTTCTACTTAAGAAAGCCGAAGCTAACTGTCGCAGTCTTAACTTCTTTCTGTTCTGTTCATCGTCTGAAATACCAAACTGATTGAACAAAGGCTTTTGTGTGGTTGGTAGAATTATTGTAATGTAAAGTTTTACATCAAAAGTGCTTGTAGTTGTGAAGACAGAAACACAAGAAGTGCTGGTTTTGACTGAAAGTATCCTGAGTAGCGTTGCTGGTGTATTGTGTGAAGGATTTTTTGTTTTTCAGTTACTACTTCTCAATTTCTCAATGTCCTTCCTTATTCTGAATAGGTGTGAGAGGAAGCTGTAAAGCTAAGTGTGGGGAAAAGTTGTGCTCTGTGACACGGGCACTGGAAGTTAGTAAGGAAAATCTCCTAATGTCTTATGTGAAGACAGAATTTCATCCTTTCAACTGAAATTGCGACCATGTGGGAACTCCCTTACATAGTTCTGTTACTCAGTGCATACTTCTGTTAGCATGCACTAAAACTAAAGCCTGAAGGCTCTGTTTTCCGATACTTGGCACATTAAAGTAGGTCCTGTTGTGTTTATGATGCACATTAGACCTCTTTAAGAGTGCTTGGATTTTTTCCTTCATTTCTCATACTTGGGCAAAATATTTCAGTGAAATTTTATTTTGGGGGAGTCTCTGTCTTCTCCATTTATTTTAGTGTCAAGTATATCTTTAGAACTGATATTTGGCTACAAAGAGGAGAGAAATTATGCACTTTTCTTTTTTTAAAGTAAGACTGCTAGACTCTTACTTGTTCCACTTTGCAAAGTGTGGGAGCTACTTAAAACCATTTAGTATTTTTTAACTCATTTTAGCAGTTAGGATTACTTCACTTTTCCCCACGCACAGAGGAGATTGAATTATGCCTTTAAACAGAGAGAGAGAGAGGACAAAGGTAATTCTGCAAGAAAAGTGTTAGAATGATAAACAGCTTGGAGAAAAACCTACCTGGTTTTGAATACCAATAAAGTTAAGCTGTAAGAAGGGGTGAAACAGATGATAACCTGTGATCATCAGGGTTTTTTTGACAGGAGGATTCAGCTGATCAACTATAAACACACATCTTTTTTTAACAGACCGTAGGAACTGGCTGCACGTCCTGAGGGCTTGCCGTTCAAAGTTTGTATTAACTTTAAGCATAACTTAATGTATTTATTTTCCTAGACTTTCCCCTCTTCCTACTGCAGTTGACAAACTTTCCGGGTTTAAAAGGAAGCCTTCTCCTCTGCAGTTACTATATGGAAGTGAATGGAAACTAGGAATATCATTTTGTGTTTCCATGGGGTGAATAGTGCATTGAGTCCAAAAACAAAGAGGCAAGCCAGCATAGCAGGCATGAGGTAATAGTTGTAGTCTGTGTGCCAAACATGAAATAAGAAACATCTGCAGTGTGTATTTTGAAGTTCTGTTTTATGCAAATGCTCTATCTGGAAGCAGAAAACTCATAGGAGTGCCATCAACAATTGGACTGAGTTTTTGGTCTTGCTCCTGTCAGTGATGAAATGAAAGCAAACCTTTTTCTTTCCTGTCATGGGTTGGAATTTAATAATTGGTTTGATGCTAAATAACTACAGCTAAATGCTGTCTGTATTTGAATTTTTAAGTGTGTTGTGAATTTGAGTTTGGTTTACATACTTTGTAGAGTAGAAATCAGGAAGGCAGTGCCCAATGTTACATTCTTGTGTCTGTTTAAGGATTTTGCCACCTTTTTAGTTAAGTTGAACACAACGCTCTGCTAGCTGAACAGATTTTTCTCTTCCTCAGTGAAGGCAGCCAGAGATTTATGCCTATCTCGCTCCACTTTAGAGTCTGCCTTAATGTGCAGTTTGGCAGTGGGATAAAGCCTGGTTGCTGCTAGGCATCAGACCTGTGTGTTCCCACTCACTCCTTGGCACTGCTTCTTGTCTGACTTCTTGCTGAGCAAGCTTGGAAAGTCGAATTAGCAGATAACCTTTTCCATAAGTGAGGACAGTTTGTTCCTGAACCACTTTCTGTAGGCTCTGGAGTGGCAGGGCTTATGCTGGGGAAGCAGGACGAGTGTGTGTCTGGGTCGGGGGAGCAGCCTTTGCGTAGCAGCTGACCCGTAGATCCAATTAGCTCTGATGTCAAACAGCGTTCCCAGCTCAGACCCATTTTAGCCAGCGGCATAAGCTGGCCAGCTGGACTCTTTGATGGAAAGACAGAGCTGTTCACCTCTTACTTCCTGTTGACCCTGGGGTGGGGGGGGGTATAGAGAGTGAGCTACCTGATTGTGTCTTTAAACTGCCACAGCAAGGTTCTCGGAAGCTCATCCGTCAAATTGATTTATTTTTTACTTTCAGTTGCCATTGTTTCTTCTGAATTGCGTACTTTCCTGCACGGGATACCTTGTAGCTTGTTGTTGTACAGTCCTCTACACGTTTGTAAAGTCATAAAGATCAGACCTTGTGAAGGTTCACTCTGAAATACTGTTTTGTATAGAAGACAAATGTTTTATAGTTGTAATTATCTATGATGAGATTATGCGTTTAGCCACTTATGTGAGGGAGAAAAACACTGTTTAACTTTTATTAAGGAATTTGAGAAGCAGAAGAAGCTGTAGGTTTGGTGACAATCTTCTTAAAATTTAACTCTCAAGAAACTGAAGCACAGGTTTATATTCCTTAAAATATGACCATAGCCTTTTTTTTTGTCAGTGATACTGCCAGTCAGGTGCATGTGTACTTTGAGGATTGTATTTTGAGTATTTTCTTCTTTAGGTTTCTTCTGGTTTTTTTTTTTCTGCTATTTTATGTTTTTCTCTCTCTCTAGTAAGTGAATTCTTTTGCACATTAATAATACAGACATCAGGCATAAGCCTTTGTACACCAGGCAGTGTTATCAGCCTCTGCAAGTAAAAATGTCAGTAAAAAGGGCTCTCTCAATATTCTTCTGTTTAAACTCTCATATTCCAATTTTTCTTCTCCTGCTTCACTCTGTATCTGTACATTTTTATCTTTCTTCATGCTTAGAGTTGTTCTAATCAGTTTCCAACTGGAAAACTATGAGAACATAGCTAAATAGCTTGCAGGCTCTGTCAAGAAAGCCCACTAATAAAGGATATGAGTCCTTAGGATGAATCATACTTTAGCTATCTGACACGGTAAAGTATTTTTGAGAAACTGAAATGTAAAAATTTAATGGTTCAGGCTGTCATTTCATCCCACTTTACCATGCTTCTTATTGCACTTTGATTAAAGTGCATCATCCACCTACTCTCAGCTGCATTCATGTGAGAGGAGGGACTAGGACCTTCTGGTGTCTTAGTTCACAGCCAGCTGGTAGAGCTGTGAGTTTCCACCACCTCCAGAGCATTTGTGAAAAAAGGATCCTGAAACTGTCATCTGGCCACCTTCCCTGAAAGCATTAGAAATCTCTACTTCTAGTGTTCTGTTCACTGTGGAAGAGAAAAGGCTGCATTGTAAACCTGGAATTTATTTTGGTAATTTGTATTAATAAAAGTTGCAATTTGCTTTGCAGAGGGACCATGGAGATGAAGTACACATAGGAAGTATGTGTCTAGGAGGTTAGGGTTGGGATGCCATTTTTTAAACATTATTTTCAAAAGAATTTATGAAGTAGTTATTTGTTGAAGTAAGGGTTTTTTTTGCCTGTGTCTGGAAGGAACACTTACGTGCCAGGATCTTTTTATTGTGTCAGGCTATCAGATTGAATGACTGCTCCTTATCATTCGCTTCACCTTAGACTGAAGGAGGCTGCTGTTGCACCATTTCTATTGCTGACTCTCAGCTTTTTTTAAAGCCCTATATAAATGTGTTAAAGTATGACATCTGCTCTTGTGTCTGCTTTTGGAAAGGCTTTTTAGCATTTTGGGTTCCCCTGCCTCCATTGCCTTTCCTCACTGTGTTGTCTTTTCAGCAGTTAAAAAAAATTGAATATTATCCGTGAAGAGTTGTTGTGCATGAAGCACACCCTAGTGCGAGATTTTCTTGAATCTTGTGGCAGTAATCGTCTTGCAGGTATGATGGCTAAACAAACATTTTCTAACTGAAGTAAGTTTTTTCCTACAACACTGCGAATGGGTCACTGAGAGACCATTTGTGGGTTTGTGTGGAGACTTTTCCTTCTGAAAAGTGGTTATGCAGCCCTATGGGACAGGAGGGAGATCAGAAGAGGCTATGACACCTTGAGGAACTTATTGAGAAGGGAGGTGTGTGCAGAAGGTGCAACCAGAATAAGTTCAGCAAATGTCAGGGGATTACATGAGTGGGTGTGGGAGAACTGGCTTGAAGGTGGGTTGACTTCTTTCAAAATACTGTCGTGGGATCTTCATGCATAATTAGCAGGGTTTTGGGTAAAGGTACAGATGGTGAGGGTAAACTAATTAACTTTGGCAGTGTCTTTGGGCTGAATGCTGACTCTCTTTCCTTGAAAGGGCTTCAGGCAGACTTCAGTGTCATTGTGGCGTGAAATACGATTGTACAGCCTGGTCACATCCATGATGACTAGAATGAGCTTTGCATAGTTAGGTTTGATAGTACTGCAGTGAGATCTCCTTCAGAATCCTTTGACTGTATAAATTTGCCCTGGTTGTCATGGGTGATTCACTTCTGGTCACAAGCCATGTCAGTCACGTGTGGAATAGAAAAATCAGTATTCTTAATTTAGTATGTATCTGGTGTGAAACCCAGTTAAGTCTTTTGCTGTTGCTTTCCATTCGGTGTCTAGGTAAAGTAACAGTATCATAGCTGTCACTTAAAATAATAATCTTTACATTCAAGCATGTTAGAGGTATTTTAGGAGTGTGTTAGGAATGTGTGTATTTTAGGAATTTTAGTGATGGCATCATTTTGTGTATGTATATCATAGGGGATCTGTGCATGCCACTGAAATGAGGAGTGGTAATGATCCAGAATTAACTGGGAGCCTTTCAGACACAATAGATGACAGCATTCTGTAACACACAAAAAAAGATACATGTTTTTGTGGAGTAAAATTGCAACAACTGTTCCCTTTTAATAAATAATCTACTTCCTGCCCTTTATATACTTAGTTGTAAAGGATCTCTTTTAAATGCCTAGACTGGAAACAGAGGGCTATGTTGGTATTTTAACTGACCAAATTTAAGGAGGCATTCAATTGTTTGTATAAAGAAGGCTCCTTTTGAGATTTTTTTTTTGTGTTCTTACATGTATTTTGTCATGTTTGTTGGTGGAAATTGCAGCCGGTAGGATGACACTCATATTTCTGTTCTAGTGAATCCTATGAAAGCTAGATTTTTCTAACCTAGTGTTAGAATGATCATAGACAAGTGCTAATATACAATTCAGCAGCACAAATAATGATTAGAAATTTTTGCTTGCTTTTTTTACCCCACTCTGTATTTTGGGCAGATGGATGCTGGCTGCTGATTGGCAGGTTTGAGACTAGAGCAGCAGGGTGAGGCAGGTGTGCTGGGTAAGTGGTGTGGGGATTCCTGTGTATCTTCCCCATTTACACTTGGTTCTTTTAGCGTAGGCTGTTTGCTGAAAGATCATGCATTTGCAGAGAGCTGCCCTAAAAGGAGATGGGGAGCATAGAACAGTGTGCATATTGGTTGGGGATTCCTCAGGAACTGGCTCAGAAGGTGAGTTTCGAATAATGAAAGTAATACATTGAATTTTAAACAATGTCTTGGACAAATGAGGTCTATAAGGTCCTATTTTATGGGTTACTTAGTGTTGAGACTTAATTATTGGGTTTATTTTACTATCTTGGTGCTTGTATTTGGCTGTTTATGATACAGCTTTTCAAAGCTGGTTGAACTCACTTTCTCATGCAGACATTTGTATATTTGTAATGGCCTTCTATGAAACAGAATCGCCATTAGGCCTGTAAGGTAACAGAATGGTGTGGATATGCCATGGAACATTACATACTATAGACTCCTAGGTTATGTCAGTAGCTATCCTTTTTTTAAAAAAAAAGGAGTATGTTTAATGTCAGGGGGGCAAAGAGAAAGCATTTCTTGAAGTGATCATGTGCAACCATGTTCTGTTGACATGTCTAAAATAGGTTAAAACCCACATACTGTTTACCTACTAAAAATCTAAACCAAGTGTCTTTCTTGGGACATACCGCTTTTAAATGCAAAGGCTTCTCCTCAACAGTAGAAACCCAGTGGAAAAGTGACTGTTCCACCCCATCCTAGCCCGTGTCCATGCCTCTGCCTACAGGATGGCTGGAAGGAAAAGGCATGATCCTGGTGATGGCACTGTGGGTGCACTCTTGCTGCTGTTCACAGCCAGCTGTGCATCCCAGGGAAAGTGAGAGGGGGGTGCCTGAGTGAAGAGACCCTTCTGGAGCCCAGAGCACTGTGCGGGTAGACTTGTGTATTTCCCTGGAAAGCCAGATGGGATCTGGCTGGCCTGTGCTGAGCCAAAGCTTGCAAAGTCTTGCTGGCCTCCTGCTGATCTGTGTGTAGCTATGGATGTGTAGCAGCACTTACCTCTTCAGGCCTACCAGCTCAAAGATCAGGCTTCATGAGTTAACTTAGGGATGCTGAACTGCCCTTGGGTGCGAAGGTGCTCCAAAAAGCATTAATTCTGTGATGTGCCAGCATGTCGTCCTGGACCTGTGCTTCAGCACCACACCTGGAGCTTGGTGTGTCCCCAGGCTGTCTGTGTCTAGCTGTAAAACTGAGAATAGATTGTAGCAGGGTGTTTTGTGGTGCCTGTTATTTTCTCTACTTACAGTACCTGCAGAGATCTTGGTGAGAATGACTGTCTGTCCGGTCTAGTATGTTAACCCTGTTTGTTAACCGAGTCTAGCTGCACGGGGTTGTTGCATCTTTTGGCATATATTGCAACAATATGTTTGGAACATGAGAGACTCTTGAGATGTTTGGAAAATTTTCTTGGAATGGAGGATGGTAAAATGCTGGAAGAACCAGAGAGGTTGTGGAATCTTTGTCCTTGGAGGTGTTTGAGACTCAGCTGGATGGGGCCTGAGTAGTCTGATCTAATTATCTCGCTTTCAGTTGAAGGTTAGAGTAGGTGACTTGTGGAAGTCCTTTATTAAGTTACTCTCATTCTGTGGTATTTTTAGCTTTTATTCCCCAAAGTTGCACCAGAGTGAAAAGTATCTCTCCCCTTTGGGTGTTTCCTTATGGATGGTTGTAGGTTCACAGGCTGAGCATTTGTCTAACCAAGAGATCTAAAGGGTTTGACACTTAATGCTGTGTTAATGCTGCCACTACTGCATATTAAATTATCTGCTGCGTTTCTTTTAACACCTGTGTAATGCCATAAAAGCTGAAATGTCACCAAAGAGTTGTATAGTGGAAAATGGCATAATAAAGGGTGAATCAATCTATATTTCTCTTCTATAAATGCATTTTAAATGTCTCCTAAATCAGAACTGTCTCTGATTTAATTAGCTTGGTCTTCAATAAGTCAGTTTTACTCTTGCTGGAATAGCTAGATGCAGCTTGAGAAGGATGAAGTGGAATTTTTGTGGAAGGTAGCCCTGTTCAGACGGAGGGATGGTAAAATTATTGTTCCCAAAGCCGCCAAAGTATTAGTGAAAAATGTGCTGGATGGTAGGAGAAGAAGAAGTGTCCTAGTTTCCCACTAGCTGTGTGCAAAACTGTCACACTTCAGAACATTAGGTGATGACACAGAGAGGGTGATATGAAGGATGACACCTGGAGTGGTATTCCCTTAGAATCTTGGCTGGGACCTCTTTACGGGGTGTGACTGGTGAGCTGTGGGCACGTGTGTTCATGTCTGGCTCCTCTGGTCTTCCCCCTCAGCCTTGGGCTTGAAAGATACTCACTGGAATAGTTAAGGGATTTTTGGAGAGGAAAAACTAAGTTTAAGGAAGAGAAGGAAATATGTTGCACAAGATATGCCTGAAGTAGAATGAGGAGAAGGAGAATGGGGTGATTCTGAATTACTGGGAGAAAAGGTAGGCAAATGTGCTAAAGGGAGGAAGAGGCAGTAACCTCAGTGGAGAATGAAGTTGAGGAAAATGAGATGATCAGGCGTGTTTAAGGCCTTCAAGAATCTACCTACAAAAAAGTAGACTGGTTTAGATGTCATGTTACAGTTAAATAGTGCATGCAGTAAGACATCTACTGTGTAAGTAAGTATTTACTGCATTCCTCAGTTTTCAAGTGGCTTGGCAAGCAGCTGTCACCACTCTGGCTAGTAGGTCTCGTGATTTGGCTGCTGTATGGGGAGCATGTATGTATTTATATGTGTGGGGGCAGGGTTATGTACATACTCACATACATTAATTTTTACGTCGTTTTCTGAACTATTTAATTTACTGGAAAACAAGTACAGCTGGAAACTGCAGATGACATTGCAGAGGCAAATTGCACTTACGACTTTGGATGGACACTGCTGAAAGTGTTTAAATGATCTGAAAATAATGGCACGTAGCATAAGAGACATTATATGAGAGCTGATACTTCTTCATGAGTCATTTCCTGCTGAAAGTGCTATACAAAGTTAACTGCTAGAGGGGGTGTATGTATGTGATTATATATAAATGAAGAGCAGCCGTGCTTTTTTGCAAGGTTCCTTATGTGCCTCTGCTGGTTCAGAGTATGAATGTGGTGATCAGTATTCTGTCTTAAAACAATGCTTGGATTTAGATATTAGCTATTGGAAATTGTAATGGTCTTCTGGGATTGTACACTGTGGTAAATTTTCCCTTGAGGCTGACTGTGAGAATATGTGGCCTACTTTAAAAACTCCTTGAACAGAGGAACTAGTTGCTGCTCTGAATTGTGTTTTAAAATGTAATATTTTAATGATTATTTAAATTAAAAAATAACCAAAATGAAACAAAGCACTAGACGGGATATATGTCTCACAAAGGTGGCTTGGGTGCAGCTACGTAAGGAATTACTGTAGATATCAGTATTAAAGATTTCATTGCTGGCTTTATCACCTAGGTATTGTGGTTTACGCACAATAGAAGATGATTGTATCTCAGTGGCCAAGTCTTCAACTTGTTTCTGTCCTAAAATTAATTCATTTTTTTTGTATTTGAAGGCTCACAATGCAAAATTCTGCTGTGGATTGAGAGTCAGTTCTAGGATAGGAATCGTATGATAAGTGTCTTGTTAAAGAGTGCAAAAATAGTTTATGGATCATGTTTCTAAATAGTAAAAATATACGTGTTGGAATTTTTGGGAAGCTTTCATCTAGCAAAATGATTTTAATTAACAGAAAAACCCCTCCAAGACACAGACACAGTCTAGCTCAAGCTTGATCTATGACGCATAGGATTGAGTTTTCATCTTGAAAGGTGTTTTGTTGCTGACTTTTGTATTATATCTCTAATGACAGACTTCTGGCTGTCTTTTTTTATAGGCTCGGATTATTCCTCAGTGGGATGGTTACCTGGTACTGAATCCCTGTGGCAGTCCTCAGCGATTTCATCAAGCAGTCAAAACAATCCTGCGAGAAGACACAGCATAGCTTCTGACAGCGGGGACACTGGGATTGGTACCTCCTGTTCTGACAGTGTGGAAGGTGAGTTGACACTGCTAAGTTTTGGATGTTTCTGAGAGAGAAGCAATCCAAAATGTTTTAAAGGTGTTTTTCACAGGCTAACTGTACTTTTGCAGAGCTGTTGAGTGCATGAAGATTTTCCCTTGCTGGAGCCAAGTAATTGTTTTGGTGAGGGTTGATTAATTTAGTTCTACATGAGTTGTGTGCATTAACTTGCATCTCTGCCACAAAGACGGTACTTGTGTTATGTGTTTTGATAATTGCAGTTACAAGAAGTGCCAGATTTTTCAGAAGAGTAGTGTCCTGTACTACAGCACTTGATAAAAAAGTGATAAAAGCAGAAACTTTTGAGGGAGTTGATAAAAGGACAATGCTTTCTGGTATTCGTTGTGTGTGTCACATAGTGTGTGTCAGCAAAGAAAGTTTGCTCATCGCGCTGTGAGGAAAATGGGGCTTGTTGTCTCTTCTCATCTCCACTTCTGGTGGGAAGGAATTTCCATTTTATTGCATGGCATTTGACACACAGGCAACGATCTTTGAGAAGAACCAAGGGTATTTAAAGATTGTCAGAAGTTAGTTTGGATTAAATCATGAGTACTCAAAGGTGATCTTATCAGGGAGAGGTACCGCCTCCTAGGTGTCAGTGTCTCTGTAACATTGGCACCGTCCCTAAGCAACGTGTCACTGGAATTAAGCCTGAATATGGGAGAGCTAGGCTGTAGTAAGACTTGAGGTTTCCTTCTTGCATTGACTTATTTCCCAGTAAGATTTTCGAGACAGGTAATGAATGACAGTGGGACTGTGGTATACTTTTCTCCAGCATCTTTCTATGCCTGATAAATTTTGCGAGAGTAGTAGCTGGAATGAGGAAGAACAGGAAGAATTCGTAGAAGTGAAGTAAGGAATGCTGGATCAGTGTAAGACAGAAGTCTCCGTGGAGGGCTGAGCATTCCTGAGGAGGGGTCTAAATGCCTCAGTTAAGTCTGTCAGGCCTCTTTTGCACATGAGAAAATCCTTTCCACCCTCTTTCTGTTGCATCTGTCAGTTGTAAAGGAGCTCATAACTTGCTTTCTGCTTTGTTTCATGTCTAAACAGTTGTTGGCTTTGGCAAAATAAAGATTTTGCTCAGATATTCAAATTCTTGGGTGTAAAACTGAAATAGCGAATGGTTATTAATGCAGAAGCTTTTTTTTTTTTTTCTTTTCCCCAAGAGATATAGGGGAGATAAAGCACTCTCATGGTGTGTATTTATATATAGATTTAATCGCTCTCAGCCAAATGCTACACAATAGTATTTTAAGACGCAGCATTTGAATTAAAACCCTGCTCTCCCCTTCCCCCTTTTGAGGGCTTCCCCATTTGAGTGGTGGGATGAAGGAGAGGAAATGAAACAGCAGCTCCTCATCAGATGTTCTGTTCGCCTCTGTAGGCAAAAGAATAATCTGTTCAGGGCTGGGTGGGGGGAGACCATGCTGGGAGAGAGTAAAATAAAGAGGGGAAAGGTTGCAACGACAGATAGTTCATGAGGTTTGTCTTTGACAATGCTTGACAGTGGTCAGTTCTACTGTATCTTTAATGTTACGCATTTCCTGCCACCTTGTTTGAAAAACTTTTAAGTAGCAGAAAAGACAGTGTTAAAGAAAAAAGGAGGGAAATTAATGGTGAAATAAAGATTAATGGAAGAATCATATGACAGACTTGGAAATGGATTGTATATGTATGTTTGTAGTGGAAGGGGTCGTTGTCATCTGCATCTCTCAAGCTGCCCCCTCCACGTGTCCACAAAAAGAAAAGAGTATCATTGTCATCTGTGGGACTGTCAGGCCAGACTGGTAATTGCAGACTTGATGCTGGCTATCTGCTGTCAATGTGGTGCTTGGGAAGGAGCTCCTGGGGATTTTTCAGAGGGGAATTTTTTTTCACAAGTTGGCAGATTATTACACTTTTTAACAATGCTTAGAGAATGAATTGTGGCCTTACTATTTCCTTTCTGTTATGCCCACTAAAAATCAAAAACTTAATTTGAGAATTAACATTAACATCTTTAATTGTGAAGATTGCACCCGAGTTTGTTTGTACAGATACGTAGTTACTAATAAATATGTTCATGCAGGGAATGGACCTAAGGTGCATTTAAAATATATTTTTACTAAGTTTTTTTTCTAGCATATTAAATATTCTTTCAAATTCATCTTCATACTTATACTAATTTCAGGAGCATTCATTCTTTTTGAAAATGCAGGCTTTAAAGGATGGTGACAAGTACCTCTTGTGTTTGGCTCAAACCTGTGTGATTTGGAGGGGAGATGGGTTTTGACAAAGACAGGAGAAAGAAACCTTTTATGTTAAAATGTATTCAGTTGATTATATATTATGTTGTGCAAAGGTAGGAAAATTAGGAAATGAAATAGGCAGTGGAGTTTCACTGTTGAAATTGCACACTGTTGATGTGTGCTGTGAGAGCTGAGGAGAGAAATTTATAAACCCTAAATGTGGGGATGTTAGTTTGGATAGATCTGACACTTTTAATTCAGAGTGCTCTTACATTAAAGATTAAAAGGCGTTTTGTATCTGTTTAAACTACAGTTAGTGTGTTTGGGGTTTTTATTTGTTTCCTGTCATGTCATGTCTGGATTCACGTGAGTTTTTGGGCTTCATTTTTAATAACCATTGTGATACCTGTGTATAACCATTCTTTTAGTACCACTTACAGAAGAAATATGAAGTATGTATTTTAAATGGTTTTTGAGACTGTTTTTATTTGGGTTACCTAAATAGCGAATCAGGGACTTGGCAGGAATTAGATGGTCAGTAGACGCCAGCAGAGCTCTTTCTCTTGAGCATATTCTGAGTCTTTGCTTTTGGACAGCAGGGACAAGAGCTAGATATGGTAAGATACAGGGGCCATGATTCTTGCAGACCAAAACAGTTTTGTTCATCAGATAGCTTGTTGTGCAGTGGGAAGTCCCTTATAAAGCAAATCTTCCTCCTTTATTGTTACACGCAGTTTGTGATCTAACATTTCTGGTTGCAAATTAATAGCATGAAAATTCATAGAATGTTGCTTTCCCGGAAGAGAGAGATTGGATGCAGAGAATCAGAGTTACTTTTTAGGAGTTGATGTTCTGCTAGTTTAATAAACCTCCTTTTTTAACAATCCTCCAACAACTTCTCTGGAACACTTAGCTGATAGAATAGGAACTTGTTTTAATGTTATGAGATGCAGAGGAGTCTCTTGCTGATCCTTTTTAGGGGAATATATTTTCTTTTTAAGGGATTAAAAAATCCTAATTACTTCAGTTGAATTGTAGCATTTCTTTATATGCCAGAGAACATGGAAAAGCCAGAATCAAAATTATTTGGTTTTGCTGTTTCAAGCACTCTTTCTTCCAGCAGGTTCCAAGCATGGTATTCTAATGCATTTGTTTGTTTTTTTCATTAAGGAGAAAAAGTAAAGTCAATAAATATGACTATTCAATATAGTGAAAGGCAGAACAGAGTTTCAGGAGGCAAAATCCAGTTATGAAGTATCTTGAGGGGGGTTTTCTGCTGCTGCTAAAGGTAATGGAATTGGCAGTGTGTAGGTCAAACGTGTGCTATCAGTTTGGATATCACAAAAGTACAATAGCACAAGGATCATAGATCTTGATTGCTGGCAGTGCTCACTTTCTGCTGTGTACTGTGATTTTGGAAGATGATGGATTTTCAGAGAAGTTCCTGATTTTAATTGAGTTGAGGTTAATCTCTATGCCCTTGGATGCTGGCAAGTATTGGCATATGTTTGGTGAAGTAGCTTGATTATTTGGAGGGTAGAAAATAATTATGTTTGAGGCACTTTTCCTTGTTTCCTTCCTCTGTGCTTGCCAAGTCTCATGTTATGAAGCGGTGTCCAGCCCTCTGTGAGTCAGTTATTGTGTTACTTGGATATTATCTACCCTGACAATCAGAAATGTGCACCTCACTTAAAGCCTGTATTAGACTCCAGTCCTTTTAAGTGATATTACCATTGCTTGCTAGAATGAAGTGTCTGTACAGCTGGTAGGAATATAAATATTAATGCTGAGAGCTTGGCTGTTTATTTTTGGGGGGTTTTAGGGTTAAAAAAAAGTAATAAATGGTTATTTCAGATTCTAGTAGCCTATTCCCAAGGTCTAACAAATAGGAAAAAATTATGCTAATAATTTTCCTCTAAAATAAGACAGAGAAATTGCTTCTAGTGACAGCGACATACTCCATGTGAACTTGTGTAGTCTGAATTTGAAACTGGCTTGAACTAAACTAAAGGCACCTACTAGTTTCATATATGAATATTCTGCAGAGAGAAATAGTTGCTGCTTTAACTTCATACTTTACCTTCTTTTGTGAGAGTTTCTCCATAGGAATAAGCCCTTACAGTATGCTCAGTTTTCGTCATGTAAAAAATACCAGCAGGACTTTTATCCAGCTAGTGGGAGTGTTCTGTGTGGTGAACTTGGTGCATTTTGCCTTCAGCTGACATCAGTAGCTGTTTTTCAGAAAAATGATTTCTGTTTTTCTTATTGGAAATAACTCAGTGAAAGTAAGTTCTGCTTACTTAGAATTTAGTGGCATCCACTTGGTTACTGTGCAAAAAGTTGTTTCTGTCATATGTATTTTGGCGGTATGTCACCGAGTTGTACGAGAATGTATACGATGGTGGGATGGGGGAGAGGATCAGAAGAGCAAAAAACAAGGAAAAAAACCCCAAACTTCAGGATTGAGATAAAGACAGTTTAATAATGAAAGAAAAAGCAAATTAACATTGTGGTGTAAAAGCACCACCAGGAGACTGATGCCCAGCCAGTCTCTGAGCAACAAATACTTTGGAAAAAACCTGCCCCTCGGTTTCATTGCTGAGCATGACATTATATAGTATGGAATCCCTTTGGTATTTCAGGTCAGCTGTCCCAGCTGTGTCCTCTCCCAACCTCTTGTGCACTCCTCACTGGGGTGGCAGAGGCCGTGGTGCTGTGTAAGTGCTTCTCAGCAAAGGCTGGGACAGTGCTGTGTTACCAAGACGCAGCACCATGGGGGCTGCTGTGAAGGAAATTACCTCTCTCCCAGCCAAACACTGTACAATTTCTGCCTCTTATTCCATGTCATTTGCATCGGGCTTAGGTGAAATATCAGGTAGTTGTTTTTAATGTACCATAATCTGTATTTTTGGAGTGTGGTGGGTATCTGGCATTCTGATGAGGAAACAAGGAGCATCATACAATTATCTCACCTATATTTAGGTTAATGTAATGAGAGCTGGGCATGCCAATCCTTATGCATTCTTTTTTGAGGGATTTCAGGGAGGACTTTTCACTTTCCCTTGCTACTATAATGTCGAAGAAAGCTCTCTGGCCTGCATTCAGCAGCTTGGTAGCTCAGGATCTCATGAAGGGGAGCAGGAGTGAGATCAGTTTCAGAAAAGGAATAGAGAGGAACAGTTTTAGCCTTAGACTGTTTTTCTGTGAACACCAGAAACATTCTGTAGCTAGTCAGTACTTAATGTACATATTCAAGTAGCCTTTGCAGCCTTATCTGAAGAAATCACAGGACTCGTTTTTAGTCCTTTCCGCTGTAGACAGAATAGTGCACTTAGTGACAGGCTGTAGGCATTTGAGATGTAGGCCGCAAGTTCCTTGTAGCCAGAAAAAACCTGTTGCTACTGCCTGGAGTTCTAGCCTGGGGCTTGACAGAGCAGACTGGTTATATCCCCTATAGAAAAGTGTGTAAATCTCTGTTTTTTAACAGTCTTACAAGACTACCTGTTTCTGGAGGGCTTATACTTTGCTCTTAGTCATTACTCAGCAGATCTGTTTGTACTCTAATGTGTGGAAAGATTAAACTTTTTTCTTAGTGTAAAGTCCAGTTAATGTATTTGATGTCATCCTTTATTTTAGGCATGATTTCAGTGTGTTGATAATAAGTAATTTCTGTAAAAGTACCCTGTGAAGTAGAACGTAAAAGCTCGTTGTTACAGAGAACATTTTTCAGGGCTTTGCTTGTGTTTCTGTGAGCTTCTGTGATGAGTCAGATGGAGTTTTTACATCAGTTTTGGCAGTATAAAAGCAGCAGTGAGGAAGAACAATGTGCAGAGACCACTTGTGCATGAAGCATGGTTACTCCATCTCACTTCCTTCATCTCTGACTTTCTTCACATTAGGGAAATTAGGTGTCTGTAAGAGGAAGTGAGAAATACGCAGCAAATGACAAGTCGGATTAGTTAGCCCAGGTTTTGGGGTAGAACGAAACAGTTTGAGTAGTGGGGACTGTTAGTGGAGGGGCAGGGGGGTAAAGGCTCGAGAATGCTTGCCTGTCTGCTCATGGGGCATTTATTTGCAGTAACCTCACTTGAGCGATAGTTGTTAATAGCTGGTCTGGTTTTCTCAGGCAGAATACGTGGAAGTTTGTTGCTTTTGATATGTTAAATTCCTTGGAGAACTGTGATTTTTTTTTTAAAAGCAAATATTTTTATAACTGTGCTTTTTTTTTTTTTCCTTTTTACCATCCTAAGGGCTTCTTACCCCATCAAATTTAGAAAGAAAACTGGTGTGGGTTTTTCTCAATGCAAAACACAGTAAAAGAAATCCCTTGGGGTTTTTATTTTCTTCCTCTTAAAGAGCTGACAGATAAGATTTTGCCATGACAATGACTGCATTTGTGTCAGCGGCAGTCGTGAAAGTCAGCATTGTAGAAGTGTTGCCAGCTACAGAGAGGTCACTTCTTTGCCCCTGGAGCATGTTCTTGTAGTACAGTTATCCTGTCCAATAGGTTAGAAAGTTTATGCCTTGTTTGGCTTACATAAGTAAATACAACTTATGCAACAAATTGCTTTGTAGTGAATACTCAAGCTTTTTCTGCAGAAAAACACTTCTGAGGCATCCCAAGTAGGAAATGTTGGTTATATACATCTAAGCAGTATTTTCTGTGTATGTGTATATTGTTTTTAAAATGTCTATTAAATGGCAAGATTAGAATAAAACCTGAAGACAACTTAGGTGTCTATGTAGGAATAAAACGAAGTGTGTCCTTAAAAGCAGAAAGATGACTGGCAGGAAAAAATGCAAGATGTTTTATTCCCTCTAATGCAAAAAATGTCTCTGACACCAGTCCTCTTTGCAGCTTTTTTTAAGATTTTGTAATAACAATGAAAACCAGAAAATATGCAGGAATAACTTTTCTAATTTTATGTCAGTTTCTTCTTGGTTAGTTTCCAGAATTCCTGTGATGTTCGGGAATTGCACCCTCTTCTGTTCTCTGTGCTGCTGTTCTTCCTGGTGCTTAATCCTTGTAATAGGAAGAGTGGTAACAATTAAATATGTTTAGAAGGAATCGGTTACATTTGTGAATGACATAAACATAAATTAGTATCTCCCTCCTTGTTATCTGTTCTTACATTACAATTCATGCCTTGTTTCTCAATATGACTGAATTTTTTTAAAAACTCTTACAGCATTGAACAGAAAGTTTATAAGGATGTTGCTAACAAATTGAATGGATTGTAGAGTTTCCTGAGGTTTTTTTTCCATGAGCTTAGTGTTCCACAAGAAATGACATTCCCATTTTGAGATCACAGCGTACTGCCTTTGACAGTAGGGCCCTGAACAAGGGATGGAAGTGGAAAAAAAACTGCTTTTATCTTGCCAGGTAAAAATACAGGTGTATCATGGCAGTCTTACCTTAAATAAATGACACAAATAAATTCATATTAAATAAATCCAGGACACTGGCCAGTGTCAAATTCTACCTGGTTGTAGGTTGCCTCCTTGCAACTCAACTGGTACTAGATAATTTAAATGCAACAGCCTACCTCATGTGAAAACAGGAAGCAAATAATTTAGTTCAGATGTTTTTATGGCAAAATTAATAAGAATTTTAGCCTCCTTGAGAAAGAAATTGCACTGGATATTTTCATTCTATTGAATCATAGAAAGGTAGTTTTGAAAAGACTGCTGGAGATCTCTGTTTCCATCCCTATGCTCAGAGCAGGATCATCACCACCACAGACCAGGTCAGCCCTGACTTTGTCTTGTTGATTCTTGAAAACCTTCCCAGGTACCTCAGCATCTTTGAATAACCTGTCCCAGTGCTATAAGGTGACCTTGTGAAGAATTTTTCCCTGACGTCCAGCCTGAACCTACCAAGCCATAGGTTTTCTCTTGTTGGCCCTTATTTTGTCTGCTACTACCAGGAATAGTGTGGCAAATAAATTTAACTAACTTAACTATCTGACATTTATGTGTTGGGGGGGAAGGAGTGGGGGAAGGCGGGGGAGTGAGTTGTTACTGTTTTCTTTTTCAGGCCAAAACCGCGTACTAGTTTGTATTACCTCCTGTAGTTTATAACAAGTGTAAAGACTATAAAAAAGAGTTTAAATATATGTATATATTTTTGATATATCTTGCACTGAATGTGTCCCTATGTTTGTCCTGCTATTTTTAAGCATACAGGATGATTTTAGTCTTGATGTTGGTCTGTGAATCAGAAGACTGTATTATGTGCATTTTTCTTAAGTTCTGTAACTATGATAAACTCTTAGTGGCACATCCTTTTCCACTGGGGATTAGTTTATCTCTGTCAAAGGCTAAAAATATTTTTTATTTTCGAAAATATAATTGTCTTTCTTGGTTGATTTAAACAATGGCGTTTATTCTATGCAGTGGCAGGAGGTTTTCAGTTTTCCTGTTTGTAAATTTTATTCTGTAGGAGCACCTAGACATTCGAGACAGGAATATAGTTTATTTTTCTATCTTATATATAAATTCTAAAGAAGCAGACACTTTTTAACTAGGTGAGAGGTGTTTCTGCAGTAAGCTTTTCTTTAGAGAGGTGATATGGTTAAAAGTACTCCTTTCTCATTGCATCAGCCGTCTGCATGCAGTCATACTTTGCTGTTGAAAGCAATGGCAAGGTTTTAATTCTAATTAGCTCAGCTAGAAAATGGACCTAAAAATATGTTCAGAGTGCATAGAAAGGGAGTTGGATTCGCTGGGGCATCCGTAATGGGGTTGTGGTTCTCGTCAAGTGTTAGAGAAATCTTAATAGCCAAAAGAAGTCAAATTGAAAAAATTTTAGAGACTACTGAGAATTCAAATAAGATATGCAGAATTCTTGTTTTTTACTGTTATGCCCTATTTATACTAGGAGAAAAAATGCTCGTGATCAAAAAGAAATCCCATGTGAAGAAAGCACACTTCAGAGGGGTTAGGACAAGATCATCTTTGAGGCCCTTTCAGCCCAAGCCATTCTCCGATTCTGTGAAAACAGCGCAATTTTTTTTGTGGAGGTTGCTTGGATGTCTGTTGTCTAAAACAGTTTCTGAAAGGTTCTGAGTGAAGTGATTCATGGGTTCTGTAAAACTGGAGGCGTGCTCTCCCTGGGACACGTGGTCTGAATGGCATCTTAGGTTACTTTCTCTCTCCTTTCAATTCATATCAGTGTCCCCAGGTTCAGTATTCCTTTTCAGGTCTTGTTACTCCTCCATCTTCTCTCTCCTAATGGAGTTCAGGAGGAAGAGGCAGAAAACGAATCTGACTTCAGGCAGCCCACAGGACAGATATGCTTTCCATATTCAGGCCTTTACACGAAATCTTTCTCACCTTGATCAGGTATTCAGATGATCTTACTAGTGGACACGGAGGAGACTGTGACAGAGGACTTCAGTACAGGAGGCTCCAGTGGATTAGTTTTACCTACACAACTGCTCCAGTTTGTTGCTTTTCTATTTTTTCAGTGTCAGTCCCAAAAAAAAAAAAAAAAAGAAGGAAAAAAAAAAGTTGTTCTGGCCAAATTTCCTGGTTTAGAATCGGTAATTTCTGTTGTTTCAAATGGCTCAATTCTTGTAACACTCAGGTCTTCGCTTAAAAGGAACAGTATGTTATGTAAATAAAAGAAGGAACAGTCCATGATTTATACTGCTAGTATTTCAGCTCTTAGAATCTTTACGAGGTGGTGCAGTAGTACTTTCTTCCTTCTGTTCCTGCTGATTTTTTTCCTTGCTTTCTTTTGTGAAATCAGGTCTGGGATAATTGCATTGTTTTTCTACATGTTAGGACTGATATCAGTAAGTGACATAACTAAACTCTTGTGGTATATTAAGATGTGGTATATAAGTAGAAATGATAAGTGCATAATAAAAACTGAAGCAATATGTTTGCCCATGAGTAGAATTTAATTTTTTAATGGAAATTAGCATTTATTTAATCCTTTATGGAAATTGTAATGGATTATTTTGGAAGGAGGTAAGGAATGTGAAAAATTCGGAATCTCTTAATTATATATTTCTAAAGTTTTGGAATAAAGTGGGAATTTGAAAGTCGGAAGGAATATTATGACTATATATATATTTATTTTAGTTAGTTCTGGCAGGTAGCATAGTCTAGTAGAATTAATAAAACATGTGACTTACTGACGAAAGTTCATGCTTATATGTTTCTGGGAGTACTGTACTCCCATGAGAGTAATGTACCCTTAATTTACTGTAAAAGTTTAAGAACTTAAATTAGGTTGCTGCTTACATGGGTGGGTGTTATTCCAGCTGTTGAGAAGTAAGTGTGGAACTTGATGGAGCAGGATATACATGGTGGAGTTCTGTGTTTCGGAAGTGTGATATCAGACTTGGAGAAGCATGGATTCTTTTTTTTCCTTCTGAAGCTTACTGATTTGTAAGGCTGGTTGACTCAGTTTATTTTATTACATGTGCTTATATAAACAGATTTATTAATATGCATTATATGAGCGTTTCTGTGTGTGTGTATGTAACACATGGTTAACATGCTTCTTTTTCCAACATCATTAATGTTTTTGGCCTGTAATAACTGAGAATATAAATTAAAATCTTAAAATAAATTGCATTACAAAAAGACAGGGTAAGTAGAGATATTTGGAGTTTCTGTTAAGAAGTTGTTCTTGCATTCAGTGTTTATAATTGTTATTTATACAGTTGTTTCCACTGCTTCATTATTTCAATATTGTAATTGCGTCTAACTTGCCTATACATGCTAAATTCCCTTTTGCCCAAGATGCAAAAGGGAGTTTAGTAATGTGTGATTATAAAAGCATTCTGTGCCGGGTGAAGCATGGTAGTTTTGATTATCAAAACTCATTTGTGTTGACCTCTCTTCTGAAGCTGAAGTGCATCAATAACCTTACACCACTTGAGTGGTGGTGCAAAGATCTGTGCGTAGCTTCTGAAATTGCTACCCTTTGCAGAGTTTCAGATTTCATCCTGGTAGCTAGGATGTGGGCTGAATGCCATTACAATTTGCTATGTTAGGGATTTACTGGTGCTATTGGGTAACCCCCAAGAACACCGTGGATACCGCATTGCTCAAAATTGCTGTCTTGTGTTTCTCTGGGGTGGAAGATGACTTCACTTATTAACATAATTAGACAGATTTAATTTTTTTTTTTTAAATCTAAATGCTTTCTGTAAGTATGCAACTCAGACTTTCTGAGCTGGCGGTTATGGAACTCACTTTATTTCAGAGCCAGAGATCAGGTCTCAAGTCCACCACACCAGCTTTTATGACAGACTTTGGTCCCTGCTTGTTCTGATCACAAAATAAGATCTGAAATTGAGTCTACCTTTGAAAAGAGTTCTATTTTTAATTTCTGGAATGTGCTGTGCTAGTAATACTTTAACTGAGGTGTTTCTTAATAGGCTGGAGAGCAGAGAATAAACTGTTTTGTTTTGTTTTGGTTTTTTTGTGGGGATCAGAGCACTGCTAATGTACTTGGATACCGTAGTGATAAGTACTATAAATACCCAAATGTATGAGCCAACAACTGGAAATAAATTTGTAAACACTAAATTCTTTCCATTATCAAAGACAGCAATTGAAACATTTTCTGCTCTCCCACCTCTTACTCTGTACTTTTAACTGTGCACATCAGAAAACAAAAAGGACATACAAACTCTGTCTTCCAGTTTTCCTGGGGACCAGAGAGAAGTGATCACTAAACCCTTTGAAGGCAAATGTAATTCAGATTGTTTGTGTTTAGGCTTGTTAGTTGTCTATAAACAGTGAACCACTCTTTTGTTTAAATAAAGTCTAAAACTGGGTAGCAATACAGGTAGTAGCACTTAAAATAACTGCAGTTTTTATGTCATGTGATATGCTTTGTATAAGCATGGTGGGCTGTGTCCAGGAGTGCTGGAGATTGCATTGGTACTCAGGGAGATGTGTTGGCAGAGAACCGGCATCCAATTCAGGTGCTTGGTAAACCTTGCTGTTGGGAACTGAGATGCCAGATTGATTTCTAGAATTATGGTGATCAAATCCCAAAACTGCACCTAGGAAGGACTTCTTTTGGGTGTGTGTGCAGTGTCTGATTTTTGTTTTGAATACTTTAGCATGTTGTATCTTAAATGACAACAAAAATCATCTCATATATGGAAGCTGGAGTTGGGTTAGAGTTCTGTTATCTGCAGTAGATCTAGTCTTTTAATCTGTGACTGCTGATATAATTTGTAGCAAGTGTGTTTCATTCCAGGGAGGATGAATTCAGTGGACCAAATGGTGCCTGACATACATACAATTTGGCAAATTTCTTTCAGGATGAGAAACATTCTGTTAAAACATTCTTCTTAATTAATTCCTTACATTTTCTTGCTTTTATGATTTAGTTGGATTTATTGCTTTTATTTAATTAGTGTGCTAATCATAAAATTTTCTAGAGTCATTGTAATGTCAGGGCACTAAACTCTATCTTTTCTCTGGCATAGGAAGTGGGGGAGAAAAAACAACGTTAGGACTGGATTGCCAGTGAAAGAGTGGGGAAGCTCTAAGCTGCTGTTAATTTTTTAAAAATTTATTTTAGAAATTATTTACATAGCTAAATATTTTCATTAGGAAAAGCTGGGATAAAAGACTCTACTTGTCATTATGCATTTCTCTCCTGATTCAGTATCAGTTTATTTAAGCACTGGTTATAGTTAAAATGAGATCTTTCAGCCAGTCTTGTCAAAGGTCACAAATGACCTTTAATTTTCGAGATATTTCTAAAATATCTTGACATACAGGTTCATTTTAGTAGTGTGTAACTGTCATTATGTTACAGACAGACTACTAGCAGGTGAAAAAAACACTCCTAAGAATTAATGTGTGCATGAAGTTTGGGGGTTTTTTTCCTCCAACCTTTAAAATTGTCCTTCATGGCTTCTTTGATGGTAGATTTATAATGAAGTAATAGTTCCCTTCTGGAGTGGAGGCTTGTATTTTTACAATACAGAAATCCTCCAGAGAGTGTGAGATTTGGTTCTAAATACACCCTCAGAATTAATACTCCTAATTTTACCTGTGTAACATTCACATATGCTCAAACTATTAACTGTCCTCCAAAAAAACCCTAAAATAAGGTCCTCAGAGTGTGTGAAGTTTGGGGATCCTCGAAGAAGACTTGTTAATGGGCAGTACAGAGCTGTGAATCCCTCTCCTTTGTTTTATGCTGTAGGTAAATTGTGTATTAGAATTGGAACAACTCTCTGTTATTAATAGTCTTAGTATCATGGCTCCACAGGTGTGCCTGAAAAATATAATGTTGAAAGCTGGAGTCAAAATGGTGAAAGCCAGACGGTGCACAAGAGCAAAGGGTTTTCCACATCTGTTTATTATATTGTAGTCAGTTTTGTGGGATAGAATCCAGTAACCCTTCCGTATCTTCTCGTTGCTGCTGTTGCTTTCAGAAATGTTTCTGTTAGTAATAGGAATGTTGCTATAGGAAAGTGCTGAGGATTCCAGGTGGGTCTTACCCTCCTTTCCCCTGAGTTTATTACTACTTTGTTTTGCTTGAATTTGTGAAATTTAAAAAGGTAACCAGGGTAGCCAGTACTGCTCAGTGTAAAGAGCAGTGGGAGGAAGCAGATAAAGTTTACTAAGTGACATTAGACTGTTGTAGGAGTTTTGTCTCCTGTTCTTAATATGAAAAATGCGGATAATGATGCTTAATTTTTGAAGTATAAAAAGTGACTTCTTCTGTAGGATATAGAGCTGTGCTAAAATCCAATTTAAAGTTAATCCTCTGTGGCCTGAGCTGGGTTCCAGATGGTGACCTACATGTGGAATAGGCTGTTAATTTGTTATCAAAGCCCTAATGTGTCCAAGAAACTTTAAGGGAAGGTGAGATTATTGTATGGTAAATGAAGGGTAGAGTAGCAAAGCTAGGAATATAAACGTTAGAAAATAGAGTGCTAAAGCTACTTCTGCAACACTGTATTTTCTTTCTTTCTTTTTTTGCTTTAAGGGGTTTTACTAACATTTGTTTTATTTTTTTCCCCAATTTCTTACTTAAATATTGTGCTTTTTCCCAAATCTTGGTAAGTAATTATGTAGAGTGCTGGGTCTGCAACAGACGTACTCCAGGTGAATATTAGCTACTGTTAACATATTACCATCTCTTTTACCATTTGGGGATCAGCATCTGAAGGGGAGAGACCTCCCCAGTGAGTTAAGTTATTCTTGAGGCAACAGTTGAATTTTTGGGATTGCTGGGAATGCTTTCTGGCCCTTGGAAGGGATTACTGCTTGTCATAGGCATTCCCAAAGTGTATTAAGTAAATTGCTTGTGGCCCATTAAGTGCTTCCAAGAGGTGCACAGCAGTGGCAGGGCTACAGCAAGGCAGGCAGGCCGTGCTTGACGACCTGGCCTGACCTTGGTCTGCAGCAGGAGGAAGGAGTCAGACAGGGACACTCGTGCTGTGAAGCAGTGAAAGCCATCAAGCAGTATCCTCCTGCCTCACTGGGCCCATGGCAGCCTCGCTGCTGTGGCTGCTCCCGGCACCTGCTTCTGCCTGTAAAAGGATTTCTTTTTCCATCCGGGTACTGTACCTGTGTTCTAATTGTACGGAAGTCTGTGTGGTGCTTGGGAGAGTTACCAGTTAAAGGGCTGTCAAATACTGGAACAGGCTGCCCAGGGAAGTGGTTGAGTCGCCATCCCTAGAGGTTTTCAGAAGATAGCATGCAGATGTGGTGCTTGAGGCCGTGGTTTTAATATGGGACTTGGTAGTGCCAGGTTAACGGTTGGACTCAATGATCTTGAAGGTCTTTTCCAACCTAAATGATTCTGTTCTATGATTATGGATTCGGGCTGGGGCTCCCAAAGTGAGAATACAGAGGTAAGCTAGGAGGATGACTACTGTATGCAAGTCTCAGCTGGGGGAGATCAGTGGAGGAGATGAGGCTGAAGTGTGAGATTGGGAGAAAAAATGAAGGCATGTTCTGTCTTCCCCATTTGTGTAGCCTGGCATAAAGCTGGAGGGTGCTGGTCCTGTTAGAGCTGTTCCTGGTGGGCTGTGAACCAAGAGATCCACTGCTCTGTGATGTGCAGAACAGGTACCAGTTGAATAGAAATATTTTAATATTTAATTAATTTTTAATTAATTATTTCAATATAAAGACAGTCTTAGTAGGAACAGAGATTAAACTGTCATTAGTGCATAATTATCTCAAAACCAGCCAGAAACTCGTCTTCTTGAAAGTGGGATTTAGCCTTCTAAAGTAATATATTTGACATTGAATTGAAGGCTCTGTTTCTACGTGTAGTTATGAAGATGATGTGAGGTATTGATACACACCTTGGTCAACCACAGAGTTTTAGCTCTCTGGAATGATAGTACTCTCTGGGAGCGCTCAGGTTTTGCTCTGGTCCCTTGTGTTAGAGGGCATCTCTTAACTCTCCTTGTGTGAGTTTCTCTTCTCATGCAGGTCCTTTGCCCTTCATGTCTTAGGTGAGGTACTTTTGCTGCTGAAAGGTGTCAGCCTAGCTAATCTGGTAATCCTGTTGTGGGAGATGGCAACAGAGGTAAGTTAGAGAGTTGGGATAATACAAATAAATTTCTTGCAGGGACTGAGAAAGCACGACTTGCATCTCTCTTGGTATAAGAAGGGGTAGGTATGTACCTGGTGCTGGGTGTTCTCTTACAGAGAACAAAAATACCTGGAATTATCCCCCTCTGGAGGGCAGGGACAAATTTCTGTTCTGATGGGCTAAGTTACTCCAGTTTTTTTGAGTCATCCATAGCTGGGGATGAAAAAATAATGCCAGCAAGAGGAGGTAACTGGTGGCTGTTGAAGTAGATGGTACTTGTGGCATGGATATCTTGCAGATACAGAAAGGAAGGAGAACAGATATATTGTGACATTCAGAGTATTTTTTTCCCCTTTAGCCGTTACTTTTAAAGAAGGTCCTAGGGGGATATTTGATTTCTTCATGTCTTCACTGTTAAGTGCTTGTTGTTGGAAAATGGAATTGGAAGCTCTAGATGGCCTTCATAAAAGGGCAAATGCAAGTTAAGATCTAGACTTGTAAAAAATGAGACAACCAACCACAAAAGAAACTCCCTGTGGCAGTACAGGTTTTCACTCATACTTCTATTTCAATGAAATCAAGTTGCCTGTTTACGTGACTGGAATATTGCTTTATCCTCTTATCGGGGGGCGGGGGGGGAATAGAACCGTTAATCTAAAAATTGTTCTACTTAGTTATATAACTGTTTCTTAAAAATAGCTCTAGATGGCTGTAGAAGATAGATGCTGTGGGACACAAATTCCTCTTTTGCTTGGATTGTACACTTTTGCACTGAGCATCTATATTGCATGCATGGTATTTTTTACTATTTTGTGGTGGCCAGCTGCATGTAACTCACATGTACTCACAGCAGCCTGTGAGCATCCTGTAGCACAGTTTTCTCTCGGGTGCTGTACATGTACAGCAGCAAAATAGCACCAAAGCTGAGCACAGAGAGGCACATCAAGAGAACACACTGAGGATGGGGCATTTCTTTGTGTGTGTGGCACTTACTGCTGGGAAAGTTTAACTTTTTGAAAATGGTTGTTCAGAGCATCCTGATTCTGTTGTATTTCTAGAAATTGCTGCTATATTTGTCTGTGGGTTTGTGATATCCTTGGTTAAAGAGGCAAAATACATAAAGCAAAAGGTTTATTGTATTCAGATA
The DNA here is from genome assembly GCA_013398015.1 of Oreocharis arfaki. NCBI lineage: Eukaryota > Metazoa > Chordata > Aves > Passeriformes > Paramythiidae > Oreocharis > Oreocharis arfaki. Next base: position 1,850,033 of record VZRR01013115.1, on the reverse strand, counting down.
AAATGAGTTCATTCTTTCAAAACATACTTCTATCTTAACATGTTCAGTTTTCTCATCTAAAGAGATTTTTAAGTAAGTTAGGTTAGCCTTTTTCTTTACGGATTAATTTAGCAGGTGATCATTGCAAGCTTGGACCAATAGCAGTCATAAATAACTTTTTTTCAGTGACTGATACGGAGTAAAAATTTGCTCTTGGGCTTACCTGCTGTTTACTTTGTATTATTTGCTCAGATAAAATCTGTGAAATATTTTCTGCTTCAGTTAAATATCCTATTGTATTGCATTTGTTGCTTGTTCTTTCAATGAATCTGTACTTTCAGGTTTCTCTAACATTGGCATCTGGAATAACTGAGTAGAGTAAGAAAAACAAGAATAGAATCTTGCAGTAGTTGGCTTTGCTGTAATTTATTTTTCTCTGCTGAATAGTCTTTTCCTGTAGAACAAGTTTTGCCTGCTGCTTTTTGAACTGAGTGCCTGTTCATTAGAGCTGCCCTTGTTGCACAGGACTGATGTCTGACTTCACTTTGGAGTGGCAATATCCCACTTCTATCCCACACTGCTACTTTCCTTTACAGTTATATCATCTTTTGAATCTGGGTTTCATGTGAGTGAGCTAAGCTGACCCAGATCTGGCTCAAGAGTAGAAGTTACTAAATTTTTTCAAAGACGCTTCTCTTTTGGAGTTGTGGATTCCCCATCTGAGTATTATTAGCCTAGATATTGCTGGGGAATTTGGCACTTCACAGAAATATTAATAGGCGGTGGTCTTTTTTTTGTGTCCTAAAATATCCGTTAGGCTAAGATCCCTTGGGTAGGACAGATGTACTTGGTGTGTATCTGATATGTTGGGGGTGTAGGGGTTTTCTTTTTTCTCTCTGCATGTACATATGTAATGAGTGTTAGGACCTCAGGTTTACTGTACCACTCACATGTACTTGCCTTTTTCTGTTTGTTTGTGGAGTTTGTATTTATTTTCCCCTATCAAAAACTGTTGCACTGCCTTGGTACAGTCTCCGTGAAGTCAACTGTTGCAAAACACAAAATACTGTTAGATGTTTTTGTTAAACCTTGTTAGTTGAAATACAGGTAAAATTTTATTATTTTAGTCTTATGATATAATTGATACTGCCAAACAGCTAGTTTAAAGAAATTTATTTTTAAAGCAGAATGTGGATCATTTTACCCAGTATTTTCTTGAACAAAAAAATCCAACCCCAAAACAGCTATATATTTCACGGGAATGTGTATTAACTTTTCTGTTCAAGTATGTTCACATGTAGGTAGCATTCCCTTTACTTGTAAGGATGTCTAAGAAGGTGTTTGCCATTTGCTGGAACTCAGTGCTACCTCTGCATTTCTTTCCTTGAATAAGTGTGTATGCCATCCTGGTACTTATGTGTGTAGCTTTTACTCTTCCCACCATGGCTTTCTTCTCTACTTACTAAAAATCCTTTCAACTTGCCTTGTAGTATTTTTTGATTTCTCTACATTGTTGGAGGCCTGTGAGGCTGTCCCACCATTTATTCCTTCTTCCATCTCTCTACAATAGCATTGCTCAGGGATAGTACCTTTACCAATATTTCATCTGAAGTAAAGTCCTAAAAGCAACAAAATTGCTTCAGTTTTTGAAAATCCTGTCTCAGCAGCAACCTTGTAAGTTCACGATCATATTATTCAGCATTGTATTATTCAAATTCTTTGTGAATTATATAGTTTTAAAATTCCTTTAACTTCTAAACCTAGCAAGGTTTTAGGTAGAACTTGCATTCCTTTGGTGTGCAACACAATAAAGGACAGAAAATCCCACACAATTAATGTGAAACAAAGTAGAACTGACTTGGAGTTTGCAATCCACATCTTATGTAAAAGAGTTCTGATTGATACTGGCAGTACGGTGATGGTGATGGTGGAAGGCAGTGAACTTCCTTCTTTTTTCCAACTGACATTAACTGAACTTGCTTCTGAACACCACATGACTCTTTCTGCTTTGAAGGCATAGATGACACAACCATCTCAGTTTACTGGCAGCAAGTATTTTAGTATTTAACATTATTTTAAATTAGCATTGATTACTATTACGCTTTGCCTCTAGTAAGTTTTTTCTTAGTTATTCTTTTATAGTTCCTTTTTGTTCAAACACAGAACTTTATAAAAAAGCGACATTTAAGAATTCTTTCTCATACAAAACTTGTTAAATGTCTGAACAGTTCTCTGCTGTGTCTGCAGTGTTTCCTTCTGTGCTTCTGCCACAACTTTCTGTGATCCGTGTTCTTATCTATTCTTTGGAAGAGAGTTATTTGCAGAGATTTTCTTCCTTCATTCACCTCATATTTTGGCATAGTAAACTTGAAGTAATATGAAGAGGGCTTGTAAAAAGTATGGTGAAGAATTCTAGACAGTACCAAAAATCCCCCAACAAACCAACCAAGCCTCAACCATTCCTGTGACTGCTGCTGCACCTTGGAAAGGCATGCTTTTGCTTCCAGAGAGTGATGAGTCAGTCTGCTTAGGGCTTTTTGCTAGGACTGGCCTCCTGCCTGGCCACTCTGAAATGTGTGAAAATTTGGCTCATCTGATTATCTCTGTTGCATTAAGGCTCTTCCAGTCTATGAGTAGGTAGGCAGGGAGGAACACACACGTAGCATCAGTACTGCTGTCATGGCACATTATCCCTATTGTGTTTCAACCAACTCCCAGGAGAGTTAGACACTTCTGTTGTTGAAAGCCACTGGTTTGGAGATTTCTGGGAAGCAGCCATATGTTGTGTGGTAGGTGGAAGACTCATGGCCCCTTCAGTCTTGTGTTGGATGCTGGAATTGTTTGCAGCTTGTTGCTGGGGTCCATGCAGTTAAGAGCTACAGAACAGTTCAGAGGAACTGACATCCTATAATGAATGTCAGTGCTTCTGTTCACTAAACTGCAGCCAAAGTCAAGACCTTCAGTTTAGGTCTTTGAGGCTTGACTTCCCTTCTTCCCAGAGTTTACCTTCTGCTCAGTAATTTGAATAGTTCAGTTTATTTTCCTGGACTGAGGTAAACTAGTCAGTGTTTTGGGGGGTGGGTGGGAAGGGAGTACAGGAAGAGAAGGTCAGCTGTTTATAATACTGGTGTTTCTCTCCATGATCAGGGCATTCTAATTATACCCTGGATAAAATATCAAAGTCCTTCACACAAGGAAGGTTCTCTGTTTTCAATGGCATTAGATACATGTGCATCTCATAAACATGTGTATCAAATGTGTTTTGGTTTTGTTTAATATTGGGAAACTGTATTAGCTGATTACTCTGCTACTGTTTGATAATGTCTTATTGGGAGCAGTGGAGAATTTGTCCTGTGCAGAAGTATATCTTAGATGGGAGTTCTCATAGCACTGGTTTCATTTTGCAGCTTAAGAAGTTGTTTAGGGTTACAGCGAACCTTTTCTGATTCCTGTGTTTTGACTGACTGTTGGGAGACAGATAAGGATTTTAAGTAGCTGAATGAGGGTGGTGTGTCTGGCCTGAGACATTACTTCAGAGGTTTTTCTTCCAGTAATTTAAATAGCATAGAACAGGAAAATGCCGATGAGTAGGAGGTGTTCATTAACTTTATTGTGAACAATTTCTTTCCTCTACCCCTCTTTCAGAAGAAAGTGCCTGCTGTGCTTTCTCTTCATGATTAGTTTTTTATTAAGACCAGAATTGACTCTGTTACATTATTTTCTATGCCAGATAAGCAGTAATTAAATATTTCAGAAGTGTAACACAAGATGGTAAGAAAGCCATATGAAATGTTCTTCATTTTTTTATTCCATCTGCTCCTATTATGTGGCAGAAATCTTCTAATGTGTTTCTAAAATAGCGTATTTTCAATTCTCTTATTTATGTGGCTTTGGAAGTACTGGATCAGGTATTAAAATGTCATGCCTGTTAGAAGAGTGCTCCAGGGAGTTTTGTGGTGGGCCCCAAAAATAGTTACTAGGATAATTGAAAAGAAAAAATTGTCATTTAATCCTAATTCTGATGAAAGGGAAACCAGCAGCATCTAACTACTTTTTTCATCCTCCAGTCTCTTTTGGTTTTCAATACTGAGAGCAGTTTTAAGCTTTGAAAGACTCTGGAGACACACAAGCCGTGTTTAAGAGTGTTTGTAATCTTCAAATAAGTACCAGATCAGTGAAGTAAACCCCAAGTAATCCCAAGGAGAGAGTACTTTCAGTTCTGGACTGGCATTTGCTTACCTCTGCCTGTATGGAAGGGGAAAACCTGCTGCTTGGATAAAAGTAGTCTTTGGCAGGATTCAGCCAGATGGAGCTTACTGCTGTGTGTACAGAAGAAGCAATGTCTCTTCAGTTTCGTGATGCCTTCTGAATTCTCTCCTATTTTCAATGAAATCTATGAATTTCCTGCTTTTTGTCTTGAGGTCTTTTTGAATTGCAGACAGGTTCTCTTTCCAGCTGAGCCTGCAGGCAAGGCAGACTTAAGCAATATGCTCCAAGAAAAAGTGTGAATTTTCTCATATGTTTCAGTGAGCATTAATGGGAAGACTAATTAGGACAACTTGAAGCCAAAATTACTGTGTTTCTCTGAGACAAATTATTGGAGACATCCATCAGCTGTACTTGTATATAAGTGGCATTCCAAGTTCAAATTTGCTTGAAGAGTTTAGAATTGGAAGTGAGGAAAAGAAGTTTAAATCTTGACTCAAAATTAATTAAATTTTAATTTAATTAAATTTAGAGCAGAAGATGGAAAAATAAAAATCTTACTACGTATTAATAACTCTAATAAATGAAGGAGATAATGAATTTCTAATTACTATTGGTTTTACTTTTAGTTTGAAGACTCTGTGTGGGTAAAATTAAGTCAGTATTTTAGACTGAAAATGCTGTATTAAATACTACTATATATATTTTATTAAGTTTTACAGATACATGTAGACAGGATTTCTTTTACCTTTCTCTAGCAGATGTAACATTTCTAGTCCTAGAAAACTGCATAGCCTAAAACATATATCAGTTCTTTTTGAATCGTAGTATACTCTTATTTTCTTTGGATATAAAAGGGCCTGGGGCTGCTGCCTTTGCTGGACTGACTTTGTACTGTGTCAGGTTCAGCTTCTAGGTAAGGCTCAATACAAAGGTTAGTTTTCTTGCGTGTTACAGAGTCAGCAGCCTCAAGGTAAGGAGTTACCTGTACAAGAGGAGATTAATTTCTTTCTGCTGTGCATTTCCATCCCTGCTTTTGCCAAGAGAGTAGGAGGGTACAGCAGGAGTCTCTTCCTGCTCTTCTGCTGCATGTTCTCCAGAAGCAGGGCTCTAATCTGCACTTTCCAACTCATGATATATATGTTTGATACTCCAGCTCCATCAGGTCATATACCTCTCTTGCTTTCCTGTCACTGTTTTGGCATCCTCAGACAGAGATGGCTGTGTATCTTTATTTCCGTTGCAGGGCAGGACTGGAAGCTGCAGCCCCTGCTGTGTAGCCAGGTGTACCCAATTTGTAATGGCTTTTGCTGCAAGTGTCTGATATGCCATGAGAGAAGACAGGAGGCAGAGCTGAAAGAAGCTGATACTGTACCTGACACAGGCAAATAGGTCACATGTGGTGGGCATATCACAGTTTAGAAATGAGTAGTGTTGCAATGTCACCATCTCCGGTGTTGCAATATCTGTGGGCACTGTTGTGTTTGGTCAGAAGACTGTGATTCTGTGTGTTTGAAACGGGTTGTGTGGCCTTCTGTCTTCCTCTTTAACATGTCTCACCTCTTGAGCAATGTCAAGACAGAACAGCCAATAAAAATGTTTCTCTCTGCAGTATAGAATATTTAAGGAAGAAGTGCAGGGAGGAAGGAATGTCTTTCGTCTTGCATGCAAAAAATGTTACCCCCAGTTAAATTAGCAGTATGAATAATCAGGTAACAAGCTGGTAGTATTCTACTCTCCATTTGACTTTATCATAGTATCCTGTGTTGGAAGGGACCCACAAGGATCACTGAAGTCCCACTCCTGGCCTTGCACAGGACAGCCCCTGTGTGTGTTCTCTGGCCACCATCAGCACCCTTTGAATAGCTCTTAAACTGCTGGTCCACTTCAAGCAGCTATGGCAGTTTTGCCAAGCCTTAAAGAGGGCAATGTTCTATAACTACTGTGAAAGTAGGCAGCTGAGTAGAAGCATGCAGTGGTGTGAGCTTATGCACTGAAACAGGAGGGTTACATGGTGGGGCAGGGACTCACTGGGAGGCAGGAAGGCTTTAGGAAGATCTTCTGCCTTTCTAGCAGTCCTGGCATTAACTGTGTAATAAATAGGTATCAATCAATGAACTGTTTATTGTTTTGTGGGCCATAATTCATTTTTCTCATGAAGAGTATGACTGTAGGACTGTACTATTTTGTGTTGGGCTGCAAGTGCAAAAAGTGAGGAAGTCTGATCTCAAATAGGGAGGAATATTTAAGTTGCAGGTAAGGATATTTTTATTTGGATACATGGAAAAAGAAGTGGTACCATTTTTGAAAGTTGTTGCACCATTGGAAGCTGTCTTCCATTTCCTATATGTGGTATGGTATATTGAATCAAATAGATGCTTACGAAGTATGCTTAATTAGTAGATAATGTTTTCTGGCTTTCACCAAGTCACATTAACCTAGTGTAGCCATTGAACTGGTTATGCCAGTTGTACTTGTAGAGCAATTTTTTTTACTTTTAAATTATTCCATTTCGAATTCGTGTAGTAGCTGACAAATCTCAAAGAAAGAGGTCTCTCTAGGTTAGGATGGAAGAAATAGGAAGAATGTATCTGTCTTGCTTTTTGGCAAAAGGCACCCCAAAATAATCTTTTAATTAGAGCAATTTCATTCTGTCTATCTGCCATGAACCTGACTTGGTGGGAGCTGATCCTCTAAAGAGAGAATTAGGTGTTTATTTCTGGTTGCCCACAGCCTGTGATGCTAAGCACATGTTGGTGTGTGTGTGAGAGCTCTCAGCCAGTCCCCAGTAATCTCTCCTTTACCTCTCTCATCTTTGCTCTACTGTTCCCTCCCGAGTGTCACCTCCCTGATTTCTCTGTTCTTGATATTTTGACTTGGGAAAGATTTTATAGACTGATACACACAGTTTCTCTGTGGTGTTGTATTTGGGTCTGTAAATACATGGACACTCACTCACTCCTCCCACTCCCACCCTTGCTGGGGTGGGGGAGAGAATTTTAAGTGTAAAAGTGAAAAAACTAATGGGTCGAGATAAAAACAGCTTAGTAATTGAAAAGAAGAAAAAAAGTGTAGGGAAAGTAACAGAGAAAAGTAAGAACCACGAAAGGCTGCAAATAAAAATAGTTGCTCACCACCAGCTGACTGTTGCCTGAGCAGCAGCCCCCCCCAACCAGCCTTCTCCCTTACTTTTATTGCTGAGCATGGTGCCACTGGATATGGAATATCCATTTGGTCAGTTGGGATCAGCTCTTCCATCTGTGTCCCCTCCCAGCTCCTTGCGCACCACCAGCCTCCTCACTAGTGGGGTGGGGTGAGAAGCAGAAAAGGCCTTGACTACGTGTAAGGATTGCTCAGCAGGCACTAAAATATCCCTAAATCACCAGCAAAGTCTCCAGAACAAATCCAAAACATAGCCCCAATACTATCTACTGTGGAGGAAATTAACTCCTTCCCAGCCAAACACAGCACAGGAAGCATACTTGGAAATTGGTGAGATCCAGAAGGGATAAGTAACTCTGTCCAAGTGGCCGTTATTGAACTGGCTTGTCTCCAGCACTGCCATTTTACGAAGTGCATTTATTGAATTGTTTTGCCTTTAAAAAATGAGGAGTGATGGAAGAGGAACCAGTCTTGGGGCTCCTGAACACCTCTACCATTTGTGGTATAGAAGCTCCTTAGTATTATATGGGGTTGGTGAGAAATCCAGCCTGCCACCTTAAAGCTGGGAAATGAACAATGGTTTCTTTGGCTCACAGGCTGAGAATTCTATCTGGAGCTGCTGTTTCTGGTGCTTAGTGCACTTTTCTTTTTGTAATCATGACACCTGAACAAAATATACTTGAAAATCTCCCAGTTTGATTGGTTTCCATTCTCATGGTTTAGAATGGTCTAGAAGGCCCTATTTTGCCAAGAAACATCTTTCCTTCTATTTTGCATTTCACCTTGAATTTGATATTCTGTCCTATCTGAACGAATGTTAATGAGCTCTGTGTTGTACTTATTTATGTGATAAATTTCTCTTCACAGATCATTCAACTTCAAGTGGTACATCATCATTTAAGCCCAGCCGATCACTGGTTTCTATTCCCACTGCCCATGTGATGCTGTCTAGTGCCAGCTCTTCACTTTCCAAACACAGGGAAGCTTTCAAGTCTGATGGCTCAAAATGGAGTACAAGCTTTGTACGGTCAGGAGGAGGCAGAAATCAAGGAGCCCTGGACAATTCTCTTGACATGAAAGATGCAAGACCTGTAAGAAAATGGTCCTCCTTGTCTAAACTCAGCTCACCAAATAACTTCAGCCAAGATGGAAGTAGTCATTCAGTGGAATACAGGGCTGGTACGGACAAAGCTGTGCCACCTCAATTAAGGACAAATGGGCCAAGTTGTTTGCATGACAGCATGGAGTTGCTGAAAATTGAGGACAAAGAAATGGGGAAAAAACGATCTTCTCTACTGGACTGCAAATACAAATTTGAAACATGCAGCAAAGACGACTTTGTTTCAGATTCCCCGAGTAGGAGACATGCCTTAGACTTGACCTACAGTGCCTTACCTGAAAGCAAACCTGCGGCAGGCGGCTGTGAAGCTTTCGGGCAGAGATACGCGACACTGGGACAGCAGGCTGTGAGCGGAGCTCCCATACAGCCAGCAGTGAGGACTCAGATGTGGCTCAAGGAGCAGTTACGGGCAAATCCCCTGGACTGCAGGCCTGCTGAGGAGCCCTATGGCGTGGCTGCATGGCACATGCAGCAGCTTGAAGACTTCAGAGTAGCAGGTGACCAGCCTGTGCAGGTAAGGCTAAAGCTTGGTGTTTGCTGCCATCATGTGGCATCCTGTGTTATACCTGAGGAATAACAGGCAGTTTTTAATGAAACAGGAAAGGGAGCAGGTTCTCCTAAGCAGGCGATGGTATTTTTAAGCTTTGATTGGGGCTGTTGGTGCTTGTTTTTCAATATTAGTTGTTTGTTGGGTTTTCTTTTATTTCTGCTGTCTGCTTACGGTTTACTCTGATTCATTGTGCCTGTCCACATGGGACTAACATGTCTTTGTCTGAAGCTGGGCACAGGAGGAGGTTCATCAAGTAGCCTTTTCAGTAGTTTTAGAGTAACTGCATAGTGAGGGGAATGTGAGTTTATTTTGATCTGGGCTTACAAAGAGGCTGCATATATGCATTCAGGAAAATAAGAATAACTTTCGCAGGGATGAATGGATATTTCATCTCATTATGCCTAGCACTTAAAAACTGAATTCAGATTGATATTACTGCTTATTTTTTAACTAACTAAAATCAACTAACAGCCAACAAATCTAGTTTATTTAAATTAAATAGTATGTGGGGTTAATGCATCCGACTTGAAATATTTTCATATTGAGAATATCAAGCACATAGTTTTGAGGGACAGGTAACGTTTTTAAGGTAACCTTAACCATGGCAATTCACAGTCTTTGTTTCCAACTCCTTCTCTAATGGGGAAGTACAGTATGTGAAGGAAGGAAGTATTTAAAATCTACATGTTCATGTTTACCTGTGTAGTAAGTTTGGCAGAGATAATATAGCTGTATGTTCAGATTTCTTGTTTTCTTCAGCCTGGAGTACGTGAAATAATTTACGAAGAGTTGTGCTCGTATTTTTTTGTTCCTTGTGTTGTATATTAAAAAAAAGAATTACAGGTTTAGAGATTCTTAACATCCAGTTTTGCTCTTAATGGTGATCTGGTTTTGGGTTTTGGTAGTGTTTTGAGTTTTTGTTGTGTTGGGTTTTTTGGGGGTTGTTTTTTGTTGTTGTGATTTTTTGGGCTTTTTTAACTTAAGAAAACTGAAGCCAATTAATACCAATTAATATGGCCAAACTAATAGTAATCTCTAAGGGTTTGTCTGAAAACCTGACATTGTTACAGGTAGCCACCCTTTACCTTTATCGCTGCAGAAACCCTCATCTTTCTCTAAGCATTTTGAAGATTCTGATGTTGATGAATTCCTCAGGGATGGAGCAGAGGCTGATGGGGTCCTCTCAGAGCCAAAGTGACAGAGACTGGGTCAGTGCTGAGGCTGGGTCTGGGGCACTGCCAGCTGGGCTCCCGGCAGCTGGCAGCTGCTGGTGGCATTGAGGAGCACACACAGGGGTTGGGAAGTGACAGCAGGGTACCATGAGGGAGCTTGGTCTGTCCATTCGTTCAGGTCTTTCCAAACACCTGCAGCCCCCAGCGGTGCCGTCTGTGAGATTTGTGATCAGGTTGCTGTGCCTGGTGGTTCTCTTCTTGGATTTAAATATACAGAATGACAGAATGTTAAGGGTTGGAAGGGACCTTAAAGATCATCTAGTCCCAGCCTCCTCTGCCATGGGCAGGGACTCCTCCCACTAGACCAGGTGGCTCAAGGACTTATTCAACCTGGCCTTGGACACTGCCAGGGTTGGGGCATCCACAGCTTCCCTGAGCAACCTGTTTCTCTGTCTTCCCACACAGTAAAGAATTTCTTCCTGATATTCAGCCTTTTATTTCCCCTTTTTTAGTTTGTACCCATTGCTCCTTGTTGTATCACTACAGCTCCTGTGAAGGAATTCCAGTAGGCTCCCTTCAGATACTGGAAGGTTGCTATGAGGTATCCGTGCAACCTTCTCTTCTCCAGGCTGAACAGCCTCAACTTCCTCAGCCTGGTTTTGTAGGGGAGGTGCTTCAGTCCTCTTACCAACTTTGTGGTCTCCTTTGAATTTGCTCCATGAGTTTCACGTTCTTCTTTATGTTGGGGACACCAGAACTGACTCCAGATGAGGTCTCACAAGAGCAGAGTAAGCTTTATTTACTTATTTACTTCATATGGGTATGTGTCTCTTCATCATCTTATATGTGCCTTTACAACACTTTGTTTAGGATGTGTGTTTTAGAAATTTATTTTTGTTTCGATCAAAACAACTCCCAGCTTTTGCCCTTTATATCTCGGAAGTGCTTTCTCACTCTGGTCATGTTTAAATACAGTATGAAGGCAAAGTTAAATGTTCGAAACAAAAGAAGCCCTGTTTGTGTTATTAGTTACTCAAAAACTTTCATGCATGCGGGCATTGCTGCTGAGCTGTGTTTGGAGGACAGAGCCAGCAGGGGGAACACGAGAGTTATTTATCTTTGACTTCGATTCAGAAACGGTGCTGCACCTTTCTGGGTTTTTGAGATTTGATATTTTGCCTAAAACTTGTTGGTTTCTTTTGTTTGTTTGTTTCACCTGTGACTTTTACGTCTCTGTGGAGGAAATTCCTGGTGGCCTTAGCAAGCACTTCCATTGGCATGATCTGGAGTCGTATTGCTGGGCCTTGAAATGGGATCTGTTTTATGTCCCCCAGTGAGATGTGGTTGTGAAATAGGACCTAGAGAAGGTTAAAGCATGTGCAAGAGCAGTGAGCCTTTGGGCTCTTAGAGGCATCCCCTGCTGTCCCTCTCTGCCGTCCCTTTCTGACAGAGGTTACAGCTGCAAGGAAGATAGATGCCACAAACAGTGAAGAAATGAGAATGGTTCTTCCTGTCTTGACACCTGTTTTTAAAAGAAACCTCATCATCATTCTGCTGTGGCCTTTCTTCAGAGATCACATGTGTACCTGGGAACTGGTATTTTATTATTTCTGAGAAACCAAGAAAACTACAATCCTAAGTGGAATAAATATGTAAGAGATAGAGTAGAAGGCGTAAGAGGAAGCTGATGATGTATGAAAGGGGTAAAAGCCACAGCTCTATAGAAATTTTTTTTTTTTTCTTTTCCTTTTAGTGAGGATCACTTTTGCTGTTTTGCTTTTAACAGATATATATGCTGATGGAAATATAGTGGTTTTTCTAGGGCTGAAAAAAAATTATCATTATTTTCCTTTAAAACTACTATTGCCTTGAACAGAGAATACAACAACCTTTGCTTTCAGGTGTTAATCTAAAGCAGCTTTGTATATCTTTAAGATAGCTGCACTCTGTAGTTTCCCCTTCTACCAGCCTATCACTAATGAAGTAAGAATAGACAGCAACAACTTTCTGAGTTGATTTTGAGGACTGATGGTTCAGGAACAGCTGTTGGACTTAATAATACCCCCTACAAAAAAGTTTTTATGTCCTAACACACTAATATAGACAGTTGACCATAGAAAACTCTAATTCAGAGTTAATTTTTGTAAAATCAGGCAAGCTTTCTATTTGTTTGCTCTAAAGGCTATGGAAAGTATAATGTAGCACTCCTCAAAAGCTGTTCCAGGGTTAATTACTTTCAAGCTTAAGATTCTCTGCTTTCTTAGTAGTCTGAAGTTGACTGAACTCATTCGTTTTTCTTATACTTTGCTCCCCAAATTAGAAAGCCTATCATGTGGCTTTTCCATTCCAGTTGTAAACCATGGTTTGTAAAATAAAATTTCCTGTGCATTGTAAGGGAAGCTCCGAGTGTTGGGTAGAAGACCTACAGCTACACTGCGATTGTCCGTCAGGACATGGTCAGGTTGCAGCTGCAGAAAATGTGCTGTGGAACAACAATGCCTCTTAGAGAAGGTGCATCCTTCAGCTGTGGATGTGATGTTTGCACAGTTCAGAAATAAATCTCCAAGGAGAATCTGGTCTTTGGTTATTGTGTAACATCATGGAGTTGCATCTGAAAATTCATTTCCTTAGCTAATGTGAGTTATTTAATGTATGCTTTTTGAAGATAAACATTCTCCTACGCATTTTCCTGGGAACAGATTTTAACAGTTCTTCAGTTTATGAAATTCAGTTTATGCACTGAAACAAAGAAACAGTGCTTCAGTGAAAACAAGTTTCCATGCAGAATTAATATTTCACCATACACTTAATCATTTAACTGTTTTCAATATATATTCAATATATAGCTGATAAAGCTTTGAGTAAGGAAATGTGCGATAAGGACAGCATTAAGAGAAAAAAATGCTTTTAACACACAACAGCATTTCCCATTTACTGAACTAGGAGGCCATAAAATTCTAAATTAAAAGGCTCTGTGTTTTCAAGTAATGGCATTTCTTAAAGTCTGATCCTATTATATATCCTGTTATCTGAATGCATGTAGGTACATGCTATGTGCTAGTCCAAAAATTCAGCTTAAAATAAAAGCATGCCTTTAAAATTGTTGGAGGTCATATAATAAGAAGGAAGGCTTCAGAAGATTGCGTATCTACATGTTAAATTTGTACAGTGTTTTAAGTATCACAGGAGGAATCTCTTTTTTTCTAGTGTGCAGAGCATCTGTATGATTTCTTCATGGTGTGCTAAATTGTGTCGGAATATTGCAGAGATAATAGGTGGAAATTGCTTCAGTGCATCTTTTCCCTTTAATGTACCAGGTTTAGTGGGTTTTTTTAATGAGGAAAACGCTTGGGTGATCATACCACGTATATTAAAGTTGCTGGAAATTAAGTTTTAATGCATTGAGGAATTTACAGTTATTATAACAATTTTTACTGCAGAACAGGAAAGGGAGAAAGTAAACTGCATGCGTATCTAAACACTGGTAAACAAAGCTGTAAAACTTTAATTGAAAAAAAAAGTCATAACATTTGTCAGATAACGTTGTTGCGATGTAAAACTTTATTCTTAAATGTTAACTCAAAGCTAGGGTTTTATTATAATCCTGTCAGATCAGAAAATTAAGAATTAATAATATCATCCATACTTTTCCAGAATATAAAACTTTTTAACATGAGGGGTTGTCACTTTTAGCCAGCAGAGCGAACTCCTTTACTGTGAGCCAAAATTAAGCTTTTATGGTCTCTTCCTTTCGGTGTGAAGTTGGTAGCCCAGCAAATGGGATTGCATTCATTGTAATGTGCTTGTAGGTTCAGTCTGGAGTAAGTGCTAGCAGATGACGAGAAACCAAACTTGGACTGTGCTTGATTGCAAAAAGAGCCTTGGCACTGGTTAGCTGATAACTTTGCCAGCTTTATATGTCATCTCAGGAAAATGCATGTTTCAGTTTCAGCAGCGTATTTCAGCATTTGCTGAGGATTCTGTCGTGTTCATTGCTGGCTGAGAGGAGGCTACTGGGATTGTATCCGGGGGTTGTTGTTTCTCCATGCTGTAATGGCAAAGTTTCTCACAGACTTCCTTGGTATGTAATTTTCAGTCTGGAAACATGATAGTTGGTGGCAGTAGGCTCATCTTCCTCAATTTATTGAAAAGGAGTACGTGGTTTTATTGTTTTGTCAGGGCCAACTGTTGTCACCATGATTTCCCTAAGAAAAGGAAACTTCTTGAATAGACAGAAGGTCTTATAGAAGATAAGGCTTTGTAGTCCCAAGCAGTATGTCAGTGAATAACCATTTTGTTGGGAAAACTGTTCTTATTCTGCTTTGGACTAGAGTGGGTTTCCTGTTTGTTTCTGCGTTTTTGGAGTGTTTTGAGCCATCTATGTCAAGCATCAGCAGGAATTCTCCTAAGTAATACACAACTATGTAACCATTACCACATATATCACTTGTATATAAATTTACTCTTTTTTTTTTAAAGCAGAATATTTCAAGATTATCAAAATAAATTATGAAGTGCTTATGGTGGTGTAGCTGTGCGAAGTTTTCTGCTTTAAATGTGAAGAGATTGGTATTCATACTACTCTAACTACTATCAACATTAAAAAGCTATGGGTATGTAGTTTGCAGAAGCTATTTCAAATATTTATTGAGCGTATTTCAGAGCAGGCGAGATAAAAGTTTTCATTTAAACTATATGTGCTACTGTAGGCCATTGTGCTGGTTTGGCTGGGGCAGAGGTAATTTCCTTCATAGTAGCTGGTATGGAGCCATGCTTTAGACTTTTACCAAGCCATAGTCCCATGCTGACTACTATACTGTGAAGAAAACTAACTTTATTCCAGACAAAACCAGCACACTAATCCTCTGTAAGCTTTGGAGCAGGTAGCATGGAGTGGAATATGGATACCTATTAATGGTAGGACTTCCTTAAGCTTTTGGGTTTGCTGGGCATACTGCCTTTTCCTCTGAAAAGTCTATTCATAGATCCAGTTTAGATGAGTCTTCTGCAGATAACTGAACCACCCCACAACAACAGTGATCATATGGAAATTCTGAGTGTGAACTTGAACAGATCAGCTCTGTAATATACTCAGCACTCAGTAGTGTATGTGCTGAATCAGGGCTGTGCTGTTGGCAATAGCAAGTTGGAGCTTCCCCAGCCCGTGAAACAACATCTGCCTCTTTTGCACGTGTGTTAATATGCATATGGCAACAAATTTGCTGTACAATATGTATTTGTTGGTGCATACTGTTCCCATGTCTCACTTGGGAAAGTGAGATGCTAAGAAGAAGTTGTTTGGCTCCAGTGTAATGTATAAAAATCTGCATCTGGTCCTTTCCTTTCCCAGCACTTCTCATGTATTTAGAGCTACCTCCTGGCACATCATTCCAACGAAAGTGTGCTCTTGTTGGTCACTCTCCTTCCCAGGACCCTGTGGGGAAACTACATCATCCTGTAAAGAGCCACAAAAGAAAGTCCTGTAAGAAGTTTTTGCTGCATGCCTCGGGTGAGGACAGGCTGTGGACTGATGATTGCCCTGGCAAGTAACAAGTAGTTTGTCAAATACGGCTGGAGGGCCCCCACATTGCTCACTTGACCTGTGCATAAGTGGTGAATCCTCTTACTGAGGCTGTAATGCATCTTGGGTCTGTGCAGATGCACCTACTGCTGGTGTATGTACTGGTGTTAAGGGTTTCCTGGGCAGAGTTATGATAACCTTGGGTAATGGCCCTTTCTTTTTCAGTTCTTTTGACAGCTGCTTCTTTTGATATGCTAGATAACAAAAGGCTTCTGGCTTTTAAGGTGTTGCAGTGAACCACAGGTGGTCAAAAAAGGTCTAACTAATAATTATGTTTTCATATTTAACCTTCACTTATCCCCTTCTCTGCTACTGACTGCAAGCTGCTTTGCAGGGATATCTTTGTTTCCATTTACAGCATCTGTGCTTTTCTCTCCACAGGTAGTTTGATGTGTGCTGTCAACTCAATGCTGGCATTTTGGTTTGTCTTCCTGCTGTCATTTCCCATGAAGTAAATGTTCTACAGAAATCCCATTTTAAAAATCTGATTTCTGCTGTCCCCTTTTTGCAGAAATTATGTTCCTTGAATGCTGCAAATAATTTGTAGATCTTTAAATAACAATCAAATGTAGCAATGAGAAACTACAGCCGCTGCTGATGCATTCTTGGATTTCTTCTGCTACTCAACAAAGCTCTAGATGCTTTCTTCACTCAGTGGCAGGTAGACACTTGTGCACAGCTCTTAGGGTTGCTTTCTGATAAATTTGGGGTGTGAACACATTCTCTAACTGTCGGATATTTCAGACTCTGCAGTCTTTGCATACTTATATTCAGGTAGTCTAAAGTGTCTACATTATCATTGCAAAATCCTCAAGGCAAAATCTGAGAAGGAAGCAGAGCCTCACAGAGGTTCACATCAGCTTCACAAGGATAAATGCGAGCACTAGAACCAAGACAATGAGCAGAAAGTTGAGTAGCAGGTTGAGACCTCTGTTGTTGGCAAGATCCATAATGTGCATCAGTCCTCTTGTGCCTGCAGTAGACTCTTAGTCGTAGATTAGGGATGCTCCTTCACTATGAAGCCATGTAGGTTCACATGAATTTCATTGTGTCCACAGCTCTTTACCTGGTTTTTAGTTTCTGCCACTTAAGAAAAAAAAAGTATGCTTACAATAGCTAGTTGTTTGGTTTTTTTCTGGAAAAGGATTCTGGATGCTCCTACAAGCCTTTTTTC
>VZRR01013115.1:1663205-1832797 GCA_013398015.1 Oreocharis arfaki | reverse complement strand
AAAATGTCTCTGTTAATAGAAGTATTTCCTACCCTTCTAGGGTTTGGCATTGTGCAGTGCAGTGGTGTTTAGCCAGCAATGTGCTGTGTAAGGTCCACTGCAGTTCTGCAAATGCCTTACAAAGAATCTGGATTGAGCTGGCAGAGGATGAGTCCTTAGTGCTTTTAATAGCACATATGCAATCACTTATTTTAAGATAGCATTAATAACTTAACAATTGGGTTTTATTTATAGAAATAGATATACATAAATGAAAGGAACATGTAAACCTACTCATCCCTAACACTGCGAACAGTTGCCAAAACTTCCTTTTAATAGTCAGCTACGTTTTTAGGGAAGATCACAAGAGGGCAGTGTTTTATAGTTTTACATTTTATATAAAGATGTAACTTCTGGCATTATTTTACCTTCAAAGAAAAAAAAGCTTATGAAGAAATCAGTCAGATATTTCAGTAAATATAGGGCCTATGTTAAATAATTTAAATTACCAGGGTTGATATTGAGGTGAGCATCAGTTTTTAAAGGAATATTTATAAATATGTTCTGGTTTTTTGTCTGGTTTTTTCTGGGTTTTTTTCCCCCTTTTATTATGGAGGTCAAAGCTAAAAGGACCACATTTGTTTTTAAATAAGATATCTCTGGATCTTGCAGGATTTCACGAATCATTTTCCAATTGTATTCTGCCAGGCACTATTCATTAATAGCCATACAAATACAGGTATCTAGTCTGTAACCTATAGTGTATTAGTATGTTTCCAAATATAAACAAGAACACTCTCTAAATTAATGTGTTCAATTACTCTGCTCTAATTTTGGCAGAGAGGATATAGATAAAGTATGTTTCAGCATACTTTGTGAAGTATGTACATTTTTCATGCTTATTGTTCTGTATGTATCTCAGAATGGATAAGGTTGGAGGGAACTACAGTCTCCCTGCTCAAACAGGGTCATCCTAGAGCACATGGCTCAGGATTGCGTCCAGGTGGTGTCTGAACATCTCCATCTCCACAAACTCTCTGGGCAGCCTGTTCTAGTGTACAGTCACCTGCACAGCAAAGAAGTTCTTTCTCATATTCAGGTGGAACTTCCTGTGCATCAGTTTCTGCCCATTGCCTCTTGTCCCATTGCTTGGCACCACTGAGCAGAGCCTGGCTCCATCCTCTTGGCACCCCCCTTCTGATGCTGATGGGCATTGATGATGTCCCCTCTCAGTCACTTCTTGAGACTGAACAGGCCCAGCTCCCTCAGCCTTTCCTCTTAAGAGAAATACTCTTGTGCCTTAATGATCTTTGTCATCCTCTGCTGGACCTGCTCCAGGAGCTCCATGTCTCTTGTACTTAGGAGCCTAGAACTGGACACAGCACTCCAGATACAGCCTCACTAGGGCTGAGTAGAGAAGCAGGATCATCTCCCTTGACCTGCTGGGAATGCTCTTCCTGATGCATCCCAGGATACCACTGGCCTAGTTGTACCACTGGCCATTGATGTAGCTGTAGCAAAACTTACATAAAAGTTCTTTTTGCGGGGAGGGGGGGTGACAGATGTTTTGTGCATGGTATGGGAATAATTTTGTTTAAGGCTGTTTTACTCTTGTCTTTTCACTGAGTGATTTGGTTCTGTTAGGAAGGGAAGTTGTTGCTAAATTGATGTAGAAGAGTTAATAAAGAAACATATCTGCTGCCTTCTAAAATACCTTACTGACTAGTTTTGGTCAGAGCAAAATTTCAGTTTTTAAATGGGTCATGTTTTCACAGAGAGAATAATATCAATTATTCAATTACCGCATCACTTATTATATCAATTTTTGCTAAGGAGCTGAGGAAACACATCTTTAAAACCAGCATATTTTGGTTCCTGATTCAGCTCCTTCCCGGTATAAAATTGCCATGGAAGTTGGTCACTATTTTTTTTGGATGAAGGGTGATACCAGATTGTTGCCTATTTTTATTCACTGTCTTTATCCACTATTTGTGTGTAAGATGACCTTTGGAAAAAGTTTTAGGCTTGGGTGGAGTGTGGCAGAGAACTGAAACTTAATCCAAGGTACATGCTGTACATGTTTGCAATTTTTATTACGACTCATAGAAGTGGTGAACTCTTTGATTACACTTGCATAAAATTCATTAGGAATACTTACAAACTTACAAGCACTAGCTACTGAGTGGGGATCGGGTGCATGTAAGTGACCTGGACATTGCAAAACAGTGAAGACTACTCTTGAAAACCAAAACAGAATAAATAGAGATAGAGAGAATTAGAAAGCTGTGTGATTACTACATTTTTTTTACATAACTTTAATAAGTAAGTATTAGGATGGATGCTTCTTTCTAAACAGAATTGGATATATTTTATGCATTAATATTTTTCAAGCAGTCCTTTTATTAAGTAAAAATACAGTAGATGTTATTTTAAAGCTTATATAAGTCTACAAAGAAGATTGTACTATGTACATAAGGGGTTTCTTTTAATCTCTGGGTTCAGCTGACAATTGGTGATATGGAGTATAGTAGCAGATTATCTGATCTACAGAAGCCTAAGACACAAATGAACCATATATCTGTATTGCTGTAAAATAGCAGAAGGGTTTCCAGTTTATTGATAATTTGGTTTTGTTCTTGTTTGGTTATTGTTTTAAAATAAATTACGGGTTTTCAGGTACATGTGAGGAAGTTGGAGGGTTTCTTTTCATTGGGCTACGTTTTTTAGCAATGTTTTACTCTGACTCCTGTATATTATTGTCTTGTGAAACCTATAATCCAAACATGTCCTCAGAATATAGGTGCCGATGCTTTACTCTTAACACTTTTTTCTTTAGCAAGTGTTCAGTACTGTAAAACTGTTGCCAGTACCGTTCTGTTTCCAGTTGAAATCTCTTGAAACACATCCAAAACAAAGTGAAGCTAGAAACTCTATCCATCACAAAAATACAGATTTGAAAAGAGAAGAAAAGGGAGAAGGATTAAAAGGGGAAATAAGCTTGCTAAAATCTCATGCATTTGTGAGAGTGGTCAGAATGCATGAAATGGAAATTGAGATTTACACTGACAGTTCAAATCAGTAATGCTCATATACTAACCCGCAAGTGTGGGGGTGTGTTGCCTGTCTCACCAGTGCTTGCCCTAATCCTCATACAGTAGGCTGTCCTAATTTCCTCTAGCAGTTAACCTTATTTTGGAGTCTGGTCTCAACATACCTACTCACCAGATAGGAAATTCATCACCGCTGGATTTGCTTCCATTCCACTGAATACAGAATTTTTTCAAAGATTTCTTCCTTTGCTGCTCAGCTGTTCATTGTCAGCTTCTACTCATGAAATACTAAGTCGTAAAAGCAGAATACAAGATAAGCTTGTTTTGATTTTCTGTATTCATCAAGAAGAATGTTTACATAGAATGGAATAGAAGGATATCTTTTTAAAGAATGGATGTCTGTCTGACCTTGGTCTGTTGATTCTTGAGCTTTCTTTAAATTTGAAAAGTGTATCAAATTTCTAGGAATTTTACTTAATACCAGCAACATGTAATAGGGTTGGAAGTCTTCTGCTCAGTCTTGTTACTCACAATTGCTGGAGTACAAGTGTCATCTTTTATGTGTATAGCCTATGGTTTACATGTTGGAAAGATATTTCTGCAATGCGTTCTCCTCCTGTGCATAGTTCTTTATAACTTACTTTTTTATCTGTCATTTATTTTAGGAAGATACTTTCATGTTCTCTAGCAGAAATTTGCGGCTGAAAGTGGGGATGTTACTTGTGTTTGTATGGATGCACTTCATTCACAGTGGTAATGGTGACCTAGACTTTTCTCTTTGCCACATTAGATATAAGCCACCTCATGTGACACTGACAAGTTCCAAGTTTTTTGTAGTTTGAAACTAAGGAAGTTACTACGTAAATTAGAACAGGCCTTAATTAAGTTGTCTAAAGGCAAATATTAAGAACTCTGAGAATCCAAATTGGGCCAGTTGTCACATCAGTTAAATGACTATGGAAAACAAATTTTTTTTATATAAGTTACAGTAGTGTCAGTTTTTTTCTGCAAAACATAATGAAAAATCTTTCCAGATGTCACATATATAAGATCCCTCCAATAGGGCGAAAAACATATGAAATAGTTTTTCTTTCTGGATTAGAAGAATTTTGGTTTATTCTCACATTCCTTTGGAAAACACTAAAGCAATTTGAATTCCTTCAGTTGATAATGCAGAGATGCAGCACCTTGAACTAAGCAGAGCAGAAATTTTCCCAAGATGTGTTGAGGGCTGTAAGCTCTTCTTTGAGCAGGCATAGTCCAAATTTGGAACCCTTCCAAGGGCTTAAAGACTTTCAGAGAAGCCAAAAAACACTTAGGCCCCCAAAAAGTGATGGTGGTGTTTATCTAATTAAAACATTGAATTTACCAGCTGCTGGCTGTTACTGGCGGGAGCAGATAATCTGATTTACCGATGCTTTACCCCATGTTGTAAAGACATCTCTTGATTGAGACTGACGAATTGAGTCATGCACAGATTTGTAACTACAGGCTCTAAACACTGTTCTGCACAGAAAACGTGTTTTTAATACATGTAGTGGGCAGTAAGATAACAGGGCACTGGTTGGCACACCCTCTAGTCCAAGTGCTAGCCCCTGTCACATGAGGATCCTTGCACTGGGAGTTGCAGGTGTAGGTCTCTCTTCCTCTGGGGTGACTTTCCTAGAGGACAGTGCAGAGAAGTGCTCGAACTTCAGAGAAGCATCACAATGATACAGATCAGCAAGAGGCAAATTAAAATCAGGCAGAAATTCACAAAGAGCTCTTGGAGCCTTTGGCGTGCTTGTGGGTTGACCTCAATAGTTGAGGCTCTCCTCAGAGCAGAGCGGGTCATGTGCTGGACCTTCTCCATGGCAACAAGAAAGCAGAGGGCACAAATCAGAGGTTTTAGGAGTGCAGGAAAGAAGAGCGGCAGTCAGGAACAGTGCAAAGTGCCTAATATCTTCCTTTTTTTTTTGTTTTAGACAGCCTTTGCGGAGCTGGAAAGCAGGAAAGCAGAGAATTAGAAGTGCAGAAGTGGTTTTATGAGTGCAAATGGAGATTGTTTTAAAGCTCTAAAAAGTCTGAAGTAAATAATTTTCTTTTACAGTGTTTTTAGATCAAAACAGGATTTTAAAAATTTGGGGGTTTAAGTCTAGATTTGTTCTGTATTGTGCTTCTCCTCCTGAAGGCTACTGAGCACCTGCTTCTTAGCAGTGTTGAGTAACTGTACTATGGAAATTGTGGATATCTGGGTTTTGCCCAGATTATTGCTTTAGATCCTGAGCTCTCTATCTCACACAATCTGTGAAAAGGCCATGGCTGATTGCCTTCCCACACATACCCCTCTGCTTTATTTGTTCAAGCACATGTGAAAGCTTGATGATAAGAGTAGGGTCACAGACCTTTCAGCCAGGAGATAAGGATAGTCCTGCTGGCTGGTACTGACAGGGCAGATAATCTGATTTACCAGTACCTTCTTCTGGAAGCGAGCAAAAGAAATCTTGTTGAAGTATTTCCATTCCAAGTTCTGTATAGTGGGCAATTAAAAGCTAATGCATCACTGCTGTAGGGAATTTTAGTAGCATAGTTCTCAACAGACAAGACAGAGTAAGGGCTAAATCTTTTTTTATGCATGTAGGACAATGTGTTACAAACATGGGTGCCAAGGCAGAGGAGTGCTATGAAGAGCAAAACAGAGAATTTACACAACTTTTTCTGTTAAGTGAGTGTTACATTTAAGGTGTATTTTCTTCCTTTTTAAAGGCAGATGGAAGAACCAGGTATCTGTTGTTTTAAAACTCCAAGAAAGTAGTTGCAGTGTAAAACCCTCCTGTACAAACCTTCCATGGCAAGAAGCTAGCTTTGATGTATGCTTGTTTAGCTCATGGTGAGTTGGATTCTGAATGTAGGTGCTGTCACTATGTGAAAACTTGGTTTTTAAAATAATGATGATATATGCATCTGTCAAACTTTGTTCCTAAAACTGCACTTGCCCCTAAATGTTTTATGAATTTACATTGTGTTTGTATTTTTCACAGAAGGCCTCTCCTTGTTACTGCTTTATTTTTTTTGCTTGGCAATAAGTGAAATTATATATGTCACATAAAGGAAAATAATTGCTTAGATGTCTGCTGCCCAAATTACATGATGATCCTGACTGAATCAGAGATGCTTTGTTGCCTGTGAATTTGTCTTTAAATGTGGCTAAAATCTAAAAACCTTAAAAGGAAACAAAAGTATTTTTCAGGCTCTTCCTTTTTTAATCCCTCCGTGCTGGGCTGTACAGTCAAATGGTACTGTATGAACAGAATACATGTGTTTTCAGTGGCAGTGTTGGTATTTAAGAGAGACTTTCAAAAGCAATCAGATTGCACATGGTTATTTTAATACCTCTAGAGGATTCCATGTGATGACGTCTTCTTCTAAAACTGCACTTCAGATTTTGTTATGATATTTTGAGCTGTAGTTGAGCTTAACTTTATTGTGAACAAAACATGCACCAGGAACGTATTCTTCTAGTGACTGTAATTTTTCATCTTTGTTTGACTTTTTGCTGTACCTGTTTTCATCCATTTAAGCAGTTAAAATGCTTGCCAAGTATATCCTGCTTAGCTTTTGCTGGTCACGGTCTGTCCCAAGTGCAGTAGAAGCAAGACATGCACAGGAATTCTCAGGTCTCTTGGCTGAATGCACATTCATTCTCCCAGCCCAGTACAGGCTGGAGTGCATTAGACTGTTTATCTTCTTGCAGACAAGTCACGGTAGATGAACCACTAATGGATTTACATGGATAGAGAAGAGTTTGTGTAACCAGCTTGTGTGACAGACACTGCCCAGAGAACAGCATTTCCTGCGGGTGACTTCATCACGGCATTTTAGGGCATTTTTTCAATGCCGGGTGTGTGCAACTCTTGGTCTTTGAGCTGTGTGTGACCTGCTGCAGCAACATTTATCTTTATTGATTAGTTTTTTCCTTGTGGTCCACAGAAGTATTGGAACAGCATCGATGTGTACCTGTGTACATGCACAATAAATATACATTCCATTTCATGTGCACTGCATTAGGTGTAACTGCACTCGTGCTGGCACCTGCACTGCTGTGTTGCTGCATATGTTTCACTTGCATGACTCAAGGGGCGAGGCCCTGGGGCTCTGAAGTGCTTCCATGAAAAGCAGTGTTAGCTGGTTGGGCATCACAGATGCAAGGTCAGAATAGATATTTGGACATACATGACCAGACAGCTGATACAAAAGGATCTTAAAAAGTGGAAGGTAGTGTAAGTTAAAATCTCTATACCTATTACAGCTGGAAAATCTTGTAGAGAAGAGATGAGGAAAGGACAAAATAGATTGAGTTTCTTGATTTAGTAGTTTATATGGTTTTGGAAGTTTTTGAAACATCTGTGTTGTTTAACCTACTGCACCTATCTGTGGGATAAGTTTTCTTGTAAGCAAAGGAAGCCAATTCTGTGTCTGTATTTCAACAGGTTTGTCTTTACAAGTGCTCAAGTTCAGCTAATAAACACATACCTTGCTTGTTAATCCTCCATGGCACTGTCACCCACCTAAAGTGTGCAGAAAGAGAAACAGATTCAGTAACACAGCTGTGTATGGGTGGCTATCAAGGTCAAAATGGACAGCTTGGAAAATAATTACACAGGAAGAAAGACTGATCATTGTCACAAGTAATAGCTGCTCTTTGCTGTTCAGTCTCCCGTGTTTTAGGCCAATATAAAGAAGAGTTGAGCATGCACACACCACTTCTTGAAACAAAAGTGTAGCAAAAGGCCAAATTATATTTGGTATTTTTTCAAAGTCATGAAATACTACTCGTGTGACAAGGCTGAGCATCACACAAGAGGAACAGTTGGCTGCATTGCTGTGCAGTTGTGTTTTATCAGTCCTGTTAATGAATGTGCAAGGCTTGTCTTAGGCGCAGAGTGAATCCACAGGAAGAAGACTGGTGCCTGACCCTCTGTGTTACAATGTAGGGAATCCCCTGTACCCCATACTTTGGAATGAGTCACTGATCACAATTATTGCTTCCCACTTCACTGACATGTGACTGTTTCCCTGATTTGTATTAGGTTATTTTTATCTTTGTTCCTGGGTGCCCTTCACAATGAGAGGGGGTGTGTGACCAGAGTGAAAACTGTGGGCCACGCTCATTCCTGGTGCAACTGCATTGACTCCTTTGAAGTCACACGGGATAAATTTGGCTCCCTTGGAAATGCCACGGCCTGTTTCCTGTCATATGTTCACTAAATGCAGCAGTGATATCAGTGGAATAGAAGAGGTTTGACTTATTTGAATTCTTGCAGTTCCACATGACCAAGTGAAGCCTTCCTGGGCAATGTTAAAAAGTTATGTTGCATAAGTCTACTGTGTAGTTTTTTACAATGAAATATCCCAAAACCCCTGTAATTCACTTCTATCCATTGAAAAGAAATGTCTTAATAACCATAAACATAGTGATGGAAAAAGTACTATAAAGTTATGTTGGTTGAAGATTTAGACACTGGCTTGTGGCATATGTCATTTTTCAATCACATGGAGAAATCATTTCCTTGGGATGGGGAAAGAAGCAACAATTCACCTCAGGGTTTGTGAAGTGCTGGTTACAGGAAAAGCAAACTCATTTTATCCTTCTCTTTACCTTTTGTCTGTTTTGCACTCAAGTGTCATGTGTGTTTCGGAGAGCATAGGGGAAGGCTCACACTTGAGATTCTTTTTTTCCCCTCCCCCTCTTACAAAGTCATTGTTTATACAGTCTTCCTTCTGAATCACTTTGAAGTTCTTAGTGTTCCAAGATGCAAGACCTATAGTGAGAACCTCTACTTGTATTTCAAGTCCATGAGAATGTAAAGTGTAGGTGACAAGGAATTACCCTGATCAATAGCTGAACACACCAGTCATTTTGGATTTTGGAATTTATCCACATATCCTGTGGATAACTAGGACTTCTGTGTGTGCTGGTCCATTAGAGTAGCCAGTGCTTTGGGCTAGTTTTTGAGTTGGTTGAATTCCCTGCAACTGCTGCAGGACTGTGCAGTGGGATCTTGGGCAGGTGCTTCAGTTTCCATACTCATGAGTTCCCCTTATCAAAATAAGACATGAAGTAACTGTATACCATTTCCAGTCTGTTGGTGTGATTTGCCTTTTACGTAGTAAATTTCTTCTGGGAAATTAACTCCATCCTCTGCTGTGTTCACTGAGTGCCTAACAAGTTGTTTCATGTTGAGTTTTAGCTTTGGCAGTTCCTAATCTCCCCTTAACAGGAAATGGTCTAAGTGCAATTTGAATTAAAGTTAAAACTGAAATACATCTAGCATGTATAAAAGGTGGAAGTAGAAGGGGAGGTTCCAAATTCTGTTTTTAACCTTCTAGCAGCTTAGGGAACAATGACATGGCATTGATTGAGAAGGATGTAATAGATAAATTCAACTTCTGAAAAGTTACTTGATGCCTGTTAAAGTCCTGTTAAGCCTTTCTTCAATCTCCAGAAACCAAAAGTAATCTTCAGTTCTAAAGTGTCTTGTAGTTTTAGGGAACAGAACTTTACTTCCCTGCGGGATTTTTTATTTTTCCAGCTGGGGTACTTTTCTATTCCTAAATCAAATTATTCTTAAAGGAAATAAAAAGTTGCTGTTGTAGTTCTGTGGATGTATCCCATACATTTTTGTTTGCTGATGGGCTGAAAAAGTAGTGAAAATCACCTTTGCACTACCAGTTACAAACTGATTTCAGTGAGTTTCCTGCTGTACAATGGAGGCACTATATTCCTAACTTCCTCAGAGGATAAGAAATAAATGCAGCTTAAAAAATAGAAATGTGGTATATACATAGATCTGAATCTCTCTTAAATAGAAATAACAATAGCATTGTCATCTTGACATATGAGTAGCAAAAAAAAAAAAAGACAGAAAATTGCCTGCTGTTAATTAAATGCCTAATTTCACATTGATTTGTAACACTTATCACCTGCCCTGTAGCACATGCTTCTGTCATGACTGTAGGTTGTTGTTTCTCAGGGTTTGGATGTCTGTGACATGGGATGTTATAAGTGTGAAATTTTAAAATTTAATTTAACAGCTGAGTCACTCTCTCATCTACATTAAATTACTGAACTCTGAGAGAATAAAATTGAGATGATGGAGCAGCTAACCTGCTGTAGCTATGGGATGCATTCCAGCTTCCAGTAGAGAGCTGCCTACAGCAGTTCAGTGTCTCTGTGTATGTTCAATCTGTGTGTGTATGCATGAAGTCTGTGTTTTTAAAGGTCTGCATATGCAATATTTGTGGTAGAAGAGAAAGATTCTCTGGGTGGTAGAATAAACCTTAACTCTTCACTTGAAAATACATTTTATGTATAACTTCAGCCTTGAAAAAAAATCTGTCTCAGAATCTTCTTGCTCTTTGTAGGTACTGGGAGGTCTGAAGTGCTGCTTCTGCCTACTGCAGACAGCTTCTAGAGAACTCTGTAACAGATTGTTTGCCTCAGGAGTAACAGCATGTCCAGACATTTCTATCACTTGAATATTCAAAACTGGCACAAGGCTGCTGAGCACAA
Source organism: Oreocharis arfaki (assembly GCA_013398015.1). NCBI lineage: Eukaryota > Metazoa > Chordata > Aves > Passeriformes > Paramythiidae > Oreocharis > Oreocharis arfaki. The sequence goes on along the minus strand of VZRR01013115.1, from coordinate 1,822,216 downwards.
AACCAAGCACCTGGATGTATCTTTGCCTGATGCCTACCGGTCACTAATAGGAAAAGGAATTAGGTGTATCTCTTCACTAAGAGGGAAAACACACCTCACAAAATTAAAGTCTATATTAAGTTTGTCTCTTCTATAGTCAGAACCATATGTAGACATAAGTAGTAAGGTGTGAATTGATGAAAAGGGGGGAACATGATTGTGAGGAGCATAAGTACCTTATAGACATACATATTCATGAATCATATTTCTTTTAAAAATATTTGTATATGTAAATATTAGATGTTCTCTATGTGACGTTTCTGTGTGAGATGCACTTTTTTCAGTGGTTTTAAAGCTGGGATTGTATTTCTTTGTACAACATGTCTGTGCTTCCCTTACAAATAAATGAGTTATTTTCTGCATTTGAAATTCAGTTCATGATCTTACAAATCCTAGCTAAACTATTTATCTGTTATTAGAAGCAATCTAGGACAAGTGTTTTAGTTACAATGAACAACACGACACAATAAGCATTTAATCAATGTCAAAGCAAAAACACTACATGGATTCTGTAGCTTGAACTGCACTTAGAGTAACACGATATAATTTCAGTTCTAGTGCTGCTATAGATCACTTAAATTTTTTAATTAAGGGTAATTTTTCATCATACAGCAAAAAAATGTTTGCTCTCTCAACGTGTTAGATCAGAAAAATGTTTTTCTGAGTTAATGGTGAAAGAGCTTCTATACCACTGCTGGCCTGTGAGTAGCAGGCTTTGGGGGGAAAAAAAGCCTCTACAAAACTTTAAGTGAATTATTCTCTTTGTAGATCTTGGATTAAAAACCAAAACCAAACAGACAAAAGAAAAAACAAGCAAAAGGTATTAAATTTAAAAGGAAAGACGAAAGTGTAAGAAACATGATGAAACCTTCTCACCTTGTGCAATACCACCTGTATAAATCATCTACCCAAGGACAGCCAGTGTCCCATGAACATATAGGAAATCCTGTTGCATTTACTGTTGCTGAAAGACTCCCCACACAGCAGTATATTTTTGACTTAGAGCTGTAATGCCTACATTTCCATATTTTTGATTAACAATTAAAACCAGCTGTTAATTTGAGTAGAGGAGTTTTATATAGAAATGTACAGATACAGCATGCCTTCCTGCAAGAATTAAAACATTATACAGAAGAGAGGTTCCTTACCCCTGATGTGATTTAGTGAAGCACAGAGAAGCTTGCTCTGGGCTGTGGGACGTGCCTGTAGATCTCTGGCAACTTGTCCGAGTCTGTGACCAAGTTGTGGAAACAATTGAAGTAGGCTGAGGGGAAAAAATAACAAAAGTTTCAGAGGCAGGACTCACAGTGTCACTCAGCAGCTCACAAGCTGATTGGTCCCATGTGCCTTCTGACACAGGCAGTGGCTCCTCTAAACTTGTTCCCAGCAGCACCTTTCCTTTTGTGAAAGGAACTGAGTGCCAGGGAGACCACCTGCTCAACCACAGGATGAGGGAATCTGGCAAGTGGCATGCTTCAGTGGGGTAGTGAAGAGAGCTGCTTGCTGACTCCCTGCCTTTTTTTTAACATCAGCTTAAATGGGAACTTATTCAGGGAGCTGCTTTGGATGTGTGACTTTTGCTACAGCAATGTTTCTTCATCATAAAAAACCCTAAATAGTGAGGGCTGTCATATTTCTTGTGGGTGTTTGACTTGGAATGATTTTCTTTTGTACAAGGTATTTTTAAAACTACACTTTCAATATATATGGTTTTAATAATTCTGTTCCACAGCTGGTATTCGGTTTATAGTGTATGATGAGTACTTTCCAATATAATCTTTCTTCTCACAGTGCTTAAACAGAAATAAATTTTCTGTATTTCAATCCTCTTCCAACCTTTAATATGTGGATTAGAGGATTTTTTTTTCCAAATAAGATCTGGCATATAGAAGTTCATCTCTGAAATTTATCATTGGTATATATTTTGAAGTATTTGTCTTTCCTTTAAAACACACTTCCACATTTTTTCTTCCCCTCCCACTTTTTGTGGCTGGAAACTATTTAAGTGAATTTTTGAGAACCCTTTCTCTTTGTTTGGGTGAGAGTAACAGCTTAATGCTACTTTACAGGTTATCTTATGTATACTTTCCTGTGTTGAGAAGTGACAACGTTGTGCATATACAGAGTAGGTTCTGTGCATCCGGGAAGTGAAGGATTTACTGGATGTGAAAGGATTAAGCTGCCAAGTGTGCGAGCATCCAGCATCAGGCTCTCTGTGGATGCAACTGGCAGCATGTGCCTTTTCCTGATTTGGAAATTGCAGGCAGAAATACAGAAGCTCAGCCCAACTCTGAACACTTGCTGATTCAGTTTTGACAATAATTGTTTAGCATAGATGAGTGCTTGGCTTTAAGCAGGACCCCAGACAGGCTTAGGTTTTTTTGGTTTAGTTTGGTTTTTTTGTTCCCTGGAAGCCATGTTGCAGTACATCATTCAAACTGGAGACAGAAGGGTGTTGGTGGTGATGTACCACCCTGTTTCAAATTGAGCTCAGTTTTTATTTTTGTAAATACAGTTTAGCTCTTCTGCAAATTGGTTGTGTCATAGTTGGAGTTAGCAACTTGGGTTTAGTATAATAAATCTGCCTGTTTTCAGTTGTCCTTTAATATCAAACCCAGGAAGTCTGGGGTCACATATTTCAGTTGAAAGTTAATTGAATGTCTTCACAGTGAGGAGTGATGGTTCTTTACGGGTGCAAAGCGTTTCATAATTTACTTATAATGGCATTATTAACATTATAAATCTCTCACAGTCAAGCAAACTGTATTTGGCTATTTTATGAGGGAAGTTTCATGTTTTTATTGCATGCTGTCATCCAAGAAAAGTGCTAGCATTGGATTGTTTGCTTTTTGCAAGATGTAATATGAAACTTGTACTATTAAAATTCACCCTCTGTATTTTGTTATGAAGTCCAACACCCAGCACTGCAGCAGCTGCAGTGCTGTTCCTCCCTTTTACCAAATCAGTGTAAAATTGTCATGTTATTTAGTTATACTACTCCAATTTCTTGGCTCTTTTTGTTAATGAATTGGAGCTTTTTAGAAATGAGGTACCTTGAGAGAATTTGGTTTTGTTTTTCAGCTGCTGACAAAGTCATAGCTTGGTCTCCATTTTGAAGACTGATACTTAAATATACAAATCAAGGCACTGAAAAAATACTAGGATTTAATCAGAAATATGATACATGTCTTTTCTAAATGTCTAACTCTGATAAGAATTTTAAGATGGAAAATGTATTTGCCAAATGACAATAACATGTGCAAGTTCAGACCCCATGAGTGTTGTAGATCTTGTGTTGATGTTGTTTATCTGAAAACAACTTGTTTAGGAACACTCTCCTGAGAACATTTTTCTAGTTCAGGTTAGTATCATTCCCTCGTGTAACTCATGGAGGTTTTTGTGGGGTTCTGAAGCAGATGTCAAAGTACTGCTTATGGGACTTGTCAAGTCTGACAAATACAGACACGATATATGAGCGCATCATTGTACTGTTTTCATTCACTCGTGGGTGAACAGGTCCAGACATCCGTGGATATCAGAAAAGAAAAGCTTTAAAAAAGGAATCTGTGTTGGAGGTTTTGGTCTGCTGCATTTTGTTCTGGGAAACAAAAATGTACAGCTGTTGCCTGCTTGACCTTAAATGGAGATTATCTGGGCTTTCTCCAGGGGGATTAGGAATCTACCACTAGAACATGTTTCTTCTCAGAAATTATTTAGAGATCCGGTTGATGTTTGGAATAATGTCTAAAAAGAGACGTGTTGTACTTCAGCATACCAGCTCCTTTATTTAAATAATAATCACAAAACTTCTGTTCACATTGGTAATAATTTCCTGGATAATTTTTGCCTGTCTTGTGCTAGTTTTCAGAATTCCAGCTGTAGGCACTGGCCACCTGTATAATCTGTAAAGAGTTTGAGGTGTCACTGTCTGGTCTGCTGCTAATCATGACTCTGTATAGAAATGGACTGTGACCCAAGTCCAATTTTTTTGTAATATACAAGTAAAGAAATTCAGTGGTAAGTCTGAGTACTCTGGTTATTGAGTTGTTTCGTGATGCTGCTGCTGTTTCCTCTCACACTGCAAAAGTACCTCTGTGATCTCACACGGCAGAGTTTCTTGTGTTGCACATTTGGTTTAACAGTAACAAAAAACACAGAGAAGGGAGAAGTGAATGCTCCCACAGATGTGCACTAGTTTGTGTGTATGTGGGACAGAGTAGCAGATGTTGGTATTGAAGCTGAACTCTAAAATAAGATCTTTCCTTTTTGTAAGCAGTAGTTTTATGGCCTGATTCTGCGATGGGTAATTGCTTGTAGCCATCCAGGTATCAGCAAATGTGGCTTACAGGAACTTTTTTGCTGTTCTCTAAGAGAAAGGACACAGCTATTGTATCCTTGCAGCTATTGTGCTGCAAGCCTAATACAGCCTAAAGGGAAATATGAGTTTTTCCTTCCTTCAAAAGTGCAGGAAAATCAGTATTTTCGGTGTCTATGTGAATAGCATTCCATAATCACACCAGATAAGGCGACAGCCTAATCAATTCAGAGATACTAACTTTTTGAATGCATTTGAAGTTTTTTACTTGAATTTGATAGACTTTTGACCCATTTGCTTTTATGTTTTACCTGGTGCCTCCTTTAATGATTATCTGACTTCAGTGAATCTCACTCATATCTGTAATCTCAATATCTTCTGGATTTATGTGGAGGAAGTTGCCTTTCTGAGACTGCAGATGTTCCTGCTTTTGTATAGTGAGACTTACAGTCTTCATTAGTGTTATGGGAAACAGCTCTGCTGAGAAATCTAGGCTTTTCATCATGTTATTCTCCTCTGGGACAAAATGTATTTATATTTCCTAACCATTGTACAGACATTAAATTAGTTTGATCTTCATGGTTTTTTTCTTCTTTACAAACAAGATGAAATTACTTTTTGAGGCTGCAGCTTTTAAAGCATACCATTGCAAAGTGATGTAAAAAAAAAGTATAAAATAAATTAATAGAAAACTATACAACTTGGAGTGAAATATTTCTCATTTTGGGAATGGTGAAGGCTGTGGTAGTACTAGTTATCTGATTTGTTGCTGACCAAAGACATTTTTGGAAAGGTCATCTTGAGTGTTTTCAATTCAGTTGCTGTTGCTGGCATGAACCTTAAACCATTAAAGTAGATCACAGGGTGCAGAAGTGTGTCACGCCTGTTTATTGTCTTTGGTGCTTTGACCCAGTGTTAGAAGAGAAGGGAAACAAGAAGTTTTGCCTGGCTCTTGCTCTGAAAATCGGCTGTGTCCTTCCTCTTCCCATACCCCTTTAGGAAGCACGCACTTCTCATGGAGACAATACAATTAGCCCAGACTCAACCCATGTAGATGTTCTATTTTGCAACAAAATATCGACAACACAAAAAACTTTGTTCTTGTAAATACCTGGCGGCTTTCACATCAGTGGAGGGTACCTTTTTACTAGGTTAATGAAAGTCAAATAATTTACTAGTAGCAGTTATCTGCAATGATGCCAAGTGTCAAAATAGCAACATGAGACGGGATAGGAAATTCAATGAACTTCATTACAGTGAAGGTTCTTTATTTCTATGAAACGCCTGGGAAAACTGTTTTTTAGTGCTTACTGGTGTTCTCAATTGGTTAAGCTGAACAATGTGCTTTAGGTAGTGTGCTGAGATCCTTATACCTAAGAAACTGTGCTGAGTGTCTTTCAGATAAACTGTTCTGGGAAGCACAGAGATTAGTTGTGTTATTTGACATGTTGTGAGTGATAGATGAACAGCGGGACAAAGGCACATGAAGGAGAGATAAAGTTGGAAGACCATGTTTCAGTTGCCAAGTGGTGGTGCTGGATTATCTCCACTTGAAAGGGTAACTGCAGAATTGAGGATAAATTATTGGGCTTTAGCTTTTGCTGCTACCTATCTTCAGCTGAAAGTTGTCCTAACAGAAGTGCATAAATATTGGCCAAACAATGAATGTTTTGGCAGCATTAAGAAGCTGAAGGATTCTCTTGTGCAGGGTATTGCAGTGATCACCCTCAGGTAGTGTGGAGGGGCAGCAAGTAGAGCAGTGGCTTCAACATCTTGCCTCGCTGGGGTCTTCATTCAGATCAACATGGAAATGGCCTTTTAAAGATGTTTCAGGCTAACTTTCAGTTGGTCCTACTTTGAGAAGTGGGAACCAGAAATACCTTTCTTTCTCTTTCTTGGTGTTACAGAATGGTGTGTATCTTTTCTTCGTCTGTCCATTGCTCTGCAGTTTGGTTTTTTTTCCCCTTCCTTCTATGGAGTGACTATAAATAAGACTAGCACAATTCCCATGGTGAACAGCTGTCTGTTACTTCATATCTTTGTTTCATGCAATTCAAAGCTAAAACACTAAGGCTTTTTTTTACTTCATCAGAAATCACTGAAGTCTAAGTAGCAGAATATCTTTTCGCCCTTTGGAAGTGAAGTGCTGATTCAGAATTACTTTTGCAGGAAAAACGCGTTCAGCTAAAAAGCACCCCAGAAAATTAGGATCCTGAATTTTGTTACCTGAGAATTTGAGGTACAAAACTTCATATTTTTCTTTATTCTGTGGCAGAATATGCCAAATAAAAACATGGCTCAACTCCTTGGTTCAGACCAGCTCTGAGTAGCAAGAAGAGATTTCCTGGTCTTGCAGATATTTTCTGACTATGTATTCTGTTTCAGGCAGCTGCTTCCCATGGAGTTCTGTTGTCAGTCACTGGAGCATGGAAGCTTTGTCAAGTGCAGTCTCACAGACTGTTTTGACTGTAGCTGCCTGACCACTGTGTTGATGTGGAAAGCTCTTTTCCTGCTTTTATGACTTTTTTCTTAGAGGAGAAACTATTTGCTTTCCTCTTTTTGTGGCCTTTATTGAAAATGAATTGGTTCTATGGTTTTGAAATACAGTCCTCTCTATCAACTGGTTATGTGGGTGCATGGTACAACATTAGTATTGACATCTCTGTGAATTGGAAAATGGAAACAAAGGTAGTTCATTCTGAAACATGAATTTTCTCACCTTCTAAAGGAGCCTCCTTCAGTCAACACATATTTGTTTTTCTTCAGGCAGAGATAGTCTCATTTGTGTCTATTAAAACCAGTATTTTGCTTACAAAATGGTTTCCACACTAGAGAATCTGCTGTGTTTTGGTTCTCTTAGAAGAGACGTGGACAAATTGTCTTTGTTCTTATCTCAGTTTCATCTCTACAGAGTGAGAATAATAAGTCTAGTTTCTTTTTAAGAAACTTGGAGACCTACAAGTGACAAGTACTAATTGCTGGTGATGAAAGTGATATTTATTTTTTTAGTGTGAACTTCTACCCTTTCTGCCTATATAAAGAAGGTGCTAGGGCTCCTCCTGAGTTTATCTTGTAAGGAAGGAAAACACCTTCACACACTGACACGGATGTTTGGATGCACCCTTACATCACACTGCTGCTTTTGCTAGAGACAAGTGTGTTTCAAGTACCCCTCATAAACTCAAGTGGAAAAGGTTCAATCTGGATTGAAGCCAAACAGTTCAAATATCTGTCACTTACTCCACACACAAATTTTGTGACTACCTTCCATGGTTGTGTTGTTCCTGGTTTCACACGCAGTCCAGTGTTAAATTGGCAGCATTTCTTCTAGTTATCAGTCATGCAGAAGTTTCAGGCTAGGATTTTCAAATATCTGACTTTTGAGATTCCAGGACCTGATTCGTCAGAGGTGCAGAGCCTCTGTAAATGTATCTGAAATTCAGAGAGTCATGCAAGTACATGGTGTCTCCTTGTGAGTTTAGAAAAAAAAAAGATTCCTCTTTTTTTATTTTTCAAAATTCTGGGGCAAGTGACTGAAATGTTTAAGTGATGATATACCATATATGTGATGCTGTTCAGGGATGGTGGTAGAAACCCTGCTTGAAGCAATTTAATCTTCGCAGTAGGTCCATGTGCTGTTCTGCTTGGTTTGCTGGCTGAAACAGCTAATTCCTTCTGGGAAGAATTCCTGCAGTTGGGACAGAAAACATGAGTATGCCTCTAATTTTCCCATCCATGGAAGTTTTTCAAGGTAGTCACCAATAAATGTAAATGAATACTGTACTCATGTTGTGCAGAGCTCTGATGTCCACAGATCTTATTAACTCTGCGCGAGACTGTTTCAGTAGAGAACTTGGTTTGGTCTTCCAATCCCTGGTAAGGTGACTTTACTAAATCCCCCACTTGCCACTGTTTATAGAGTATCCTTTTCTTTTTTTCCTTGTTGTTTTTTAAATCTGTGTTTGTGGTAGTAAGAGCTGGAGAAGAGCAGTGTGTGAGGGGATGTCTTTGTTACTGCTAACAATTTTGGTTTATTAGCCTAAAAGGAAGTGGAAAAGAGTGTATTACCTAATCGTTCCTTCCCCATCAGCTATAACGTGCAGAAGTTGTATCTGCAAAACTTGAAGTGCACGTGTTCCAGTAACTTCACTCCATTCTTTCTGCAAGTGCTCATAGAGACCAGTTCTGGATTATTGTTTTTTAATAAAATGTACTTTCTCGTGTTTGTGGGAATACTTGGATTTGTTCTAATGCAAATATTTTGAATGTTTCTTCTTTATTTTTGTGGGAATTTTTTTTGTTTCTTTTAAATTTCAGTTAATTGTGGTGAGGATTACAGACATGGCTCATGTTTCTTGTAAAGTCATGTAAAGCTAAAGCAAATGGAATGCAGGAAAGGAGAGGCTCAGTTTTCTGGTCTAGGGGCTAACACCCTTTCCAGAATTTAGACATTCTCCACTTGAAAAATCGAGACCCTTGATAAAGAAATTGCAGAGTATCACTTTTCCCCAAATGCATGCTCCTGCTTCCCATTAAATTCATAGTGGTTTCCCTCTCTTCAAATATGTTTGCATGTTTCATTAAGAGAATTTGATGCTCTGTGCTTATAAGGTTTTTTCTAAGTTTTTGTTTCCAATTACTGCATAAGTATGGGTTGTGGTTTTATTTCTCTAATATTCACCCAAGTTGCACTCCCTTTTTGTTACCTTCTTGTTGCAGGAGGACTCCTGTTAGTTTCTGTGCAAGACTGATGGCCAGCTCTGCTCGTCCTTGCAAAGTTTGTGGAGGCAGGCAAAAAATAGATACTTTTTGGATTGCTTTCTAGGTCACTTTTTGCATCCACCTTAGCCTTGGGCAGGCGTAGTAAGTAATGAATGAGCAGTCAAGACTGGCACTCAGTAAGCTGGTATTTGTAGGTATTAGCAATGTACATTTAGCGATTAGAACTTGGTTGAGGATGTATGAGGTATTTTACATGTCCTTCTATTAATGATTGATTTATGCCAATTATTCCTTTTTTTAAAGCTACTTCTGTCTTACTTGTACAGTTCAGTTTTTGTAGTGAATAACATGTCCTGTGTTTATGCAGCACATAAAACAATGGTCTTTTTGAATAACTATAGTCACTTTTTGGTCATGCTGCTTTTCAGGACAGAATAAGAAACAAAACAAAACAAAAAATGAATTTAACAGAAACTTCAAGTAAAAGCTTTGAAAAAAAAAAGTTGTTCTGGTGGAAGCTCCCTTTCATCTCCAGATGTTTAAAACTTTTTGTATAGTAAAGAGCATTTGAATTTAAATGCAGTGGGAAGATAAAATGAACACTTAATAAAACAAGTGCTTCTATACTTAGGAAAGACCCAGTTGTTATCGGTGGAAAATTCCAGGCACTGTTGCCTTTAACGTCATATTAAGTGGCACCTAGAAGTGTTTTGTGTTCATAACATTTGCCAGAATATTAATGGAAAGGATTTGTGACAAAAATAATATTGGTGTTGCATGGAGTATGGAGGAATGCTGTAACAACACATAAAAGCAAGCGAAGTGTGGTTGTTCAGGGCAGATAAGCAGAGGAGGGTGTATCGTCATCCCATGTGCAGCTCTAGGAGTGCCGGTTTCACCCTTCAGGAACGTAGTAACTTCGAAGGCAGAGATGAGAGAGTCAGGCAAGTCAGGGAGGACTGCTGGGTGGCTGCAGCCTCCTCTAGGAGACTTGTCTCTGCACTAACAACATGCATCCCTAGGGATCTTGCAAAGTCTTTTCAGAGTTAATCTATTGACTTCTTTGTCACTGGAGGCTTCTGCACAGTACCATCAGGGATGCTAGAAGGAACAAAACCTTGCCAGCTAAGTGGTGACCAGAATTCCAGTTCCCTTCCCTTACAAATCCCCTGCTATATTTCTGCTTTATTCAGGATCCCCTGTTGAATGCAGGTTCTGAACACATAGAGATCTTATACACGCAGTCTCTGACTGTAGGCTAGGACTGTGCTGCTGGTCCTGTGTGTGCTTTCATAATTCGTATAGCCAACACAGAAAGGACTATTTTGAAAGATAATAAAGTGCAAGAGACTTTTGGTTTTATTCTGCTATGCCATCTTCATGTGCAAGTTCCTTTCCTTGAACGGATTGCTTATCTAAACACCAGGTCTTGGCCGGTAACTTGGCAATGTCGTAGCAACTGCATAATAGGGGTTTTTTCAGAAGCTTAGAAAATACTCAGTGTATACACTGACACTTTGGGAGAGTTTGGCGGTGCCTGGAGTTGAGATAATTCAGCTTGTGGTCATGTTCATACTAATCCAGCACAAAGCTGTGCCACTGCAAAATGTGTTGTCTTGTACACTGCTTTCCCACTTAAGAGTGTGTGCCAGTGCTAAATCTCACATGGCCTTGAGCAATGAATCTGGTAAGAATCTGACCAAGATACAAATAACCTTCACGTGTGTGGGATAGAGGGAAGAGTGTAGGACTGGGGCTGTCAGGAGAGAGCTGAAAGGTATGAATGTTTGAAGTGGTGAGAAGAGGCAGGAGAACAGCCCCCCTCCCTTTGATAGCAGTGTACATTTATGCCACATTTAAGTGACCACGCGATTGCTATCAAAACCCTGTAACTATGCCATCAGTAGAAAATCTCTGCTTGTTTTCTATTTATTTAAAACTTTTTCCTCCGTGATGAATAGCTACCTGACCTTAGCCTTTGTTTTCACCCATCTCTTGTAGTATCCCAGCAACCGTGTACTTGCTGTGCTTTGCTCTTAATTCATTTGTGAGCTGCTGTGCAAAGGGACCATGTCTTCCTCTCTTGTTGTGGTTATCAGACCTGACCTTGGTAACGTTCAGAAGCCTCAGCTGCAGTATAAACAATGTTAAGAAGAAGTAAATATACGAATAACAGTGACCTGTAGGACTGTCAGATTCCTCCCAGGCTTTTGAGAGTAAAATCTGTGAGGTCTGAATTAAGTCTGTTGCATTTTGTGCAATGGGGATTTCATTTGTGAAGGAAGTTTGAACAAACGTGCTTGTAAAAGCATAATGACTAGAGCGAGTGCTGCTTTTAGGAGGCATGTGAATGTTATTACTGTTTATTCTTGTCCATTTTGAAAGCTTTCCACTTTCTAAAAGTTTATGATGATAGTGGTGGTGTCTTTAAATAGCATTAGCATTTTAATTTTTTATTGGAAAAGCTTTAAAAAGTCTTATAACAGATGTAGCATCCATGCAGTTCAGCTCTGGCTATGTATCTTTGAGATGATCCCTTTTAAAATTAATTTTGATTCTTGAATTTTTGTCTATGAGTTTGGTGCCTAACTGTGATTATTCTGCTCTTGGCATCATGTAGTCAGTGTGTCCTTAGTCACATGTACACGTAATTTAACCGTAACACTGAAAGGAAGTCCTGATGTGTCATCAAGTAAGGACTGGCTTGCCCCTTAGTTTCTAAACTTCATCTGGTGCAGATTCTAAAATTCTAAAATTTGGGTCTTCTCTCAGTGGTTTGTGTTATGCTTTTGCTACTTTTCTCCATCTCTTTAGTTGGTTTGATGGGGTTTTTTTGTTGTTGTTTGCTGGTGTTTGTTTGTTTTTTCGTGATGCTCTCACCCCAGATTGCAATATCTCAATTTTCATTCCATCAACCTTAGTTTACACGGACTCTCAACATAGGAAACAAGGTATTTACTATCTGATTTCATGTCTCTTCAGCCTTTGTGATATTTAGCTCTTTATCATAAATCACTCTTTCTAAGATTTTTAGTCCTGAAAGTTTCTCTTTGAACGTTTTTTACCATTTTAATGACTTTCTGGTTCTGGGCATTGTACTACCAGACATATTCTTGCAACTGGGCTTATACCAAAGCTGTTTAAAGTCACTGTTTATCCCTCCCTCACCCTCTTTTTCTGTAACCTGACATACCATATGTATGTAATTGTGACTTGCATTAAGCTGATTTTCAGGCAGATTAAATTGTGAACTCCTGTCAAGTTTATTCGCCCTGATAATTTTGGTGCCTGTTATATTAACTGCTTTGCAGGTTGCATGTCTATATAAAGTATGTGTTTGGGATTTTTTTCCAAGCCTTAATGATTTTTATTTTGCTGTTGTCAGTGCTAACCTCTCTACAATATACCTGTATTTCCTAGTACCTCACCATTTGATGGTGTTTCACTTTTGATTTTAATTATGTTTTCCTCATTAAAAAAATCTCCCGAAGAACGCCACATGTACCATAGCTGAGATAAAAGTGCAAGGGCATGATTAGATGTTCTTTCCCCTGTGACTGCTGGAAATTCGTGAAAGCATAGCAAAATGTGATACAGCCTAGGTGTTGCTGCCAAGAAATGTAGTGATTACATCCTGCTGAGCAGGAACACTATCTTCCATAAAAGGCAAAGATGGAGCAGAGTTATGCAGTAGGTAGGTGGTGGTGAGACACAGATACCACAAATTAGGGATTCTTGTCTGTAGTCTTGTTTTCACCCAGCTCAGCACCTGTTACATTGTGGAGGATTCAGCTTTGTAGCTGTTCTTCTAGTGCATTTCTGAAAGGCACAGCCTTTCTGTATAAATGATTCCTTAAAATTAGGGCCTTGTTCCATGGTTGCAGCCTTCTATTGCTTTTCCTGCATGAGAACCACTATCCGTGTCGTGTTTCACCTGCAAAAGGATGAAGAGTCTTTTGAGGTTGTGTAAATTATGGGAGCTGTTCTGAGCTGAAACACTCTGCCTGATGTAAGGAAGAAATCTGGGTGGAGAGGAAGGGATGGATAAATCGTTTTTTCCTTACGCAGGGTGTGGAGCAGTTACAGAGCTCCTCCATGACTGCTGCTCTGCCTGTGCAGATTTAATCCTTTTCCCATCACAGGTGACCCATACACAAGAGGCATCTCTGTGACAATACTGCATTTGGGCTTGCTGCTGCCACATCCACCTCTTCTTTCTCCCACATCATCTAGTGATATCCCTGAGGAACAGCTTGAGGGGTCACCCATATTTGTTTTCTCAGCTGTCAGTCAAAAAAGGAATTCTTAGCTCCTGGTTGTGTTGGTTCTTTGCCTTGGATTAGCTGTGGATGCAAGGAATTCTCTTTCTGTTGGGTAATGCCTTTAAAATGCAGCAAGAGAAGAATGATCTCTATGGACAGGAGTTTATGATAGCATAAGGTAGTGAAATCAGTTTTCCAGAAGGGATCACTCACTTGGCATAATTCTTGGTGCTCTGCTAGTTGTTGGTAATGGACTGTGAAAATTTTACAGTTTTAGTATGGGCAGCACTAAATTATTTAAGCTGCAACTTTCACAAAAAAACCCCTTTCAAATACATTGTTTTGTTGTTGGGGTTTTTTTTAGCTTAACTATTATATTGACATTTCTGGACATCACATTTACTTTCTGATGTTGTAAATGACATCATTTGAGGTGATGCAGCATGTTACACATGGAATGCTGGGCTATTCTGTGTGCTGAGACACTGATCTTCTTCAAGCAGGAACTATGGGCATATTTGAGAAGATAATTTTAATTAGCACAATTAAAAACCCAGCCATATTTGACCTAAGTTATCTACATGTTGTTATACTTTGTCCACAGAAAAATTGTTTTTCCACTGATAATAAACATGAAATTATCAGTCAGCAATATCCCTTCCAGCAGTAAGTATTTGCATCCAGATTAGTATAGCAAAGATTTCTTATTTTATTTTTTTTTCCCCCCAGCAGCTGACTTTGCCTCAGCAGTGGCTTGAAGGCTTGCCAAGCCTTTGTCACAAAACAAGCTAGTGAGGACCTTTGGATGTGACTGTGCAAAGGATACTGTTCTAACTGAACAGATGTTCTCAGGACAAGGCTGATCTTCTCAGAAGAGGTGCCAGGTGACAAAAATAGTTGTATTTTGTAGGACAGATAGAAAAGAATGCTGTGTCTTTCCAGATGGTATTTTGTTTTGTAGTTGTGGACGATTCAAGTTAAGGGCTTGGAGTTGTGGCTGGCTTTCTAAATATGACTCCTGGAAGCATATCTGGTCTCACTATTTGGTTTGATATCCTTAGGAGACAAGATACTCAAACGTAAGCGGTCTGCCTGTGTGTTACCACACAATTCAAAGCAGCTAGAAGGCTGTTTGTAGTAGTCAACACCATGTGCTTATAAATGAGTGAAGTGTCTTGTTATTTTGGGAAGTGCTAAGAGGTATTTTTAGTACATTCTTGTTCTTTTTTTTTTTTTTTTAATTGGATGAAACATGATATCAGAATCAAACTTTTTTTTCTGTTTTTATTTGTTCAGAGTGAAAAATTGAAGCACACAATTATAATACAAAGTAATATTTTATTTGTTGTTATGTATGTGTATTCAGCATTTATATACTCCATAGGTTTGGGTATATTCCAAAGTTAAAGCATCTCAGTGAGTCATCTGTGGAGGCCCTATGTTTCAGATTTAATAAAAACCCTAAACTAGCACACTATTGTTGGCATCTAATTCACAAAATGTTACTCTCTTCTTTGCAAAACTCATTGCATTGCTTTTCAGCAGCCACAGTATTTAATTGACTTGTATAGTTACTTACTGTACCAAATTTGAAGAGTTTTTTACTAAGTTTGCAGAGGTGCTAGATTGAAGTGAGGGGCTTGCATTGAAGAATTCTCCTAGAGAAACCACCAGTGACTTCCAGAATGTCTTCACTTAAGATAGGTTCATATTTAAATAGTTGCCTTTAATCTCTTCATTTTTGTAGTCCAGTCTTAAAGAGAAAATTCGTCTTGCTCAATAAATTGATTTGGCTTTATAAAGGCATATATGTCCTGTTCATCATGTCGAATGCTTGTGAGTTTTCTTTTGAGTAGAGAAGGAAATTCTGGCTCTGAAAAGTAAAGATCTAATCTCAACTGCAATAAGGACTGTTTCTTTCTTCTTTTTTGACTTTAGTGTAATGGTTTTGAGGTGGAGGTAGGAAAGCATTCATCAGCACTGTAGTGGGAAAAGCGAAGGAGTAAAATTCATAATACGAAGTCCAGTGATAGTTCCTGATGTTGTCACTTTGTACTGCATGTCATGGCATGGGTCACTAAGAGAGACTTTCACTGGAATAGGTTTGTGCTGGTTTGTGCTGGTTTGTGCCTCTTAATTCAGCCAGTCATATGTATAACTAATGCAGAACAGTATGTGACAATCCCAAGGTATTCTGTAAGCACCAAAGATGACTTTGAAGTGACATGGTCTGGATGGACCAGCCCAGGCAAAATAATCTTTAGATTCCTTAAGCCATAAAGACTCTACATGTGTGTTACTTACAGGAAGAATCATGACTAGGTCTCTTTCCTGAGTTTTATTAGATGACTGCCCGAACAACAACAAGAAAAAAATATTATACTACCAGTTTGGACTTTTTTTTGATTGGCATGCAGTGTTTAATGTGTAGAACTGTTGATGTTTTCTGGGTTTGGTTTTTGTTTGTTTTTTAATCATTCATAACTGATCTTACCATCGAAGCTATCCAGTTTGTTAGCAAAAGAAATATCCCCCGAAGCAGATAAATTGGACCTGGGGCAATGGGGGGTGAGATGGGGGTGTAACAGTCTTGAAAGATTTTTAGAAATGGTATGTCTTACCATCTTATCTGGTTTTAAGTTTTAAATTAGAATAAATGGGCAGAAATACATCAGTAGGCAAGGTAGGGGTTGAACTGAACTAGACTGAATGGGAAAAAATACTTTTTAAAGTTACGGAAGAGATGTTGTGAGGAGTTGGCTCCTGACTTAAGTGCCTTATGGTATTGGGGTTTAAGCAATTAATTCTTTCCATTCGGTGTTACAATTCAAAGTGAAACTTTGGCCAGAAGCATGGAGTGCAGTTGTTTAACTTACTTTAATTGTTGATGATATGTCTTGGTCTTAATACAGTTTTTTGTAATCTCGGATGAAATTTAAAATATTGTAGAGCTATAAGTGAAAAAATAGCCTAAAGTCTAATTTTTTTTTAAATAGCCACGTTTTCGCTTTTTTTCCTTCAGCTCTTTTTCAAAAACATAGAAAGACACCATAGTCCGGGATGCTTCTCAGATTGAAAAAAGACTGATCTTTTTTCAGTGATTAAAAAAAATGGTGAAAAATTAAATGATACTTCATGGCAACTGGTGCTGGCATCTCTGTTTGATAGTGCTCTACCTTAAACCTTCCCTTATGTGAATTCCTGATGCAAATATTTTTAATAAATTTGTAATAAATGCTTTCTTGATTAAACATCCCAGTTAGTTTTTTACTTTTCTTCCAAACCATGATGTTGTTGGTTCGTATTCAGTTCAGTGGTTGCCCTCAGTTTGTTGCGAGACACAGAAGTATGGCTTTTATGAAAATGAATAGAAAGCCTGAAACCTGTTACTTGTGAAACTTTTATTGTCAGAAAAAGTTACAATTTAGCCAGAATTATATTCCCATATTCTGTATTTAAAGTACATACAACGTCAAGGGAAATTTCTCTTTCTCTGTACATCATCGTTACAGGTGGGAGTTGAACAGGTCAGTGGCAACTGTTACCTGCAGTTACCAGCAGGTCTAAAGTTACCAAATTATCAATGTTGTTTAAAGTGCTACAAGGATTGCCATAGGATATGGACATTTTGTGGTCTTCCTCTTGATGATGTAGTTAAATTCTAAATGAGCTTTTCTTTCCAAACTGCTTTCAGAGCTATGAATTGTTCAGTAGAGAAATGATAAAATCAGTGACGCTGAGCCGAAGTTTGTTTCAAGAAACTTGTTTATAAAACCAGTTGTTTTATACAAAGCAAATCTGAATTAAACTGAAAAACAGTCCTTAGGTTTCAGTAAGAACAAACCACTTCGTAAATGCTGTAATATGTAAGACACTATTTACATTCACTGTTTCAGGGGCTAATCCTACAATTATTTTATGCAGGTTTCAGCTGGAACATCTCGTTCAAGTTACCCAGCTACCAGCTATCAGGACTCCAGCAACTGGGAATCTCTAATGAAAATTAAAGAGGGGCTGCTAAGACAGAAGGAGTTTGTGATTGATCGGTAAGTACCCAGCTCCTGCTGCATTCATTAGATTACGTTGAGTGAAAGCTATGGCCTAGAAGCTGGCTTTCAGGAGAGATACTTACTCAGTAAAGTTGTTATGCTTCAGTCTGGCTACTATTTATGTACAAATATGTAGGAGCTAATCCTGCTAGGAGAGAAGACTGGCAGCTGGCCTAAAGTCTTACACAAAGGTGGAAATGTATTTAGGAGGTTTAAGGCCTCTGGAGTGGAAAAGGAACAGTGAGCCCAACAGCCAGTTCTACTGTCAGGTTCCTCTCTTAGCTTCTTAACAGGCTGCAGGTTTGCATAGGACAACTTTCTGCTTGTAAAGTCTTGGAAGTGACTTGCAAGATGAAAATTGGCCAGCTACAATCGTGCTGATTTTCTTTTCCATGACAAGTACAGAAATGCAATATATTTGAAGCCAGTTGATAAAGCTTTGAGAAACTGGCCTTTGTAGTAATATTTGGTGGTAAAATCCTATTCAAAACCTCATACAAATTGTTCAGACAAAAAAATACTAAATCCAGAATCTGTATGTTAATAAATACATAACTTCTTATTAAAATTGCTGTCAATCTGAATGGGCCCTAATAGCAACTCACTGCTGTTTTGTTTCTAGTACTGGAAAGATTATGCTTATGCAAGATCTGTTCGTTCCTCTATGCAACAGAGTGAGGAATTGCAGTGATTGAAGGTGTTTCTGTCCCTTAGCAGTCTGGCCAGTACCTCTGGAGGCATTTCAGTGATGAAAGTTGGCATTGGGTTGCCCAATTTGATGTAGGATGTCAGTGTGTGTTTACCTGCTGCTGCAGCAAAGATGGGACTCAGCTGGGAGCCGGGCTCACCATCCCACTCTGCTGGCTCTCCTGCGGAGGTGGTGATCTCCCAAGGGGGTAAGCAGTTAAAATGGAAATATCCTTGGCTGTTGTTTACATCTCCTCTGTCAGAGCCTTTTGGTCAGCTGCTTAAAGGCCATCTAAATTACAGGGTTTTTTTCAGGCTTGCTCTGTCAGTAGTAAAGCTGTAGTAGCAAACCTGCAGCCCACCTCCTGGGCCCCAAGCTGTCAGCAGTGTTTGTGAGTACATTGCCCATGATGGCCAGGGTGGTCTTCAGTGCCTCTGCTGGCCTTACCAGCCTCTGCGCTCCACGTGGAGGCTTGTTACACACTAGCAGCTAAAAATGCAGTTGGTGTTGCTCTTCTCACGCTGGAAATGTGTTTATAGTCAAGGAAGAAGTTTCTGAAGGGACTGCTTGTAGCCTGGCTGCCTGCTGGTGTTGCTTGCTACTGTTCATGTGGAGGAAGAAAAGCTGTTTCTTGATATCCAGCGACAGTGTGCTAGGTTTTTTTTTAAGAAGTAATTTCTTTTGTGTGACTTAATGATAGTGAATACAATTCTTTCTGGATTTCTCATCAGAAGTCAGCTTAGATAATTTCTTTTCATTCAGCTAAGAAGGCAAAATACACTCTGAAAGCTATTGAAGTGGAACAGAACACTTAGTGATGTTACATATTTAAGCAGATACTCGGTGTTAATATTGTAATTTGTAATAATGCAGTGTAACAATACACCACAGAACAGGCTCTTTTTCAAGTATTGAATTTCCGTTTGAGCAAAATATTTGCCTGAAAAGTTATTTTAAAATGAAATAAAAACATTTAAAATAGATGGTTTGTATTTTTAAGATTAGTACAAATCAGTGTTGCACTGCAACACGTATTTACAAAGTTTTTACAACAGATTGTTTAATTTTTTCTTTTATTTTTTTAAGAACAGGTAGTGCTTTCTATGAAAACTAAAAATACTTTTGGTTTCACTCATTAAGAAAATGGTACATATCTGCCATGCAAAAACCTTGAAATAGAACTCCATTAAAAAGCACTAGTGTTATATTTCATATTAGATGGGGTGTTAATAAGACTGAAGTGTGAAAACTGTCTTTCTCCAAGGCACAAAGTGGCACTAGGTGAAAATATGATATTACCTATATTTAACACATAGGGACAAAAGGCCTTCTTGCACTGAGCTTCAGAATCATGTTTGGGAGTAAACCTAAGACTTCCAGCTCTTGATCTTCCTGAGCTTAAATTAAACTTCTTTTCAGAGTTTGAATTTATTTGGGAATAGTGACCTAAAATAAAAAAATATAAAGTTTGCTAAGGTGTAGTTAATTCAACATGGTGGTAGTTAAACTACAGAATTTATGCTTTGGGGAAATGGAGGAGGAATTAATTTGTTGACTGAGGTTAGGTGGTAGGTGTTTGAAAGGGCCTTTGTACCTGTGGTTTTCATGGAGTTTTAAAAGGTGTAGTCTCCTTAAGTGATATGCTGAATTTACAAACTGGTGGTTGAGGGGACAGAAGCTCGGGAGAGATGAGTTAACCTCCTGCTGCCTGGCAGCCAGAGGAGTGGGACAGCAGCCAACACGGTGCTCCAGACCCAGCTTTTTGCTGCTGGCAAGTACAAGGAATGGCTGGATGAAAAGATGCACACCAGGAACACCCGCTTCTTGCCCTTGTCACCAGCCTCCCCTTCACCCACAGGGTCATTAAGCATCTTTTTAAGGTTAAACACTTTTTTTGGGAATTGTGCTGGTGTCCCACTTACCGAGGAAGTGGAGGAGATCAACATCACACACCTGCGTAGTGGTGCTTAAATCTGTTGATAAGTAAGAAGTGGATGCTCTGTACAGGGTAGTATCTTTAAGCTGTTCTAGCTTTATCTTGTCAAAAAAGGGAGGAAGAGCAGATGAAGGAAAGTGGAACATGCTGCTTGCTTCCCTTCTTTCCACACAAAAAGGCAAAAAATTTGGCCCTTCCAGATTAGGTTATTAAATGTCCTTGTTTTGCATTGGAAATCTAACAGATAGGAATAGTTGCAAGTCGTTTTCCAACAGGTATAAAAACAATTCAAGGAATAATGCTTAACAGTGTAAATCGTAGTATTTGGATACTTTGGTGTGTCACTAGAAATTCAAGCATTTTAAAGTTTTTAATATCCCAAACAGCCACTTGAGCCTGTCAGTAGAACAAGTAGCTTGATTTTTGATCTGTATGCTGTGTTGAACAGCAGATTTAATAATAGATAAATGAAATTGATTTATTTTGTGTAGTCTGCTCAGCATTTATTTAATTAGTACACAGCATAAATGAGTGGGTTTAAAAGTGGTTCTGGTTTGCTTTTTAAAACTACTTTAGGAGTCATGGCTAGTTTAATCAGTAAAAACCTGAAATGGTTTTTAACTCTGCTCTTAAGAAAATGAGGGGGAGACTGTACTTTTAGGAAGAGAAAACTTCCTAAAGGTGCGAGGAAGCCAGCGTGCGCTGTGTGTGCATACCAGAACACAGTGGCACTTCTTAAAGGTGTGTGTCTTTGTTTTCTCCACGTAAGATCTGTTGGTACAGGCCATGGACGAGGATTTAAGGATTTAGTCTGTAAGAGGAAATCTGCTGCTGTAACACTTATTACTATGGTGTCTGTCACCCACTGTACGAAATAATTGGATTATGTCATTGCCTTACTTCTCTGGCAGCTTAGTATGTAACACTGCATTTTATTTAGCACCAGAGGGAGCCAACAGCGTTTGTATTGGTTTAGAAAATTACCACGTCATGTTTTAATGCTTCGTGTTGCTCCTCTGTTCAGTACATTAACACCCCTGAAATTACAGTGTTTGGTGCAATGCTGAATGTCTCTCGAGACTGACCTGCCACTCTAGATGTCTCTAGTGTGATCCTGGCAGAGTTTGCCTGGCAGGGGCAGCATGTAGTTGGTACGTGAATAAATGCCAAATATCTGGACATAGGACACAAGCTGCTGGGAATAACACTGGGCATGCAGTGTTCTCTTGCAGGCAGCATAAGAGCATTTGGACAGCTTTTTAAGGAGAGGTAGATTTGGGAGTACAGTTTTAGTGAATAGCTGTTATCTCTCAGAGCATAACAACGTTTACATTCTTAAAACAGTTGCTACATCACTAACCTTTTAATCCATATCTGAATTAGATGTTTCCATTGAGCCAAGAGAATTAGATTTCCTTTGCCTTGTATCAAATTGTCCTGACTTCAGTAGATGACATCAAACTGTTTGTGCTCTGATAGTGATAATTTTAATGCTAGTATAAAGCTGTAATTCTTTTAATTTCAATTGGCTTGTTAAGATCTGCAGCATTAGCATATCCACTTGAGTGATAATTTGATGCCATTTTTGAGGAACCTGGAGCTTTGTACTGCCCGAGTGCTGAGTGCATGCGTGTATAATAGGGAGTCCTGCGCAGGAAGTGGGGCTGTGAGGAACCTTCTCAGAGTGCTTTGCTGTGTAAAATACACTTTGCTTCCAATAAAAGCATGAAAAAGATGCCTTTATCTTTTTCCAATACCACCAGTCACCCAGGTAACTTGTGGATGAGACTTCTGTACATCTTGAGCTGGTAAACTTTCAGGAAGATTTGGTTACTGAGTAATTATTTTAGCTGTTTTAAAAGGTCATCTTTTCAGATGTGAATGCTAGTAACATTGATGAAATTAGTTTCATCTAATAGCCTAAATCTTGGCGATAATGAGAGGATGCAGGGCTACAAGGGACCTGTTCAACTTGGCTGCCAGGCCCTAGGAAAGATGAGCTGTAGTGCTTTCACTAGATGCTTACACTATTGGTGTCTGCAATACTAGATGTTCTACAGCCTTTCTGGATTGGGCAGTTTGGTAATTAATTAGCTCAAACGTTAGAAAATTTTTCCTAATATGACTTAGTCTTTCCTCCTAGGTAATGTTTTCTAGGCATCAAGTAGTTTTTGTTATTTTTTGAGATCTCTCTAGCTGATGAGCACATCTTCCCTGAAGTGTCCAAACTGGCCATTGAGGCCTGCCTCAGGCTGAGTACTTGTCTGTCACAGGCCATGGTTGTGTAGTGTTTCCTTTTTGTGGTTCAACATAGTAGAGTTTTGGTCAGCTGCAGTCCCAGATACTTCTCTGTGGAAGTGGTGCTAAACCATTTTATATTCTGTAGATTTGAATATTTTTAGGAAGTTGTGGTATTTGGCAGGGCTGAGAACAGCAAGGGTGGTGCAAGAGTTACTCTGTGTTTGTCCTGTCAGGAGACTGCAGAAGTTGACGAGCTCCCACCATGGGAAGGAGAATGCAGTCCCCTCTCTCAAGAGACATTTGTGTCTGTGTCCCTCTCATTCCCCACCCCCTGGATTAAGTAGCCCAAAGCTTTTGAGAAAGTAGAGTTGCTGTCTGTGCTCTTGCCTGCTGTACTTCAGCACTAGTTCACCTCCTGTGGGTGAGGCAAGCATTTCAAACTTTATGCAATTGAGAAAAGTCAATCAAAAATACCACAAAAAACCAGTCTGTCCAGATCAGAGATCATGTCTTGACTCCCAAAGGTATTGTTCCCATCTTCCGTTCAAGATATGTTCTGCTGTGACTGGAAGAAAGGTTCATTGGTAACAATTTCACAAAAAAAGGAGACTTTATTGCATAGGAAATTTGAGATCTATTCTCATGAGCTTTGCTGATGTTGGAGTTCTTTGGCATTATCTTCTGAATTCCGGAAAATGTATTCACATTGTTTTTAGGACTCTGTGTACTAAGGATCTCTTTCCCTATCAGTACTCCGCACGTCTGGACTTAGGTCCCAAGAGATTGTGCCTCTAAAACAAAGGGATATAAAAATCTGTATCCAACTTCTTAAGCAACAAAACAAAGCAGCGTACCTCCTGCTACAGTATGGAATAAATTATATCTATAATACTGAGGGATCTATGTTGTATTTTACTTTGCATCCTGAGTCTGAAGAAATCTGCTCAGACATTTTCACCTAAAACAGCAAATTCTTAACTTGTGACTTTTGAAGGTAAGCATCAATTGCCATTTGGTTTCTTAAGAAGTTACTAGTGTCCCTTCTGTGGTGGAGGAAGCTCTGTTCTAAAGTCCGCGAATTGCTTAAAGATACTGGATCTGTGCCTTGACTTGGGGTCTGGGACTTTGATTTACACTAATTTAAAAACTAAAGAAGAATAACTTAGAAGTTGAGGGGAGGATGTGCTTCTCTGACAGATGTGTGTTTGTAAAGGCTCTTTCATCTTAGAGTAAGTAAGGGGTAATTTGGGCTTATGGAGAATGGGTGAGCTGCTCCCGGATGCCAGAAATATGGTTTATTTCTAGACAAATGCATATATGAGTGTCTGTACGTGTCCGCATTTGTCCTGTGGGAATGTGAGAAAGTTATGTGAATGTCAGTTATGTCATACAAATATTTTTTTTAGTGACTTAAGGAGAAGCAGTTTGTATATGAAGCAGTTTATTAATGTTGGTCTCTGAAGACAGTCCAGGCTTGGACTGTGTGTGTATTCTCTGCTATCCCACATCCTCTGTGCTGACTTGAGTTTTCAAAGGGAATTGTTTGAGCTAAAGGACAGAACTGCAATTGAATCAAATTAGAAACCTCCCCCTCTTCCAACTGATACTGTGTTTTTACAGCTCCAACTTTCTTCTTGCTCATTTCAATGGATTCAGTTAGGGTCAAGTAGCCTCAGAAGTTTTCCTCTGAATTATAGACAGCTTTTTAAGTAGAGTCATAGGCTAGGGGGATTACGAATGGAAGTATCTGTGGCAAGCAGAAGGACAGTTAAGGAATACTACTCACCTTAAATGCCAGGGAAATAGTTACACAGAATCAGCATCTTTGGTAGCCTAGTGTCTAGTGTTAGGATTTCATGTAGGAATGGTAGTTGGTAATTCTGGGAAAGGCAAGAGAATGGTACAATCTGCCATGACAGGTTTTTAACTTTTCCTTCCTAACAAAATATCATCGATCTGCAGTAGTGAAACATGGCTGAAGCCTTGAAATTTTGTTTACAAAAATAAAGAATGTTAGAGGTAATAGAAGAAAAGGGAGCAAAATATATGTTTACGAGACCTGGAAGTAAGCCAAAGTCATTACTTTGTGAAAATTATAGGGTTTTCTGTAAATAATCTAGGTAGAATGTAAATAGCTAGCATGTAGGAACTGGGACAACAGAGCTGGTTTATGAGACCATAGAGCAACACATAGCCACCACCTGAGTCTTGTATGTTGGATAACGTGTCACTTCTGCTGAGCTCCCTCAGAAAGAATCTACCTGGGAGCAGCACAGGGAGGATTTGATCTCAGGTTATTTATAAATGGCTGGAGGTTCAAAAAATGGGGTGAAAAGGCATAGTCCAGGGTGTCAGTGAAATTGAAGAAAAAAAAGGATGATGAAAATATAGCAAGCAGGTAGCTTCTGAAGGAAAAAAAACCCACTTTTAAATCATTATACCTGAAGAAAAAGACAAGATGCCCTTCAGTGCAGAACTCTTCTGGGTAATTGCAAGTCTTCTGTGTACCAGGCGGTCTTTTCCTACCTCTTGAAGAGTTTAGATTCTGGTTTTTTTCTGTTTGTTTGTGCACTGCCACCCTCAGTTTCTGGAGACAGTATTACACCTTGAGGGACAGCTGGAAAGATTTGTGTCAGAAATGTTTGTGAAAACATTATTACTAGTCCCATGTTTGTATTAATTGATTGGATAGCGTATTTACAGTTTGTACATCTTTTAATTCCATTTCGTTCTGATCAGTTTAAATAAGGAAAACTAAAATGTCACTTGGAAAAGGATGTTTTTTATTCTTGCCTTTTGTGACTTTTATTTATTCTTGCCTTTTTTTTTTTAAAACAAACTTCTCAGCTCCGAGTCCTTTTGGCTGGTTGATGACTTTGGATCAGGATACTGCCTCCTCTTTTACTTCAGTCTGAGTGTAAGGGGAAGGGGTGGGTCAAGACAGACACTTTAAGTAAAATAGTGTTTTTTCCTTTTGGGTGAAGGAGCTGAATAAAACCGTGTGAAAAGTGCCATGACACATAATGCACCAGTAACTCTTCCTTTGCTGTCAACATAAAATTGTAGCATTCACATATGGGGAAAAAAATAAGGACATTGTGAAGGAAAGTAGTTTCCATGGTACCTAGGTGCAGTACTTTTACTGAACGTGGGAGTGTGAGGTAGGGTCTGGTTTCTGTGCACTGAAGTCTCAAGGCTGGGGTCCTATCAGATTCCCTCATGCCCTGAGCTCAGGGCACAGCCTGTGCCCACTTGCACTCGGATGGCTTCTGGAAGCACTGGAGGTTGAGGAGCTCGACAGAAACTTGGGGCCACCTAAATGCTAAAGGCTGATTGTATTTAGTTTTGTTTTTTTGAAGTACTGGGCTGATAGATTGGTAATAGGGAGGCTTCTGCAGACAGTGTTCCCACTGTAATAGGCAATGTGTGTTTTTGAGAGCAATTGAACTTTCTAAATTCCCTTTAAATAAAGCTCAGAGTCTCTGGTTATGCAGCAAAATGTTTGTTTCTGGGTGCCACGAGGTTAATGTTGTTTTCAGAGAGACAGTTATGTGAAGAAGTTGTGGGGTCTACACAGCCTTAAAACATTTCTAGAGTGTGTTTTGTTGGCACAGTTATATAATGATGGAGAATTTCGTGCCTTGCAGAGTGAAAAGAAGCAAGCTAGTTAAACTCTGTGTTCTGTCTCATCTCAGATTAACTTGTCTCACCTTTTTTCCAACAGGGATTTGGTAGGGTAGGGAAAGAATTATGAAAGGAAATACAGCAATGTAGTTCAAACTACACTGGTAGTTAAAAAATATTTTAAAACATATACAACTGGCTGTAGTGTTCAGGTTCTTGAAATCCTGCTTGGGAAGGAAGGCATGGCTAAGTTACAATAAGCCATAAACAGAAAATCATATAGTGCTTTCAAGGGGTATGTGACAAGTGGATAAATAATTGTAAAACACATGGGGCAAAAAAATTTTGATAGATCTGTCTAGGAAGTAGTAAGGTAACAAAAAAAGAAAATTTGCTTCAATTCATGGGTTTGGATAACTCATACTAAGTAATTTTGGTCTCTGTGACCAGGCATGCACAAAAGTCATCAAGGTTTTGTATTTTCTCGTATGATAATACAAACTCTTGGGCTTTTATAAGGTCTGTTACAAGTTAAGAGCATTTTCTTTTACCTAATCTTCCAAAATAAGTTGAAAGCTTTTTGTCTGTAATGCCATCTTACAGATGACAAGCAGAATAGTATACAGTCTTCCAGTGTTGCATACTCCTTCTGTTTTTCTACAAGCTTGTTCCATCTAGACAGTGGAGGGAACAGGGAAGCCTCAAAATCACCTGTGCAAAATCACAAAATATTTTAAGACTTGCTATGGAGTCACATAAATATATTCACTTGCTCTCTTCTTATTCATTCGTGTTGAATGAATTTTTCTAAGGCACCAACAAATGGCAGCTTATATATACTGGTTTTCCATTCATTGCTGTTCTTTATGGATACAAAAATAGGGAAACAGAAAAAAACACATGTTCTCATCACTTCTTTTTTCTAGCTGAGAAATGTGTAACTTCTACTACATTCAATATTTTTTAAATATGAAATTCCTCTTGTAAACCAAATAATAGGGGTACAGTTGGCTGATGACTAGCTAGAAGAATGTGAGTAGCTAAAATGGTTCCTTTAACTGTGTTTTGGCATCCTATTAAAATTTGCAGTTGGCATCTTTTCAACTAACACATATTTGATGTTAGTTTATAGATTGTAGAATGCATATTTTGTATACACATGGTAATGTTTCCAAGATGCTCTTCCTAAACACAATCCTTCCAAATTTAAAAAAAAAAAAAAAAGCAACAGATTTTGATGGTGTTCTGTATACTTTGCAGGATTTGCTTTTCCAGTGTGTGCACAGGCAGGTCTTTTCCCTTGAAGTTAACCTGAAGTTCGTATAAGTTGCTGTTTATCTCCTTTTAAAGTTGAGTTTAGTCATCTGGGTTCAGTGTCACTGTTTCCAGAAAAGCCAGTCATACTCCATGCTTAGAAGTGAAACTCTGAGAAAAAAATGTCATGCTTGCATGCAAATATATCCTAGGATAAAAAAGAAGGAAAAGTGAAGATTAACAGAGTGCACAAAGTTGATTTTAAGTTTAGTGAGGAGGTCTCTGTGTGTTTCTGGTGGTGCTGACAGCTCCATTCCAGGGTCAGGTTTTGATGTGCCTGTTGCTCCATGGAGAGTCACTGCACACCTTGTGGGGCTGTGATTTGGTTTGGGGCAGAGAGCTGGCAGGTGTTTGCCCTGCAGTTGTGCCTTGTTCAAATGCAGTCATGATTTAAACAATGATAAAATTTGTGTTATAATTAAATAATGATACAATGCTGATACTGTTTCTGCTGTACACTGGCCAAGCAGTTGGTGCATGTTGCTTGTTTTAGTGCACAAGTGCAGTCAGTGTTTTACCCTAGGGGAAGGTACATATTGTATAAAGCAGTTGACTGAGAAAGTCTTAAGCAAAGCAAAAAGCAAGACCTTACAGGAAAGCTGTGCTGACTATCTTATATAATGGCCTTTTCTTCTTAAATTCTTTTTGTTCCCCTTGATTTGTAAATCTCTTCAACTTTGTCAAAAAGTCAGCTCTGGTAAAGAGAGGGGCCAAGCAGGAGGAGCCCAAGTAAAATCAAGGTGCCATTTTTTTTTTGTTTTGTTCTGCTCTTCTATGCTTTTCCCTGCTTATACTTCCCAACCTAGCAGCAAATGGCAACAGAAGCCTCCCTCAACCCACCCAAAATTGATAGAGTTTTGAAATCATATTTCTACAGTTGCAGTCTGGCTGCAGTGGGAAAAGGCCCACAGGTAGTGTGGATCCAGGATAGCTGAATACCGTTGTTAATGTATTCTTCAGTATAAGTCGTAAGGTCTATGTTTTTCTAATCTCTGTTCCATTCCTTTTTTTTTTCCAAATTAAATTTGTGTATTACAGGCAAAATCAGCAAATTAACAATTTACATCAGAAGATAAGGGAAAATGAAATACGAGCTCAACATGCAAGACTGAGCCATCTTGTGAGCTGTGAAGAACCGTACATGACTAACTTGCAGGTAGGATGAATGCTTTCAGCAGAGCTTTCCACTGCCCCGTAACTGGCACCTAAAAGCATGTTCACAATTTTCTGCAGGGCAGTGTAGAGCTTTTGTGATTATTGATGGCTGTGTAATTGCATAGCTGTGAATTGGATAGAGAATACCCTCTAGGTGTGTAGCTTACCTTATATTTGCCGAAATCTAAGTTACGTTATATTTTGTACATACTTGATTTGAAGTCTGATAAAAATGAGATAGCAGTGAGGGATTGTGACATTGTAAGAGTAAGGGTTTAACAGCATGCATGTGGGGTAGTCCTGCAGGGAGATAGTAGGACAGAAAATAGTTTGATAGGAGAGTATCTGAAAATAACTAATGAGAGGTTTTCTGAAGAGGAGGAGGTACTGCCCAGAGGATGGTTAGATTTTATGGATAGAATAGATGGAGGAGATGTGAGAATGCAAACAGACTGATGGAATACCTTTTGACAAGACACCTGAAAAGGATATGGACTAGTACTCCTAGGGAACACAAAGGGAATGTCTGGTGGTATTTTGAGTATACTTGTCCTAATTTTCATCTAACTAGCACAGGTATCAAGTAGCATAAAGATGAGGTAGCAAAGGTTCACCGAGAAATGCAGATCAGTGTGAGGACTGTGGCTGTAGCACACAAATTCCATCTCCGGGCCTTGGCATATCTAAAAGGCAATGCAGCAAGAAAGTGTGAAAAGGCAGATATGAGGAGAGAAATACCTTTTCTGTCCCTCTTTTATTATGTTATCTTTTTCTGTCACAAACACTGCACTAGGATCTCAGCTAGGGTGCTTCAACATGACATTATTTCTGTGCTTGGAATAACACAGCTGTATATCAGGTGAGAATGTGGTTTGTGTCACAGCAGAGAAATTCAAGCAGAGCCTCAGTGTGAGCTTGGGTATACAGAGACTTCTTGAGACATCTAGGAATGTGGCTTTTGATGCTTCCAGATCTTCTTTTACAAAATACTTTAAAATCTGTCTAGATTAAGAATTCTTGTTTTTTGGGGGGGGCAGGGGAGAAGATGCAAGCAAAAAACCCAGAAAAACAAACAAACAAAAGAAACAATATCATAGAAGCTGAAATTTTAGTGCACGTATCTTAGTATGTTATGCTTCAAATAAAGCAGCAGGTGCATTCCTCTTCCATGATTTAATGAAACTTGAAAGTTTTTTTATGTATTTGAGTTTCTGCTTGATTTGTGTGCCTTCTATAAGATGAATTTATAAAAGCAGATCTAGTTTAATGACAGTTTTAATCTCTTAATACTTTGCTGAAGGAATGTCACTCGTTAAAGAAATTATACAGACAGTTTCTTTTAAAGGTAACCAATTTATGTTATTAAAAGAATATTGAAATTGAAAGCCTAATGAGATGCATCTCCTTTTTCATCCCACATGCAGCCAACTTCCAATTTGTGCTTGTCTGTCTCTGGGCAGTGGAGATGGAAGTTTTGGTATACAGAGCAAAAGACAGGAGACCTGCCTTCCCACTGTAGCTCTAGTCTCAGGCTTGTTCCTGCACCATTCTCACCCCAGGAGTGATAGCTCTAAGGTTTGACTAGTACTGATGTTCTGCTTCAGGAGAGTCTTGAGATTCAAGCGTCTCTTACTTCAATATATTCATAGCCATTTTCTAGTGTTTTTCTTCCCAAGAGATGGTATGATAATGCAGTGGCAGTGATTTGTTTTGAAAATGCTTTTTATCCGCATTTATAGGGATTTATTTTAGGAGAAAAACCATGTCTTCCATAAATCTGAGAGGGGAAGTGGCCACACAATGTTCTTATGCATTTGTTATGAGTGTAAAGGTGTCCAGCTCGTTTGTCTTTTTGCTCCAGATTCCTGAAATGCATGGTATTGCCATGTATTTTAACGGTTGCAAAATCAAACCCCACCCTTCCTGACAGCAAAAAAAAAAATGCAGGACTATTTTCTGCTCTGCAGTTGAAGTGTACAGTGTGTGTTCACTTATGTGGTTATTTTATTTCTTTTCATAAGCAACCACAGTATGAGAGCACACCACTGCAACCTCACGTTTCAGAAAGATCAGCATCCCACCTTGAGGAGCTTGAGCGAAAGATTGCAGCAGCTGAGAACAAGGAATTACAACTCAGTGAAATTGTGAAACAACTTTCAAACAAATCTAGTGAGGAGAAAAAGAAGATGGAGGAGAAAGTAAGTGTGTTTCCTGTTCCACATTTCTTTTTGTCACTGTTACAGCAGCATATGTTATGTTTGCTAGTATGTGGGTGTCTGAGTTATTTTCAAAAGGTAGCTAAACTGCTTGTGATAGAAAAAGAAGATTAATGATTTCAGGTGTTGTTAGTGGATAAATCTGGACTTGCAGAGAATATATCCTAAAAAGTGATACTGGGTAAAATGGTAATCACTGTAGCAGTTTTAACCAGGTATCAGTTAAGCTTTCAGAAATAAAAAAGCTACTCATTCTTGTAGCTTGAAGTGTTCATTACAGTAAATAAAACATAATTTAAAAACGTAGATTATGAAAATTAAATCCTTATTAATCCTTATTTTTAGCATGGTTTGTAAATGTGGTGCTCAAGCTTTGAGATGCATTTACCAGCCTGTATGTGCCTATTTAGCAGGAGGGATTCTCTTGTAGCTTTCTTAGGATGTGCAGAGTGGACTTTAGTCTGAGACAAAGGTAGCTGAGTTTTTGGAGCTGTTTCGACAAAGGATTTCTTTGCAGACTGAAGCAATTCCCAGGGGTAGTTTTAAATGTATTCAGTCTTCCTTTACTGCAAGCAGGAATGTGCCATTGACCAAGGGGTTCCTAATTAATGTTTTAGGGATACATTGTCACTGTTACCTCATCTTCTGTAATTACTGGGCTTAAATTATATTAAATCAGTTTCAAGGAATACAAGCAATATGATACAGTGAAGTGTCGAGTGGGAAGACAAAGAAGAATGCCTAATTCATCTCAAAATTCTGCCTTACCATTTCCCATGAACCCTCAGTATGCTTTTCACTGAGGCAGGAAGGGCAGAAATTGGATACTGCTGCTTCCTCGTGTCTGAGTTTTTCCTGCCTGTGTTCCTCACTGTGTAGGAACTGGCAGGCAGTGGCAGTGGTGAGGACCTGTGCAGCAGTGCTTGTGTTGGCAGCATGGTCTGTAGGTTGGACCCCAATTCACTGCACAGTCCTGATTTGCCCCTTAACACTCGTCCATTCTGTTCACTGAACAAAAAGCTCTCAAGGAGAGAGAGAGCAGAGAGGGGCAGTAGAAAATACTCTTTTTTCCTGCCTTTCTTTGCACTTTTTTGATCTAGATAATAAAGCAAAAGAAGTACCAGGAATATGAACAAAGGTAACATAAGACACAAAGTGTTTTCCAGGCTTACGGAAAATTAAGTTGCCTATAGAAAAGGTGTTTAAGAAAGCAACTATTCTGATCTGATGTCCTCTGATGTGATTGTCAGACTGCATCAAAGTCAGGGTTCTGGCTCCTATTTTTGGTAGGTTAAGTTCTTGGTCTTCGTGCTTTAAGTTGTTTTCCTAGTCCAGAGGAACTAAAATATATCCTGATTATCGATTGCATATGAACATCTCAGTGGGTGAAAGAATTAACAGTGTTTTTCGTGTCAAACTGTTTGTGTTTTCAGTTCATAAGGTACATGGATTGTTCTGGGCAGAGGTGAAGCAGCTATAGTTTGAGGTCACATGTGGGCCTATAACTTGAAGCCATTGGGATTAATAATTTTTGGTTTTGTTTTCTGCTCTTAGCCAGCCCTTTCATGCAGCTGAGAGTACAATTCTTGGAGAGTTAACAGCATCTGCTTCCGAACAGGTTTATTTTTTTCTGTTACCATAAAGGATGTACTCTTTCTTTCTTCTAGCTTAAAACTAGAGACCGATATATTAATAGCCTGAAAAAGAAATGCCAGAAGGAGTCTGAGCAAAACAAAGAAAAACAAAGACGAATTGAAACCTTAGAAAAATACCTGGCTGACCTTCCAACTCTGGATGATATAGAAGGGCAGACTAAACAGGTAAGGTAAAGGGGGTTTGGTTTACATTCAAAAAATACAAGTAAGCTCTGTAATATCTGTTCTCAAGTCTTTCACTGTTTCAAAATCTCTTTTTTTCAGCCTTACATTTAGGAAGGGAAGTATTTCAATCTTTTAGAAAGCTGTAGATATTAGGATTTCTCACAGTCAGATAAGCGGCACGGGTGTGAAACTCCGAAAGGATGTACTGCAAGGCTGTGGTCTGCCACAAGGCCTTCTGCTGGTGTGACACTGTGTCTGACTAATGTAAACCTTGTGTTAGCTGCAAATTCTAGAAGAGAAGAACAAGCAACTTCAAGAAACCATGGCTGAGTTGGAAAAGAAGCTCGGAGAGGCCCGGTCGCAGTGCAGAGAGAGAGAATTACAGCTGGCATCTCAGAAGAAAAAAGAAAAAGAGCTGGTCACAACAGTGCAGAGGTATGAACAGCTGCTCAGGCTGTGCCTTGGAATGGGTGTGCTTCCCCACCTGATGTCAAGAGCTAATGCTGTTTACAATCTTAATCTATTACAGTGCTAATGGTATTTCATGGCAAGGGTTTTACAACTTGCTTTGTGGCAAGTTGTAATTAATACCACAGAGAAAAGTGACCATAGGACCTGCTTTGCTATCTGTCTTTAAGGATGTGGGACACTCCAGCAGTGGCATCATAGCCTGCTGGCAGATAGAAGATGGAATAAACTTGTGTGGCAAAAAGGCGTTATATAGAAGCTGTCATGATAATTGATCCTGTCATGAACTATGGAAAAACTCCCTGGATATTGCCTGATGGGTATATCAGGGAAGGGTCAAAGATTTCAAGAAATTCCAGCTGTTTCTTATCTTTTCATCAAGGATGCAGGTATTTACAAGGAGGTTTAGCTGTAGTTAGTATGTTGTCACTGAACTTGCCTAAGTATGGAAAAACAAATGGGACAGATATCCAAAAATATCCTGGTAAGACATGGAGACTTTGTTACTATGTTCAACTTTAGACCAGGGGAGCTACCTAAACAATATTTTTTTTTTTTTTAAGGGAAGAGGGAAGCAGGGGAGAATCACTTTTAAGTATCTGTGGATATTCCTGCGGTTGGTTGTCCCTCTATTGGGTAAAGCTGCGTGCCACAGGAGTCTGAAAGGTTTCCATGATGAAAGGCGAGCTTGCTGGGACACCTTGCCAGCCAAATTGTTGACACATTGTTTCCATTTTACCCATGGAAGGCGTTCGTGCTCTCGTAATCTAGAGGGGGATCATTCTGTCTTTTCTGAAAGCCTGCAGATAGTTGGGCTGACCTCTGGTTTCTAAATTAGACAGCATGATTAGTACTAGTAAAATGTATTTCCTTTCTGAGACAAGGTGAGCAGACAGAGGCTGTAGCTACACATATGGGCTTGAGTTGAGCAATGGAGGGTCTGAAGGCCGTGCCCTCCTGTGGGAGCATTCCTGGCAGGAATGGCCTTGTGCTCCCCCTTACAAGTCACAGAGGGCATGATGGGTTGGTCCACCAGCACTGGGCACAGCCTCTGATTCTGGATTCCACTTTGAGTTGTATGTGCCCCAGTGAGACAATCTGATTTAAAAGCTCCCAAAGCTTTGAAGATTCACAGATGCCTCTGATCTATGCTGGAGCTGCCTTTACCACCCCCAGCGGCACAGAGCGACTGTGAGCACCGCAAAGCTTTTCTTTGCTCCTCCCTGCCCTCTCTTCCTACACAGTACTGCTGGAGCTGTGCCTTTTGGGAGACCCAGCACAGAGTATGGTGCTTAAAGCCTGTGTTCATCTGCATGAATCTGTCCTTGTCAGTGCCATGGCAACTTGAGCAGTTTAGAATTTTTGCATCATTTGTGCACTGTTGGTGCATGAGTTACATGCTCATTGATAAGACTGGATTCTGCTAGGTATAGTTTTACCATTCTGGTTGGAAGATGGTGCAAGTTTCTAATTTCTTCCTGGAACACACAACCCTGTGGTTTCTATTAGCCCACTTAATCTTCCTTTCATGTTGAATGGCAGTTTACAACAGAAAGTAGAAAAATGCCTGGAAGATGGCATCCGGCTTCCTATGTTGGACACAAAACAGCTTCAGAGTGAGAATGAATGTCTCAAAGAGAAGAATGAGAAAGCCAGTAAGGTTAGTCTGCAAATAATCTGCTGGTAGCATCTTCAATCTTAAGTCCTGCACTTATTTCTTTTTTTTCACTTTAGAAATAAATATCTCACTGAAGAATTACGTATTTGTTCCTAATTCAGATGACTTTTCAATACCTATCTGTCTCTCTTCAGTACATTTATTTTGCATGAATTTTGTGTTCTGTCAGAGTAGAACTGTCTTGTCATTTGTGTTTTTGAAGATGCTATTTAAAATCTATGTCTACACACCTGTAGGCTGATTTTTAGACAAGGATCTGAAGAGATTCAAGCCTTCTAAATTGATCAATTTTATGTTCTAGGTCATAGACAATCAACAAAATCAGATAACTGGACTGATTTTGGACATGCAGGTAAGGAAAAGTGTATGTTCTGTTGTTTATTGTGTGCATTTTTAGTTCATGAGAGTAACATTACTAAAGTTGAGTTTTATTTTCTTATCTTTCTGAATAGGAGTCAAGGGGAGAAATGCCAAAAACCTTAATCTTATGGACTGTAGTCGACCCATGTTCTCTTGCAGGCTCCTAGTGTAGTTGTTGTGTTTCTGTGGTTTAGCACTTAACTGGTACTCATCAAAAAGTGAAAAACTGTTGTTACGTCACATCATTGTTCTGCTGGTCTAGTGTATCATCCAAAGTACAAAGGTCACGTTGCTTAGGGGCTTCATTGTTCAGTTTGTTAGAAGGGACAGGTGCCTTTCTAAACCATCCCACTTCACATTTGACATCATTTAGGCAAGTTGAACCCTCTTCAACTGTTTCTGACACTTAGATGTCTTAACTGTCTTGGTGGATCTTGGGCACTTAGCTTTGAGCCAGACATTTTTCTAGACAGCAGAGACCAAACCTAGCTTGAAGCCAGACATTTTTCTGGACAGCAGAGGTTGTCAGTAAGGAGTCAGCTGCAGCTTTGTAGATAACTGATTAACAGCGTGTTGGAAGTTACTCAGTGACCACTGTTTGTTGTGGAGAAAAAGGAAAATTATATAGCTTGTGGGGAGAAAGTATTACTTGTCATAGAAAAAGCTGAGCATTTAGAAAAGCCCAAACATCTGTTTGCAGCAAATACTGAAGCCAAACTCTAGTTTCCACATTCCCCTTCTAGAATGTCGTTTGTCTATTAAAAGTTGTCTTCCACTGTTAAATTGCTTCCCTTCTCTGCCATGATAAATAGGAAGCCTGATTGCTGTCAACAACCATGTATTTGTTTGATTAGACTGCAGTGTGTGAAGTGTATCTATAGAGAAGCAGTAGGAGAATTTAAGTTGCAACATGATGTACGTATGTTAATTGAAAAGGAAATTGAATCATTTAAGCTTCTCAATGTTTGAAGAAGACTAATTTTATCAAACTGAGATGTTTGCATGGAGCAGACTGGTGCATGCAAAAAATGTGACTCAGGCAAATGTTGTTTCAGGTGTTATATTGTTAAAAAGAAATTCGACTTGAACTTCATAACCTTTCTGAGGTTCTCTGTCCCTTTTTGTAGTTTAGATTATTTGCATATGTACTCCATATATATATTGTGCTTATCAGAGATATACACAACTTGCTAAATGTATTATCATCAACCTAAATCTTTTCCCATTTCCTAAACTTTCTGGTGTTTTTCTCATTAACACCTTTATCTTGAGACTAGTGATCTTCAGCGCTTTATGTGCTTAGCATGACATGACTTTAAAGAGCTGGACTGGGAAATGCTGAATAGTTGTGACTGTCTGTGAACACGGTACTGTTCTGTTCTCCACGACTTTGTCTTACTTTTCCTCTTGAAGCATTTTATAAAAGGCCAGAAAATAGGATTTGGAAATGTTGTCAGCCCTCAAATTACTGGTAGACTATGGCAGCTTCTTTGTATCCTTGATCTCCCTGGCCTTCCATATTTGTGACCTGGGAAGCATTGAGAGCTAGTTCATTGAAATCCCTTATCAGAACAGAGATACAATTTATCTTTAGCCAAGATTATCTCATTTTATTCCGTCTTCTGACACATAGTAAACTTATGCTTGATAATGTATTTCAGTTCACTGTTTTTAACCTGCAAGCTGAAAACAAATTCTGTTTCAGACAGCCATTGTATAATGCAGTATTAGTTTCTGTTTGCTCATAATCATGGTGAAATTATTTTGATCCTCCTTGTTTGGTTTTGCTTCATTGATTTGTTGTTCTGAGTGAGAGGGAATTAAATTCCGGTTGGTCTTAGCAAGATGCTGTGCTGCATATATAGGCATCTTTAGAAAGGGAAAAATTGTAGATGACAGTGGTGTTTTAAAAAAGAAATTAATATTTACATGATTAATTTAGATATCACAAAACTGACAGACCGATTTAGATATCATGAAACTACTATGAAAAAAGAGAGTAGAAATAAGTCAGATGGTACAATGCCTATGTTACCCAAAGTACAGCTGTCAATCTTGTCAGTCACAATAAACCCCAACTGTGCCAGGCTGGGAATATTGCCACCAAGTTGTAACTTTGGAAAGCGTATGGAAAAAATCAAGGGTGAAGTATGGAGAATTCAGAGCACCGTGAGGAACATGGAGATCCTAGCACTTGTAGGTTCAGCCAAGCTGTTAAGCACATGTGCTTTTTCTGAGCTTTAGGATGAGAGTAACAGAGAATGATAGATCTTAAGTGTATCTTTTAAATATAAACACTGATTTCTACTTCTAGTAGTTCCCATTACATGGAGCAATTCTTGAGCTGAACATGTGCACATTCCTTGGAATATTCTAAAAGCTGTGTTGCAGAGTCATGTAAATTTAGTGGCAGATGTAGTTCTGCAAATACGCTGGGGAAGGTTGATAGTTCTCCCCTGTCTTCCCTACCACCTCCCACCCTCCAGAAGGCTGCATAGTCAAACCTTTTTTGTCTGTTGTTGACATGAACATGAAATGTGTAAGTGGTTGTACTAGTGCATCTATCATAGCTGGGGCTCTGGGTGTCCCTGAACTTGATCTTCATCAAAGACTGTTAAAATTGGAAGATGTTTGGAAGCTGAGAGGGTGTTCTGGGCAACTGCATTGCCCTGTTCACTTCATGCTTCTTAAGTATGGCGTCTGTATGCCACTGATGGAGCTAGAAGGACTTTCAGTCTTACCTAGTAATGGCTATTTTTCTCAGTAGCTGGTGTTTCTAAAAAACTAAAAGCAACAATTCAGCATCACTGCAGGTTCTGCTCATCTGCAAGCACGTAAAGGAAATGCCTGAAGCAGTTATTTCCTGCCCTCTCCTGGCCCAGGGTGTTTCCTTTGCCTCCTTCCTCCTACTGGCGTGTGTAGCTGTGCTTTCTCAAAGAGCTTATCTTTAGGATACACGCTTCTTCAGCACTTCCTTTTGAGGGGGCATGCTGTGGGTGAAAAGAGCAGCAGATCAAGTGTATGAAAATGGTTTTAAAAACAAATAGTCATTTCTGGGTTCTGTCTGGTCATTCTTACTGCTGACATGAAAATAAAGTGTTGAGGGTTTTTTAGTCCATATTAAGTCTGTAAATGTTATCACCATTGCTTTCCGGTTTTGCAGAGTATGACAGAGTACTGACTCTGCACTGCTTATGTGGTGTCGAGCTGAATGTGCAGGGAAATTTTGTCAGTGCAACACCTCCTGTGACCAACCAGGCCTTTGAAAACTTCACTTAGTGTTGGCCTTGCCTTGCCTCTCGTTACTCACTCACTGCCTTCTCCTCAGCACTGATAAATCTTACAGGTGGCAAGTCACAGCTGAAGAGATCTCTTTGAAAGCATCAGGAGTTTGTATAGTCTCTATTCATTGTTAGTATTCAGATAAGATGGCTTGAATATTCCTCTTTCTGAATTTTGCCAGATGACCTAGAAAGACATATCAACAGACTTAAAAGCTAAGTAGTGGAGAAAAAAATGAGTACTTTCAAGAGTTAAAGACGCCTGAGATCATGCTGAATTCACCCTGAAAATTCCATTTTGGCAGTATCTCATGATTTCTCAGTTTGAGTTCTGTGGTTGAAAACTGGGGAATTGAGAACTGATTCCATATTGCAGCAGGTTTTTTGTTTGTTGTTTAAGATCATTAACCTGTGTTTTCATTCATTTCAGTCTATGCAAGAGAAGCTTTCGCAAGAAAAGCTGATAATTCAGAAGATGAAAAATGAGCTTGAGGAAAAAGAGAGGCATATAGAGCAGTTGAATAGAACTCTCTCTGAAGTAAGTAAAATAGTTCCAGTAACCCAACCCCCGACCACACCAGAGCCAGGAAGAACCTTATAGAAGGATTATAAGATCCCTTGGCAGGGCTTTTTGAGCTTAATTGCATACTTAACTATCCCGGCTCCCACGCAGATATATAATGCATACCACCCCTACCTCAAGGAGTGAGAACTTAAAGGGTGAAGATAGCTAAGTAATGGTAACATGAAATAGCCATGTAAAAGCTGTCTATATGCTTTTCTTTGGAGGGGTACAGAAATACTGATTATATGTTTGGAAATTAATTATTTTTATTTGTACTATTTGTGGTGTGAAACTTTCTTCTACAGTGAATGCTTCAGACTAACTTTCCCCTTTTTTCCATTTGCTTTTCACAAAGAACCAAAGACTGATGGAAGAGAATGCCTGCCTGAAGGAGCAGATGCGGCTGGTGGAGCAGTCCAGGCAGCCAGTGTCTGAGAAGATGCCTGTAGCAGACCAGTTGTTCAAGGAAATGTCTCACTGCTTGTTTGACTTGAAAGCACTGTGCAGTATTCTTACCCAGAGAGCTCAGGGCAAGGAGCCTAACCTTTCCTTACTGCTGGGAATCAGATGTAAGTGGTGTTGGCTTTCCAGTGTTTAATAAATGTTTTGACACAAAGGAGTAACAGTTTAGCTAACGTGGTGCTTGAACTTGCCAGCTGGACAGGCTTGTGTCCCCTAGCTATGCAGATGGAGCAGTGGTGCATGAACTCATGGAGCTCTCGGGAAAAGCTGGGCTCTTAGTGCCTCTGGGCCTCTAAATGCATGTGACTACACAGGTCCTTGCCAAGTCAGGAGAGCGGGTAACTGGCTCTTCATGTGCACCCGGTCATGGATGTGTTCACTGCTCTAGGAAAGAAAGGTGTGCAGCCAGGTGTCTGTCCCTCTTGAGACACACTGCGGCCAGTATGAGGGTTAACAGATGCTAAACACATCTTGTGCTTTTGTTTTAAAGCCCTTGGGGTCAAGTGATAGGAATAGCCATCTACTGTTTGAATATGTATGTCTGGTTTGGGAGTGAGGGTATCCAGGTGTTTTAAATAAGCCTTCTGCCTGATGACTTCATCTCCAGTGCTGTTCATCTAGTCTTCAGCATTTACTAAGCTGTTAAATTTAACCAGGAAATGAGAAGCACGCCCTAAAACCAGTCAGACAAAGTTTGTGTTAGGTCTTTCCTTCTAACAAGCTGGTTTTATTGACCTGAATGTATCACATTCTAATGTTTTCCAAAGGTTATTAGAATTCATTGGGTAGACAGGTTGCTGAACTGAACCATCACAAGGTAGAAAGGTAAAGTACAGTCTTTGTGCAGCAAGAGCTACTACACACCTGCGAGCCCTGTTTTCTGAGTGACTACAGAAACCCCCGAAGTCTCTAGAAAATGGTTGCCCTATCAACTTTTTTCTACTGCTGTTCTGATTCATCAGACTTCAGCAAGTCTAGATCTTGGTGCAAACAGAAAAGCATGTCTTTCAGAGAAACACTGATGGGCTCTTCATGGTACCACGTTTTGTGGGCTTTTAATCACACTGAAGCATGATGTAATTAAATGACCTGCTTCTTATTTCCGAGTGGTGGCTAGTTGCAGTATTCACAGGACACAGCTGCTGGAGCTTTAACCTTGGGTGTTATTTTTTGTAGCACTGAGCTGTTCATCTGAAGAGAGTGAAAATTACCACAGCACAGAGACCCTTTCGAAGAAGCTCTTGGACGTTTGTCAGCTGCGGAAGGATATTGATGAGTTGAGGACTATAATGTCTGACCGTTACGCTCAGGACATGGGGGACAACTGCATCACTCAGTGACAGCACTCCATCTAGCAGCAAACGACTTACTGAGTCCTGCTGTGTCACAGGTCTTTGCATTTCCATTAAGGAGCCATATGGGAAGGCTGCAAATAGCACCAGACACGCGTCTCTGAGGGCTGTGTGTGATTGATCTCGGGAGTCTGGTGTGCAGGGGGCAGTCATCGAGTGAACAGTGGTACAAACTGCAAGAAATCTTTTCTCCAAACTACTGAATGTAGGAACAAGCTGTGAAGAATGATTCAATTGGACACTCTGTTTCCTTCATTTGGGCTCATTTTATTACTTCGCCTAGTTTTTGGAATCAGAGCTTCAAAACAGCTGTGCTGCTACAACTCTCAGTCTTTTCCTTCATCAAGGGTTTGTGTGGCATTATCTGTGTTCAGATCTTAAGGGAGAGGGTCAAAGAACCTATAGCTGTACATGTTGAAGCCAGAGGCTTCTGCCACTGCACTTCACTCTAAGAATTGCAATTAGAACAATCTTGGAGCACTCAAAAAGTAGTTGCTCTCCAAGTTGTCAAAAATTAGGATGTAAGAAAGATGTTTTTAGTAATGGATGTCTACCTTGTTTGTCCAGTAACAGAAAAACCCCAAGTTCAACTCCTTTATGCAAACAAGTCCATAAAATAGAGGTTACTTGAAACACTCTCGTGTTGCTGTAAGAAATTTCAGTAGTACAAAGTCTGTGACAAACCCAGGGAAGCTCTAAGGCATAAAACTGCAGCATATTCCATGGCTGCAAGAAAAATACCCAAAACAACCAACAACTGTATTTTAGTGTTTGTACTTATTTTTTCCCTTAGGTCTTTTCCATTTCAAAATGTTGCTGGTCTGTGTTCCATTCCTGAAGGCCTCTGATAAGATTGTGCACCACCTCAGCCATTTTTACCACAGCTACACAAAGGGTGTTTGACCCTTGGCAAAATTAAAGCTCAAAGCAGAGTGTTTCCAGTTAGCAGTATAAAGTACTTGGTTATCTGAGGACTGAAAAATTTTCCACATTGTTCGGGAATTCTTGATTTCTCCATTTTTGTAGGAAGCAATTACATAAAATAGTAAGCTCATGTTCCATAGCTTATTCAGTGAGTGTCACTTGGCAGTGCTGTTTAACTCCCATGGGACAGATGACATTTCCTGGAACATCACTGCAAGTTAGCTGCACAGTTATGCATGGTGGAAAATAGTATTTAACTGAAGGAAACAAAAACTTACAAAGAGCAAAAACCACTTTTAAATCACACTTTTGAGAAAAATACATCCATTGTTATACATTACTCGTATGGTATAACAAGAAGGTTTCAGATGCCTTAAGGTGCAAGTCAGTCCACTGATCTGGAGTGGGGATAACAGCAGAAATCTCTTGGAAAGCTTAGCAATTCAAACCAAGTTAATTCTAAGGTAACATTTTTATGGCAAAATTGAGTATCTTGAGTTTTCTGATTTGGTGATGTTTTGCTTTCTGTTCATTGTTTAGCAGTTACTGTTAATGTTGTTTTTATAATTTAGTGGTTTAATTGTTTTTAGCTGTATGGATTTATTTATTTGACAGTTTTCTCTATTCTGAAACTAGACTTGGACTAATTTGTGAAAAATAGTGTTGCTATTTATATTACTGCTATATGGTGTTATCAGATAGATAAATCTGACTGGTTCAGCTCCTGTGAGCACTAAAACAGTGTCTAGATGTTATCTCAAGTGAGGTTATCTAGTGTCTACTTCAAGGAAAAAGAAACGAGGCCATTTTATTTTAAATTTCTGGGCTCTTTCTGTAGGCACACTGTGGTCTCTCCACCAGGGCATGATTTGCTCCAGTTTTCCTTGTCCTTCTCAGTGGTAAGATGCAGGTGCAGTTGGAAGTATAATTGTGCTCTTCTCACTGATATGATGAGTTCTGCTATGAGTGGGGAAAAGATCTTCTGAACTAATCTGCGTTCTTAGACTGCAAACAGATCAATGGTTGTTATCTGAAGGGTTGATTTATTCTGGTAGCTCATTAGCAATATTAATTCCACATTAATACACACCTGCTGCATTGAAGGTGTACTTTTATACTAGTGCAAAACTGAAAACAAGGGTCTTTGTACCAATGGGCTTGCACAGTTTGCTGTGCCTCTGACAGTGCTGGCTTCTGTGTCTAAGAAGTTCCTTCCTCCACACCTCAGTTCCTCTGGTGTTGTTGGTTGGGTTTGTCCCTGCAGTGAAGTAGTCTTGAGTTAATGGCATCTGTCTCCTATCAGAATTCAACAATAGCATTCAGATAATAAATTAGAAATATTAGGGAGGGAGAAAACACCTAAGTTACACATCATTGCTTCCTTAGATGGCAGTATTGTACCTATAAAAAATTACCAAAACCCACATTTTTCTACGTTTGATAGAAATAGCAAGGAGTTTAATAGGGCAATTAGAGGGGAGCAGGAGATCTTTTGAGTCACTTTGAACTATTAAGCTTGTCACTTGGCTAGTGTGCCTCTACTGTCCCTCCTGCTAAATGGTGATACTGTACTGCAGAGTTGAGATCAGTAGTTCATATTTGCAAAGCACTTCAGAGCTTTTACGCTCTTCAAGTATTAGTTGAAAGTCCCTCTGGGAGGAGATCCCATTTTATTCATAATACTTAGATTGCAGTGCTGTAATCTTGTGTTCTAATGTTTTTGTTGCAGAACCTGTAATGTTTATGTTGACTTGAAAGCACTTGATTTTAAAACCCCCTGAGTTTATCTGCCTCAGTCAGCTTAAAATAGGGAGGTAAATGGTGGATGTATGAGCCAAAGATGCAGACTACCAATTGACTATTCACAGCGATACAGTATTTTGCTTTGATTTCTTAAAATTTGGCCTGTTGTAGTGGTAGCAATTACTATATATGCATCAGTTTACAGATGCCTCTAAATGGAATAAGCTTTGTCTAAGATATGCATGACTGTTTAATTGGTTAAAATGTAGTGTGTGTGGTCTCATTCAGCATATTTAATACAGAGGTGATTAACGAATGTTAACATTGGAATTGCTTCGATTTAGTCATGACAACTTTTTGCTGTAGCTATTAGACAATCCCAAGGGCTGAAAAACAGCTGCAGATGAATGGGTACTGTACCGTTCTGGCTGTCAGCAAACTGTACAGTAACATTTTGTACAGTTTCAGATTGAATTTATATGATCCTCTAGAAGATATTTACAGTAACTACTGTATTTAAGAATGTATTTTGAAAAAGACATGGAAAGTAACTGTCTTCGGACAAGCTAAAGATTATGTATTTGCTATATAGAAGTATTTACTATATAGAAGTAACGCAGCTCAGTCATGTAAATGTGATTTAGGTTGCTGAACTCCGCTGTGCAGCTTTGTGGTGTGACAGGTGTGTGAAATTGTGGAGATTTGCTGTAACCACCCACTCGGGCTCCAGCATTTGAAACTGACAGTGGTCATGAAGTCATTTCAAGAGCTGAAGTTCCGTCCTTTTCCCTTCAAAAGGTTTCCTTCCTTCCTTTGCCCTCACTGCCTGTCTTTCGTTTCAAGCATTTTTTTTTTGGAGATTTTTCTTGGGAAGGGTAAGAGCACAAGGAAAAGAAGAAAGCAAACCTTTTCCTCCCTGACCTGCTGCTGTAGCATGGGCAGTGACAGCACGCTGTGGTCTCTCCACCAGGGCATGATTTGCTCCAGTTTTCCTTGTCCTTCTCAGTGGTAAGATGCAGGTGCAGTTGGAAGTATAATTGTGCTCTTCTCACTGATATGACGAGTGGAGAAAAGATCTTCTGAACTAATCTGCATTCTTAGACTGCAGATAGATCAATGGTTGTTATATGAAGGGATGATTTATTCTGGTAGCTCATTAGCAATATTAATTCCACAGCTGCATACCTTTGTGCCTTTTTAGCCTGAAGTAAATGTATATTCCCCTTGAACTTCAGATAGGTTGTTAGGATGCTGATGACTGCACCTTGTTTTCTTCTCACCTGCAATTACTTTGTTAATAAGCTTTTATGGTAAGAACTCCTACATAATGTCTAGAAACAGAAGGACTGAAACTAGGTACTAGGTGTACACTCTGGATGTTAGGCTGGTTGTAGTATGCCGCTTCTTTGAATATGATGTGTGAGCAGGAAACACAAGTCATAAGGTGTTTTTTCTGTGTATATTAATTACAGTATATCATTAGTTCAGTGGGGAGGAGTGTCTGGAGCTCTCTTTAAAGCACAGCTGACATATGTACTGGATCAGTCCCTGAAGACTGGTAGTTTTGTAAATTGGGTTCAATTTTTGAACTGCTCAGAATACCTCATATGTAAATAGAGTTGTCATGACTTAATCACAATGTGTTCATTGTAAAAAGTAAAGGAGCCACTGGCTGGCTCAGCTTTAGG
Source organism: Oreocharis arfaki (assembly GCA_013398015.1). NCBI lineage: Eukaryota > Metazoa > Chordata > Aves > Passeriformes > Paramythiidae > Oreocharis > Oreocharis arfaki. The sequence continues at coordinate 1,777,314 of VZRR01013115.1, read as the reverse complement.
CTTGTTGTTCTTGCCTCTTTTTGTAATTTTTTTTAAAGTAGGGTTTACAGCTAGAATTTTGAATGCCAAAGTTCTATTTATTAAATAATAATAAAAGTTTTCATTGTTAATGACTGGTATTTTTCCACTGGAATTTGTTTGTTCATGTTTGGGATTTGTATCCACAGAGCAGAAATAAATTTTGTTACAAAAGTGATTTTTTCATGGTTCTTATTTGTCCAGTATTTGGCATATGACGGAAGTGACCAAAGCTGGAGGCAAGAAGGGGTTTGTGAAACATCTTCCCAACATCTACCCCAGGTTCTCTTCAGTGAGTGGTCTGTTCTGCTGGAATACCAGCTGACCACACTCTCTCTTCCTGGTCTTATGTTTTGGGTTTTTTTTTTAAATCAAGGCCTTAATCTAAAAAATATTATTTCTGTGTGGTGAAAGGATTTTAAAGCAGCATTCCCTGATGCTCTTTTATACAGATGCTCCTGTTGCCCATCTTGGATGCTAATTGGAGAGATCACAGGTAGGTCTGTTAAAAAGACTAAGCACAAAATGGTAGGTAGAAGTGTTTGATTGCTGGTTTCAGAGTTTCTGAAAGATTCTCCAGCTTTGGAACGTGTTGCTGCAAAGCCAGTGACACAGGGCAAAAAATAAAATTGGTAGTGAAACGCACCCAGGAGTGGGTCCAGTTCCAAGAATGGAACTGGTCATCAGAAAGGAAATCTGGTTTTAATTCCTACTTTTCAGCTGGAAAGCACAAAATGGGTGGGTGGTCAGACTGAGCAGGAGTTAGGGCAGTCAGAAATCCCTGCTGCATGAAATACTGCTGGTCAGTATAGTCCAACACAACCAAGCAGCGTTGACTTCCATGTCAAGTTACTCTGAGGAAAAGTCAAAGGTTAAGGATTTTAGTCAATCTAGGAGGAGTCTTTACAAGTGTGGAGGGAAGTGGGGTCACCCAAAAAGGGTTTTTTTCTGGCAGTTCCCTGTAATAAAGCCTGTTTGGAGTGTAGGGAGCTGAATGAGCTTTGTGTGTGGAGTGGTCTTCTCTTCCCCCCCCATGCTCCATCGTGCAGAGCGCAGAAGTTGACAGCAGCTTTTCTTTTCAAAGACACTGAGAAATGCACTCCAGTTAGCTAATGCATTATATGTGGTAGACATCACTTGCTTTTCTCCATCATTATGACTGAAGGTTGCATGATGGGCTTCTAACTCGAGTAAAAACGTTCTGTGCCCTGTGTAAATAGGTGTAACAGGCTGCACAGACACCAGCTTTCCCTGAGATTGCTGAGGGTGGCCTTTTGTGAGCTGCTCAAAGTCAGGTTATTTTCAAAGTACGATGACTAAAGCACTGCTGACAACAGTAGTGGTAGAAAATGTTCTGTTGCCTTTTTTTTCAACAAACAAAATACAACTCTACCTTAATAATGCTGCAAATAACACCAAAGCATCTTGAATGAGTACAATTTACAACAGGTAAATCTGCAGTAGATTGCCTTCCTTATGTAAATTGAGTATGCAGGATGTGCTAATGATGCTGGGTCGTTTGTTTTGTAAATGAATGGGTTCAGTATACTTGGAAAATTTCCAAATGGCAAGGGAAAGTGGATACTATGAACAGCTGTATTTAATTACATTTTGGTATGTGCATATTTCTTCTCCTGCTTTGTGTCAGTTACTCCCCCTTTGGGGGCAGCTGCTGCTTTTCTCCTCCTATTCTTGGGTGTCGCAGGTCTGAATTTCAGGGAGATAAAGGCACGCTTCAAGTCATGGAGTTGGAGACTGCTTGGTTTGTGGGGAACCTGATAGCTTCAGCTAATGTTTTGCAGCGCTTTGATGAGCATTTTGGCAGCTCTCCTGAAGAATGCAACCTGTAAGTATTAATAGACCAGAAAAGTGATTTAATGGTCTGTATACCTGTGAAAGCGTTTACCTCAAGGAAGGCAAAAGGAAACCATTGTCTAGTTCTGGTTGGGAAAAATGATGCCTCCTGCTGAGAGACTGAATGGTAACACTAAAGGTGGTTGTAAGAATTTTCTGGCCCAAAACCCTTCGGGTGGGATCTGAAGAGAATTTAGTATCAAAAAAGCTTGTCTGCCCTACATTAAAACATGGGAATACAGGTAGTCGCTGACTGCTGCCAGGGAGATGCCAAAACCCTCTCCCAGGCCAAATGGGTTGTATTGAGCGTTGGGGTGAGGGCCCAGCCGTATCCTGCCCCAGTGCTGGGCCAGCTCACTGCCAGCCTGGCTCCCAAGGCTCAGCTGTGCCTTGCGGGAGAATCAGGGGCCAGCTTCCAGCCCCAAAACTGGTCCCAGTGCTTCGGTGTGGGCTGAGCCAGAAGCTGGATTTTCCTGATTTCTCAAGAAGCCGACTCACCCTTTGCTGCCCTGCTGAGATTTATTCCCAGGAGCTGGGTAGTATGGACAACGGGACTTCATGGACCGATGCATTTCCTAACCTTCTGCTATTTTTGATCTCATAATGGTTAAATGAGATGATGTCTAATTTATTGTCAGTTAATTGGGGGCAATCCAGCAACAGGGAGGGAGAGGAGTGATCAGAGTGAGTGATGACACAAACTTTGAGATGATCTATCTTCCCTTGATGCAGAGACACTTGAGCTGTTCAAAAAGCTCTGTTTTAAGGCGGTCTGGAAGTAATGCTGGTGCCTGGGGCAAGTCTGGACCCACAGGGCAGCTTGCAGCAGGACCGGATGGACTGCTGAGGACCCTCTGTGTCCTGCTGCAAACATGCCCTGGCTGTGAGACAGGCTCTGGAGTCTGACACGCCCCACTCAGGCGCTGTGGTGGCCGTCATGCCTTGGGCACAGCCACCCAAGTCTGCATTCAGTTGAGCTACTTGAAAGCTCCCATGGGATTTTCAAACTGAGATTTCTCCTCAGGGAGCTCAGGTGTGCCACAGCAAACTGATGGCTGTCACCCTCCTGTTAGTCTGGACAACACCTGCTTGTCCTCTACATCAGAGCTGGGATGGCAGGACCCAGTTTCTGGAGCCTTCTTTGGTCAGTAACTTTTTCAATAAATGGTTTACTGGCAGGTTAAAGCCACGAAACTGCCACCTCCCAGCAAAATCATTCTTGAAGCACTATACCATATGCAGATCATCCAGCTTCAGTGGTCTTCATCCCAACTTCTGCATCCTTCAGGGGAGCTCATCACTTTGGGGAGAGACAATAAAGGTCACAGCTGGAAGGGAGCTGGCACAGGCATGCACTGCCCTGCTGGGAGCTCTGCTGGAGGAGGGAGTGCTGCAAAGGGCCTTGATTGATGGCATAATCTCATCAGCCCCCAGACATGCCTCATTATACAAGCCAGTGACAATCAGATCATTAGTTACATTATCACCCACTGCCTTAGCGCCCGGGAAACAGTGAGGATAAGTAATGGGATATTTTTAGTTCAAATTGTGGTTTGAACATTTTAATTAAAAGCCTATTATAATCAATCTGTTTCTAACATCCTTTCCCTCACCCTCATTCATAAAAATTAATTATCACCATGGAAAGCCAGTGGGTGAGTATATCCTGCTCCTGGCCAGTGACAGCTTCAGAGCCTGGGTTTGCTACTCTCCATGTGGCTACATGCGCTGAGCCAGCCCAAAATTGTGTGCACAGGCAAAGCTGGGCACCAGGGCAGCTCACCAGCCTTCCCAGTGCTGGCCCAGTATGGGGGGTGGTCGCTTAAGCAAAAGTCGCTTAAGCAAAAGTCACTTAAGCAAAAGTGATGGTTTTCTCAGACCCTGCTCTCTCAGACATCCGTTTATATCTTGGAGGTGAGAAGGGCTGAAAACACCTAGGCTTCCACCAATTTAAAAAGAAAATTGCCTTCTCAAAGTGCTAATATTTTTTAAATGTCCCAAATCTTCCCTGAAGTTCTGCTGCGGTGGCTATAAAGGTCAGCACAAAACGTGACCCCCAAAGTGCTGACAGAGCAGTTAACAACATGGGGGTAGCAGGCAGCTTAACACGAAGTATTTGCAGTGTTGCTCCAAAACACACTGAGAGTGTAAGAATAAACACAAAATTAATCATCTAAAAAGAATTAAAATAATTAAGTCATTGGCTAGACTTTGCCTAGACCTTCTCAAGGCTTCTCACTGATCCCAGCCTGCATAAACAAAAGGAGACTTAGGCCTTTAGATGCCTCATTTGGGCGTTAAATTTTTTCCAGCAGCTCTGGAGTTCAAAGCAGTAATACTTCCCCTGCCAAGGAGAAATCAACAGTTTTAACTGAGGAATTTTCTAAATTGTTCAAACAAACAAACAAAACCAAACGAAAAACCACCCCAAAAAACCACAAACAAACAAAAAAAGAGTATTTCTAGCGTTATTGTCTCCTGGGAAATCTACACAGTGTGATGTATCAATCAGCAGGGCTAATACACTTGCAAGCTGTACAGTTTTATAAAGTCCCAAGAGATGGTTTGTGCAATGTGGAGTTGGCACCAAACTGTTCCCACAAATTAAACAAAATCAGGTTATTTGAAACACACATTGCAAGTGGTGACTTTACAAAGCAAAAGAGTAAGTCAAAGACCTTGATCACGTAAAGTAAGAATGTCTAGTTCAGGAAAGAAATAGAGTCTCTTTTCCAGCTAAGGAAACAACTGCACTGTTACAGGCTTCCAGATAAATTAACTGACAGCTGCAATAGGATCCATAATTCATCTTGAGTTTGTCCATGAGGGTGATACAGGAGACAGTGCTGGAAGGCTCCCTAAGCTCAAGGTGATATCATCTCCCGCTCTCCCCTTCTGCACCAAGCAAATGATTTTGTTGTAGAAGTCTGTCAGGTTGGTCACACGTGTTTTCCCCTTCATAAATCCATGCTGATTACTCCCAATCACTTTCTTGTCTTTAATGTGTTCAGAAACAGTTTTCAGCATAACTTGCTCCATCCCCTTCCCAGGGATCAAGGTGAGACTGACCAGCCCGTAGCTCCCTGCACCTCTTTCTTGCCCTCCTTGAAGATGCCAATGACATTTGCTTTCTTCCTGTCTTCAGGATCCTCAATGCCATGATGGTACAAAGATCATCAGGAGCGGCCTTGCAATGACATCAGGCAGCTCCCTCAGCACTCGTGGGTACTTCCCATTGGACCCAAAGACCTGTGCATGCCCAATTTGTTTAAACACCTTACCTGGGCTTCTTCCATAGTGGGTAAACCTTCATTGCTCCGTAATTCCAAGCCTGGGAGATGATCTGGTCTCTCCTGGCTGCATTTAGTGCTGCTATTCCCTTTTTTTGTGTGTACACCTGTCATTTACTCAAAAGTAAGAGTCTTTCCCTGACTCCTGAGTGTGGCAGATGCTGCTCACTCAGTTAAAGGAGTTAAAATTTCAATGCATTTAGTAGGTGATGATGCCGACATGATTTTTTTCCATCTTTCAAGCAGCTTGACCCCCAAAAGTGAAGTACAACACTCTGAAAGTTCACTGTTATTCTGAACTTCAGCATATGTCAAACAAAAAACCCCACTAAATTCAAAGAGCTGTGGAGGCTGGATGGGCCATTTCTGCACTTACATGCTTTTCCCTCCCCGTTTTGCCAGCTGCCTGTTTGCCCGTCTGTTTGCTGTTCAACACTGGAGCAAAACCTTTCTGAACCTCTGAAGGAGGCACACCGTGTTGTGGGGCACTCCTGACACGATTTGCAACCACTGTGTTTCTCCAAGGAACTTTTCTTCCTTCTTTTAAGGGACGGGAGTTGTGCTTAGCGTACACGAGGCACCATAATGACAAACAAACCCCAGTGTCACCTTCCACTGCTGGGTGCTCACAGCAGGCAGCCCAGCCTGCTCGGCTGGATACACAGGAAAAAGGTGAATTGTTGCTTCTCTCCCGCAGCCTGGGGTGGAGGGGTTAAGGAGGCGGTGATTTGAGTGTTCCAAGCACATTTGGTTGCTTGTCATGACCTTGTTACACAGGTCCTTTTGGAACACCCCTTGTCGGCTGGAAGTCGCACACACACACAGAGCCTGCTTTGCAGCTGGGCTCCCTACAGTGCTTGCATTATTTGCGTTTTGTTGGTGTTTAAGCCAACATTTCTCCGTGGTCATCTATGGTAGGCTGAGAGAAGTCCCTCACGTGGTGTGGCAGGGAGCAGGAGGCTTGGATGGATGCCGAAACACAGAGCCAGGGGAGCACAGAGGAGCTGGCAGGGTCCTTATCCAAGGAGAAAAGGGACAGGGAGAAGCCTTCACCCATGACACATGGGTTCCACGAGAGGAGTAGGGCAAGAAGTCAAAGCTTAGCCTTGCCTTGGACATTTGGAGACAAACCTTTTATAGTCAATCTCAAATTATTAAAATGGGGATAAAAGGAGCTCTCATGGAGAAGCAGTCTGAGGCAGCAGTAGTGACATTTTCTGTGTCTTAGGTCTAGGGTTTCACACAGATGTCCAGAAAGAATATCTAAAAATATCACACCACCATAGTATAATTATTTATGTGCACATTATTACAGAACACAACATGGTCTCTGTCTAATTAAAGAAAAAAAAATCTACTACATAAGCTGACCTTCAAATAAAAAGAAATTTATTAGCGCTGCACTTACGTATTCTAAATCTGGCTTTGGAATGCTTTGAATTGTGTCAGTGTATGTAGTGAAGAATTTGTTTCTTCTTGACACAAACTAACCAAGAAGAGGTCAACCTTGCATCTGTGGCATGTCTGAAATGTATTTCAGAGGCACCATGTCCTGGAAAATAGGCACAAAATGCCCAAATGCGGTGCTGACTGTTCTGTTTGAGCTGAGCTGGACAGTTTTGGGCAAGTAGCTCCTCTCAGTGCCTCAGTGTATGTGTATGTCAGGTGGAGATTACACAGGCTCCCTTGGAAAGCATTTTGACACCCCTAGATGAGAATTTCCACAAGAACTGGACAGCTTCTCCACCAATCAGCATTCACATACAAGTCCGTGTAAGTGAAATGCTAAAAAATTAGATGCTAAAAAAATTAGTGGTTTTTGATCTGACTACAAAACTGAGATACTGCATCTCCTGTCTTGAATCCCCTACCACCTCATCTCAGTAATCCAGGAAAACTGTCCCACTTCCAGAATTAAGGGAACTGCACAAAACTAAATCCATTCCTCATACAATGAGTGGGGGAAAAACTCCAGACTTTAAAAATGTTCCTGCTAGTACCCAAAGGACCTAATTCAGCCAAAAAGTTGTTGTTTCATTTACATACAGCACGATTTCCCTGGATCCACAGGTTCTTTTGCAAGAAGACCTGGGATTTTTTTTCTCTCCTTTTGTAGAGCTAGCACAATACTCACGTTTTCTTTCATCAAGTACCAGATCAGCCTGTTAATCATTAAAATCTCTGCTGGATTCCCCGCATTAGGGTCTGCTAAGCTGTGGTTTGGAAGTTGTCACCCTGTGCTTGTGCATCATGGTGGAGTGTTGCTGCCTCATGTGCCTGCAAAGGGACGGCCAAGGGAGTGGAAAAAGCTACTGCTTTGCTCAGGCACCTGGCTTTTTTGGGAACTGACCCATTGGGAAGGGAGTGTCGGGAGAGCATCACTCAGCATCTCGGGGCTGCGTTGCAGGGATTTGCCTCCCGCCCACTGCAGGCAGCTGACACTGCCTTGCCTGCCCTCCCTTTCTCTTCATCCACCCCTGAATTTACAGAGCAGCAGCTGCCAGCACCCCTTCCCAACCGGGCCACCATGGTGCTTTTCCTCCCATTCCTGCAGTGCTGGTAGCCTCACCTTCCCCAGCAGCCTAATTAAAGGAAGGTCACTAAGGCACGGACATGGCAGGGAGCACCACCACAGCCACGGCTGCTGCTGCCCACTGGTGTCTGTGATTTAACTGCCTGTCTGAAAAGACCCTGCTCATGTGTTCAGTGGTCTGACAGTGCTTCAGGCTGTGTATGCATAAATGGAAAATGATCTAGAAGGTATTATGAACAACTTCAAAAGCTCAGGCACAGCTGTTTGGTCCTTGACAAAGAGTGGACAGATTATACTCCTTCATTACCACCCAGGAGAAGAAACATCAGGATTGCAGAAAAACAGGAGTTTCATGAGGAGGAGTCCTGGCCAAGCAGACAGAGATCTGCAGCACTGATGAGAACAGAACAAAATGTACAGGATTAGTTTAAGTGTATAGATCTTGGATCCTGACAATCACGAGTGTTTTGTTTGCAGTTCTATTTATTTCCTTCAGACAAAAATAGAAAAAAAGCAGTTGACTTTGTCCCTTTGCTTCACACCTGAGCACCAGCAGCTTGGGATATTTTCCCACTCTTTCGGTGCATAAGGTCTAGCAGAAGGTCCTTCTACCTGTGTATCTTACTCCATTTTAGGGTCCAGTCTTTAGCTGTGGCAAATGAAGAATTCCATCTCTGTTATGAGCTAGAGTTCTGCACTCCCCACGTAAATGGTGTCTGATGCACCCCAGCAGCAGCAGATGCTCCCATGCATCAGTGATCCCTCACTGTGCAGGAGCATCACGGATGCAGGGGTTCGGCCTCAGTGTGGGCAGGCGGCACCACTCATCTCAGTCCCACAGCCGCAGTGAAAATACTCCTCAGCAATGGCTCAAGGATTTTTATTACTACTTAGTAATGCTTTTCCTAAGAAATGACAACTTTCCTCTGGCTCCTTAGCCTTGCAATACAAGGGACCAGAGCAAAGCCTGAGTGCACATTCCATGTCTCACCTCCTGCGATCCTCCTCGGTGCCTGCCAGGCCCGGGGTGTGCCCCACAGTGTGTCCATTGCCTCTGCTGCACCCACTGCAGGAGCTACAGGGGGATGTGAAGGGACACAATTCCATCTGGCTTGAGCCAAAGAGTGGAAAGAAGTTGTGTGAGCTTTCATGGCCCATACTTGGCACAAACTGAAAGCAAGGGCTGAAACCCATCCTGACTCAAATCCCTGTGCATTTTGCTCTCGTGCACCTTTTTCTTGTCCTATCAATTACTCTTCCCACCACTTGACCTTTTGCTAGCTAATGAAAAATGTCTGGTCCTCTCCCAAGGCAGACTCGGGAGCACAACTCTTTCCATCTTCCATATGCAGAGGGAAAAGATCACAGTCCATTTTAGAAACATCCAAGTGTCTCTGGCTGAAGTGTCCCATCACAGAGGGGTAGCCTTGAGGAGAACACCTTTTATTGGCTAATCTAGCCACGAACTGCGTCTTCGAAATGGAGATTTTTATTTTTGAATGCTTTTGGTTCAGTATTCAGCATGTGTTGCCCAGCAAGAGGTCTGTCCTCACTGCAGACCACGCTTCTACCATTGCTTGTTGAAAAGGTGTCAGTACTGACCAGGAAGAAGAGAACTTCCTCTGCAAGTGAACTGTCAAGTTATTGCAAAAAGAGAACCTGGAGAAATGACTACGAAGTCTTAAGGACTCATGTCAGTTTGTTAGTATGTAAGCACCTGTAATTAACAAGATCATAATGAACTCATGGTACTGCTCTTTCAATCAGTACTGCAAATTTTCTTTAAAGCAAAACAAAATTAGAATGGAGAAAAGCATTCAACAGTACTACCAGTAAAATACTGTATTGGATTCAAGAGGAAATAAAGTGAATTCACCTGAGGAATAAAGACGATCCACTCGTGCCAAGAAAATCCTGTGCAGTACAGCTTCCTCATTCAAAACGCAGGCAGTACATTTCTAACAATCAGATCCTGATCTTGCACTAAAGAGAGAAAGGGAAAAGCCTGCAGACATTGCAACAAAAGCATCACTAACACAGATGTATCTGTTTCAGTGCATGTCAGGATTGCTTGTGCCTGGGTGCCTCACAATGGCTCACGGAGAGCTTTGAAGCACAAGGCACCTCCTTGAGAGGTCCTCTGCCATCCAGGGAGTTGTCACCTGGAAATGAGCACACTTCAGGACAGGAAGAGAGATTAAACAAAGGGAAGAAAACCCCCAAACACCCAACTTCAAGAAAAACCTTGAAAATTAAAAACCTGGATATTATGAGTGGTGTTTGGAAAACCCCAGAGTAATGCTGAATGTGTGTATGCAGCTTCCTTTCTGCTGGCAGTTTTCTCTGTAAAACTATTTAGAGGCCTGGACTCTACAGTAAGAAAAAGAGGGCTTGGATCACCTTTTTTCTTGGGTGAACCTTTAGTTCCTGGGAGAGTTTGGTCTCTCCTCTGTTACACTTCAGCAGACAAATATTTGGAAAGAAGGACGCACCAGCCTCGGAGGGACCTTGGAGAGAGCAGGAGCTGAACATCCCACCTTTGGCTTGTGTAGCTTTTCCTCATGCTGCCCTATGCCTCACTGCCCCAGCCATCCTGCCCACCCCTGGGCTGAAGGGCAGAGCCCAAGTCCCCATCACTCCTGCCCACACCACCACTGTGCTCTGGGAGACACTACCTGGCTCTGGCAGCAGCCTGACTTCAGTTTTTTTCTGTAGGGAGTGGGAAGAAGGGAAGAGAAGCAGCTTGTCAGGAGCAGGCACAGCTCATACACATTTCTATAGCGAACACTGCTTCTGCTCACTGAATTTTTGACCCCTCTGATGAGGCAGGGGATAAAGAAGGATGGTGAAGGACACAAAGTCTTTCCTCCCTTGGGGGCAAGCACAGTGCTCTGCTCATTTAAAAAAAAAAGAAGAAGTTCAACATTTGTGCAGGATGACCCAAATTTCGCTTTTAAAATATGCATGAAGCTTTAATCTTGTTCTTTCCTCTGACATATCATTTAAATTCAGAGCAATGAAGGTGTCTATATCCTGGCAGACACTCAGCCCATTTCATTTAAGGCATTCATAAAATATTTCATACGCTAAGGGTGGCTGACACTATAAAGAGCAATTCCTACGTAACTGTAGAAGGTATTATGATACCATTGACATTCATGTATTATTTGGCAATATTTTTTTTTTTTATTGCCGGGGCAGAAGATGATAAAAGAAAAAAAAATAACATCAAACAGGAGCACAAACAAGTTCACGTGAAGTGCCTAAGCCTTCACCCTGTAAGCTACTGACAAAATATAATCTGTTTGCTCTACACATTCATGACAGACATTTCTCTTTTTCAGCCACTACTCGAATAGCTCTAGAGGTAGGGACTGGATTTGCAGCAGCCCATGTTACCTGTCTCAAAGCACTACCAAGGCCACAGAAAAAACTGGCCGTAAGACAAGCCACCACAGAAGAAACGTGAGATAAGCACAGAAAGGAGGAATCTGCAAGAGGCAGGTGCTGATTCCAGGCATGATGGTGAAATCTAAGGTGAGAACATGAGGCTCTCCATCACTCCTCATAGCTTTCAGGAACTCTTAAATTTTTCCATGTATTACACACATCACCTGGGCAGCATCCACGTTTTTAAAGCAGTGGAGGGAGGACCTCTGAACTGGTAAGTCCGTCTTGACAGGTCTGAGTCCAGTCCATCTAGGCCCCATAACCATGATTAAAAAAGGCATCTGAAATCCATTAATTTTAAATCTGCTTGCTTGCCTCAGTGTCATTGAAATGCAAATCTCAGCAAAACATCAAGGATAAACTAATGATTTCCTCTTTCAATCACACAATGATGTCATTCTTCGAGAGCAATTTGTGTGACACAAAGCATCCAGGCTCTGGAGACCTCAAAATCTACCAGCACTTAAGCTTATGAATGTTAAAATTCTCACATCAAAACATGAGAAATTAATTGCTACTAACAGCAGGACTTGTCTGATGCACTCAATTTAAAACGTTCTTCTTTGTTGATATAATGAATTTCTCATTTAAGGCAATTTTACATGGAGGACAATTGTAGCAACACCTTTATGACAGCAAACATTAGCAAGAGCTTCAGAAAAAAACACACTAGTGAAGAAATAATGTTTGGGACCACAGAGAATTCATGAGATGGAATAATTTTAAACAAAATTTCCAGTTCAAACAGAACCAGAAACAGCGAATTATTTCATTTTTCAATGCATGACGCCAAAAAATTGAAATGTCTGACTTGCTAAATATCAGCAAATAAAAAAATTCACTGCAAATAAGAATTAAAAAATCTGGCATATGTAGTACATTTGCAAGTGTAATATATCATGTATAAATATGTAATATAAGTGCATGTATATGTACACATATATTGCAGTAATTATGTAGGAACAGTAATGTCTAATTTAAGAAAAACAACAAAACAACCCACCTGGGGAATGATTTAGAGAATCGTGGCAAAAAATATAAAGATGCTTGAGTACCTATATGAAAAGCACATTCCAATTCAATCTTGGATCATTCCGTATTTGTTTTCTATATGCTTATAGCTAGTAGTTTTTTTCTTGTTTTAAGGCCAGCTCTTCCAATGTTCTCGAGTTTCTTCAGTGCAAGTTCTTTGCACCTTATCTTACAGAGGACTGAACCACATGGATAGAAAAACTGACAACAAAGGTCCTAATCCAGAGCAGTTCTTATCAGTGTGGGCCTTGGAGTTTCCATAAGATACTGAAGTGTTAGAAAGTGCCACAAATGTGTCCTATGAGCAAGTTGTCTGCTTGACCTAATGCTCACAGTCGCTTTTGGTGAGGACAGGGATGAAGCAGACAACTGTAATTCCAACCTCCCAGAAACAACCTGCCACAGCAACGGAGAGCTTCTGTGTGGAGCTGTGACAGTGCTAAAGAAATACTGAACAAGACCAGTGAAAAGCTGCCATTGAGTTCCCAGTCAATGCCACCTATGTTCCAAGAAAAACAGGACAGCTGTCAATCTCTGACTAACCACATCTCACATCAGAAGCATGCTGTAATTCTTCGAGTTCTACTTCAAAACTTCTGGGACTTTTTTTGACCTCTGAAAAGCAGGAAGTAGATCAGGGCAAATTCACCTGTGGCGTAAACCTATTTATTTCACTCGATTTAGATTAGATATGAAATTGGTTCCTAGCAGGATTTTAAATGATGATTAGATTTGAAATGTCACTATCGGGCTTCAGAAAAGCGAGTAGAAAGGAAGTGGTGCTGAGCCACCTGGAGAGAAGCCATCCATCTTCCTGAAAGAAAATCATTAAATTCTTCGACCAGAAACCTATCAAGGCAGAGGACTTCTAACAGAAGGCCTTCTAACCTTCTGGGTGTTGTACTTTCTCTCCCCGAGAGTGGCAGAACTTGCCCAGTTACATTATGGCCAGGATACAATGTTTGGACCCCGTGGCCAAAGATCTGCAGCATCTGTATGAGACCTGTAACAGCTGCTGCTCGAAGGAGGGCAGTAATTACTCTCTTCAGTGCTGCAGCTGGCTGACAAGTTTGTGACACTATTCCATGTTGGCAGACAGCTGTTCTGCAGCTCTCCAGGTAATAGAAAACGTGCAGAGGTTCCTGTGACTTGAACATCTTCAGCCCTCACATCAGCCTTTGTCCAGTCTCAGCCAGGCAGCTCTCACCACTTCAGTGGTGCTCGTCAGTGGCACAGGTGGGAATTAAGTGCAGTTTTGACTTATTTAGAGACTTACTCAGCATGATCTAGACTGAAACATCTTTGCATTATAAATGGATCATTATGGGGAGAGGAAAATATTAAGACCTAATGACTGCCTCCCTCTACCCCTGAACCTTGTCTGCAAACACATTAACAGCAAACAAAAACAATGATAAATCTTTAAAAATTTTATAAACCTTTAAAGGCCTATGAAGCCTCTACCCACCCTAAGCTTTTCTGACAGGCAGTATTGGAAACTTGGTTCCAGCAACTCCTTTGACAAAAATCAAAATTAATTGCCTTTCTTGTGCCAGCAGACTGTTACGTTTCCCTCTCACTGAAGAAGATTAGAGGTTCTTTGGAGGGGATGCCTTTCCCCCAGGTGATGTCAGTGTGGATTTGTGCTAAGCTCTGTGTTTCATTACCAGTGCCCAGCCTCACTCCCAGCACAAAATACGCAAGTGCTCGGCAGTGATCCACCCTCCCTTTCCCACAAAACCACAGCGTGTGTTGCAGAGCAGGTTAATGAACTGTGGATTCAGCTCTAAGCTTACTCACAACTCACTTGTGAGCAACAACAGAGAGGTTTTTCTTGCCTGAATGGTATTTTAACCTTGCAGAGTGTTGTTTCATGGGTGTGCATCGTCTCCAGGTGGTGGGTGGATGGTAATGAAAAGTTTTGGAGGCACAACTGCCCCAGAAGGTCCCCAGTGCAGAATGGGTTTTCTGGGATAGAGTGCACAGTGGGCACATGGGAATGCTGGGGGAATAGCAGTAAAATGGGAAACACTGTTCCATCAAAGTTTAGGTGAGTAATTTTTCACAACAGATTTAGGCACTGACAAATTGTAAGATCAATATTTGGACCAGAGGTTTTAAAATATTGCTTCAAAGTTGTTCAAATTTGGCCCTCATAAAAATGAAGTCTTTCCTGTAATCTGTGACAGGAGAAAATTTTGAGGTGAATGCTTAGTTCCTTTTGAAACAGTCCAGCAGCAATGTCTAGTATGCTGAAAAAGTATTATCACACTCTCTCAAAGAGAGTTATGAAATATGTAAAAGCCTGGATAAATTCATATCCAGCTTTCCAAGGTGGCAAGGAGATAGGCAGAAAAGTTAAATCAAATCCACAAGACAAAAGGCAGCACTGTTCTATCTCATTACACTTATTTTAAAGTATTAGAATATAGACATTCACGCAAAGAGTCAATCTTGTTGAGAAAATAAGGTGGAAAGGGTAACTGCAATGAGTTAAATTTTTAGAGGGGCATCAAGACTGTTTAGATTTTCCTCTTTGGGTGCACAGAGCAAATAAAAAAAATCAGAAGAGAAGAAAATCAGGAACATGGAAAGGAAATCAGCATGGCTATATGCCAAGGTAAAAGGTATTAATAAAAGAAAGGAAGTATCTTTATGAACAAACAAAGCATGGTGTTCTTCTAATGAGAAGAACACTTCTGCAAACTCTGCAGCACACAGACAAAATTATGTGCAAAGAACAACTTGAAAACTGTATTAAAAACAAAAAAACCCCCGATGACCTACACAACACTTTTTTGAACTCAGTAAGGTTAGAATCTGGAAGACATACAGATGACCAACATGTGATAGAATTTTCTAGAGAAAATAAATTGTGGTCAAACACCTCTCGTGAGTCTCTTTACATCTGCAATTATCATTAAGTAGTTTGAGGAGGTTCCAGTGCTAGACCTACTCCCCCTTTTTGAGTAGAAGACACAGGAGGTCTTTCTCGGGATGCAAAATCAGCAGAAAGACTGTGGAATAATGGACAAAGTGAAGGGAAGGTGAACATGTGGCAAAAGGACAGAATAAGCAGTAGCAAGCGGCCAGGACCTAATTCAGTGTGCCCTGGAGCTTCCCAGAAACTCTGAGACACAGTAGCTGAACAGCTCTTAGTGGTGTGCACCCCCTCTCCGGGCACAGAAGGGAAGGGGAAGGTGGAAGCATGACAACAATATTCCTAGGAGGAGCCAGGGCCACCACAGAGCAGGGATTATCAGCTAACAGCAGAAATGTTCTGTGCTGTAAAGAAGGGCGGAGCTGGTATTTCCCATCCTTCCCAATACAAGTAAATGGGGCATCAAGTGGTGCTGGTCAGTGTCAAGCTCGAAATTTAAAAAAAAAAAAAGTGAAGAGGTTGATCCCCACAGAGGACAGAGAGACGATGTAAATTCCTGATTGAATGACATTATGGAGGCTAAAAATGTTACATGGGCTCAAAACAGCACCTGGAAGATTTTACCAAAGAAAAATCCATCACAACATTTTACGTTGTGATGGATTTACATCACAGCATTTCTGCCTGTGGCTAAAAACATGGGTTTGGAATTATTGCTCCCAGCTTACCTTGACCTTATCCTCTCCTCTAGGCATCTGCTGCTAAGAGCAGGAAACCTGGCTGTGTGTGTCTTTGCTCCGGCCAAGAAAAGCCTCTCTTTTTCTCTGATTACTCTAGCCAACAGGAAGCAGAGTACAGACCTGTCCTAAGAGGAAAATTAGAAAAATACTGAGTGAAGTTAAAGAAATCTTTTATCCAAGTGCAAGAGAAAAGTTCCTATTGCACCTGTGTATGAAACACCATGTAGGCAGTTTCTGTTTGCTTTTAATCAGATCCATTTTCATCTTTCACTTTGGAGTCTCAAACCCTTTACTAAATTTCAGACAGGGTGCTAATCACCGGAACCAGGCAGAGAGCTTTTTTTCTCAAAAGAGATCAGAAACAAGCACAAGAAGGCTAGAAGCTGAGATGTATTAATTAGTCCTTCCAGTGGCAACCTTATCCAGAAGATGTCACCAAAGCACAAGTAGTGCTCAGAGTCCCTAGAACAAGGAACATAAATGGAAGGACTCTGGATTAGTATAAAAAACCACTGAAAAATCAAGAAGGATGTTGATAGAACGCCTCAAAATGTTGTGTGACAGCTGACCCCAAGCCACAGCAAAAACCAGGTGGTTGGTCAAGGTGAAACCAGTGCCTGGAGCAAAGGCTCTCAGTGCTTCAGAAAGCTTGGTCTAGCATGGCAGAAATGTGGACATTGCTGCAACCTCAATCAGATCAGCAATTAACAGATGATATCTGGGAAGTTAATATCATTTCACTTTTTTGTGCCAGTCAAGTGCAGGTATGAGCCAGCATGACTCATTCTGATTAACGCACTGTGGTTCAGAACAGATCCTATTGCGGGGAAAAGTTCAACATAAAGAACACAGATCAGGACATCAGCCAGCAGGAATTGTCCTGAGTCTTGAGCCTTGTGTTTAAGGGTTTTCTTGACCCTCTCTGGCAGCAGGAGATGAGCTCTGTTCCATCACATTTATCCTTCTCTTAGAAGAAACCAAACCAGTTCTACCTGATCATGGTAAGATCCACAGGTGCTTTAGGACTGACAGTGTGTTAGAGTGCATCACCACCCAAGTACCACCCTCCACAGACCTCCCTGACAAATGTGTTCTAGGGGCAATTAAAGTGTGGATAATGGAGCTTTTAAAGTCTACACTCCTTTATTCAGATCTTGTTCGTGCCTCCCTGATTTTCACCACTTTGAGCAGAAGGTTAAAAATAAGATAAATTGTTCCAGTGGTATTTGCACAATTATGGGAAAAGATTTTGTAAGCAGTGCTCCTAGGAAATTGTGCATAATAGTTACATAATACGAGAAATCACATTCTCATAATATCATTTGGCAGGTTTAGCCTTATTTCTAGGAAACAGGCTAATGGAAAAGGTGTCCTTTCAGATTCTGTATTAATCAAAACAGTGTAATAAGACCAGGTCTACTCTAAAAAGTAATCTGAAGGTATATCTGTGTGAATTTCCAGTGTTCTAAAGCAAGCTTTAGTCTAAATAAATTTTGTTGTATGCATCTATATTTCATATATGTATATACACTCACACACACTATTAGGAACAATCCATTTCCACAATTAGATTTTCACTCTACACAATGCAATAAGAAAGTCTTCTGTAAAAATTAGTGCTACTTTCAAGTCTGTACATATAGCAGCTGCTAAATAAAAATATTTTTCGATTTCTAAAAATTTACAAAATACAATTTAGCAAGTAATGAGGTGAAAAGAGAACTTTAAAAGCAGGATTAATTTGGTTTTCAAAAAATGAATAGCGTGCTTCTCGGCTGAAGAAGTTCAAATGGCAGACAGGGCTCTTAAAAAAGTCAATTAATGGCACCTAGCCTTGTTGCTCATATCTGAACAATCTAGCCACTGCTTTGTTTCAGTTAAAGAGAAACAGTTTCCTTCGCAATATCAGAAAGTTAAAAACCACAGCAACAGAAGAAGAGGCTTAGCTGAGCACAGTTGCTTAAAGCAGTAATAAAACTGCTGTTCTGCTGTGTTGGACCCCAAGTCATGACAAACAGACAAAATCAGCATCTCAGACACCACATAGCCCTGAAGTACCCCACAGGCCATAAACTCATCAAGGTGAGAAGGTCAGGAAGTTAAAAGCATTCCTGTGAGAAGTCAGCTGTGTGGTAAATGTAATTCTCCAGTGCTTGTGTTGAGGACCTGCCTGGTTTGGAGAATCCTTTCTAGAAAGTTCCTCTGATTTACCTCTCTCAGTAAAAAACGGATTTGCTTTTTTTTTCTCTAAGTGAGAATAAGCAGAAATGGAAGGAGTGGAGCAAGCTGATTTTTTAGCAAAAGCTAGAAACGGACATCAGGTCCAGTTATTGACAAAGATTCTTCTCTTTGTCACATATTGAGAAGGTCAAAAATCTTTGTATATGTGTAAATACACTTATAAGTGTATAAGTGATATCAAAAGCTAATGCCTGGTTAGGAATAATTCGAGAGATTAGGCAATGTAAATAGGCATCCAGTCTTTCTGTGTAGAGAAAAATCAGAATTTCAGCCTCTGGGAATCTCTGTTAGCAGGTCTACCAGGCAATAAATCGCTGGAAATGCACAGGCTTTTTTATGACAGAAATCCTCCTCCATTACATAAACTGATTTCTTGCTCTCTTTGTCATAACCTAAGAGAGGATGCTTGACAATAAACACTCACCATTCTCATCAATTTTCTGCTGTTTGTGCAAAGCCTCCCTGGTTACACATAGGTCTGGACAGCAAGTACAGTCAGGAAGTAGGGTGCTGTCAGCAGAGCAGAACCAGCATGGTTCAACTAGGTAACTGAGGAGATATTTACAGTTTTCAATTTCAATAAGATTTCAGTGTATACTTCTATGAGCAAAGATTCTTACAGAGAAATGAAAACAAGTCAAGTGATGCTGAAATCCACTTTTCCCTCTTTTGGTAATTTGCAAGTAGATCCAGATCCTATTCTGTGTAGACATCACACAGAATGTATTCTTGATGGTAGACCCCAAGAATAACTTTATTGTTTTTAAGGACTTCCAAATCCAACTGGGAGCTACTGTAAACTATAAAACTATGTGAATTGAAGAGTCTCATTTTATTTCACATGCTGATCAATTACTCTTCTGTATTTTCAGCCTGTGCTTAGCAGTGTTTGTAAGTTGTCATACACATAGCAATTGAAAAGAAGTCATAATTAAGAGACAATTACTAGTTCTTTACACCTAGTTTCATATTCTGTTCTGTGCTGTTGTCTATATTCATAGAGGATAGGACATTACATACTGCCCTTTATCATGTTTTATCATATGTAGCTGCCAGTTCAGATTTCTCATACTCTGAGGAGTTACAGTCTTGGAATTTCCGTAGCTGGTGTACCCACAGGACAGACCACTTAAAAACAGCGTGGAAAATATAAGTAATTAAGCGTACCTTTGATTTGTAAACTCCTTCTTCAGGAGGTTACATTAGAGTTGATCTCTCAGTTTCTTTTCTGAATGTTTTCACTGCAGGCAGCAAAAGAGAAGCATTAGCTCAGAAGCCACACTATCGTGGTGGTGGTGGTGATCCACTGCCAAATTTGGCACTGGTGCCAGGAACAGAGATTTGAGCTGACACTAAGTCACAATGTCTTTTAAATTAATTTGGCATCAAACATCAGAAAGGTTTGTCATCGCTTTCCTGTAACACAAGTACAGCAGCCTGACAGGCATAGTCAAGGCTGTGGCACTTTTCTCTGTCAGCCTGGGTTCTCAGCATTCATTTTTCAAATTAATAACTCCTTTATCTGTGTTGGAGCTCTCGGAGGGTGCAGAGACAGTTCCTACTCAAAACACAGTGGGTGTGAGGCTGGGTGAGCTCTGCCTCCTGGTCTGGGCTGTACAGTTTGCTCCCTTAGCTGAGACATTATAGCAGCGATCAGAAATAGCAGAATTGAGGGTTCTATGAGAAG
Organism: Oreocharis arfaki; assembly: GCA_013398015.1. Classification (NCBI taxonomy): domain Eukaryota; kingdom Metazoa; phylum Chordata; class Aves; order Passeriformes; family Paramythiidae; genus Oreocharis; species Oreocharis arfaki. The sequence continues at coordinate 1,757,588 of VZRR01013115.1, read as the reverse complement.
AATCTGTCTTTCCCTGGTGAAGAACACTGGCCACATCTCTGATGAGATGTGCCCCTGAAAACTGCCACCCCAGCAGCAGTGCTTCTTACTCCAACCTTTGGTCCCTAAATCAGGAGTTTCTCAGGGACAGGTAGCTATTTTCTCTCAAAGTGCAAAAAGGAAAAAGAATTCTGAGCAGCACCGTAACTAATTAGAGACTACTATTAGGAAAAAGGGAGAAGAAGGTTGGCTGAGTTCCTGTGACCATTCAGATGCTTAAGGATTGATAATTAGGACAACCTGTGGATAACTCACAGGCTTAACCTGAAGTATATAGTTAAGTACACAACTGCATGGAAGCCTATACTGTCAGCCACTGAGACACCGGAGCATCCTGATATTTAAAACATTCTGTGGTACAGAATCCTGTCTACTAAAAACTAGTCTGAACCCTTAATTTACTTTACAAGCAAATCAATGAAGAAATTTATATTTCAGTAATTTTCTCTTAGCATGAGTGTAGGATGGTTTGAAATAAATCAGAGTAAGCAGGAACATACTAGATGACCTGTACACTTTCACATCTCAACTTACACATCTGTCTTTTAAAAAAACAAACAACAAAGCAGAAATATGGATGATCGTTCCTTTTTATTTGGTAAATGACAGCATCGTTTCATATAAAACAGAAAAAGAACCATGCTGATCAGCCACCCACACACTTTCTATAAAACTCTCACAAATTGGATCAACATTTAGAAAGCACAGCAAGTACTGGCATTTAAGTAATATTATAAAAACAGTCAAGCTGTGATAGTGAATATGTATCCAGCCTCTGTAGATTAGCTTCCCTATGCACACACAATGTTATGAAACGCTGTTCAGAAATACAAGAACATGATTTTCATGGGAATTTCACAATTAGAAATCACCTCTTCCTTTACATACGTGAGCAATGCAGTTAAGCTCCCCCTCTCCCCAGCAGCAGCTATTTGTGGATCTGCTCCCTCATCCTGCCTCTGATTACACAGTTATGCTCCAAGCCCAGCATCTGCATCTTCCAACGCAAAAGGCTGGCCCCAACCTCCTGTGCACAGTCTACTTGGTCCTACTTGGTCCTCCCACACCTGAATTTAAACTGAATTGGATCCTGACATGCCTTGGGAGCATGCCATGCCATAGCTCTGCCTCAGCCAAGGTTCATTGCGTTATTGGTGATATCCTCCTGCATAGAAAATAAAAAAATTTAATATGATAAATCCTTTGCAGGATTTGCCCAACACCAAAACATACAGTTGCCATTTCATCCTTTTTCATATACAAGGCAGCTGCATGAAAACAAGCTTGGGTTAGTTTTGTATTCCAGATACCTCCAGAGCCTCTGTGAACAGGCAGTGGTGGTTTCTCATTCTGCTGCTCTGGCTCTTATTTAAAATTTATGTAGTGTTTACATTCTTCTACACTGATTTTTAATGTAGTTGTATCTTGCAACACATACATGCACACAAACTCAGCTTTTAGGCTGGTCAAGATGCATAACTATTATACTTCGAAAGAATATCAAGTGTTTAATATTTACCCTTTTTATTGCCAATCCCTCTTTAGCACCAGTCTGATCTTCTCCATTTGCAGGGATGTTGTGAAGGGGAAGGGGAGGAGGTTTTGCCTTGAATTTTCAGTAGAGATTAAATTTAGTAAGTTATTGTGATATTGTTACTGGTCCAATTGAACCTCTCCTAACCAGCCAGGGTAACCCTTGTGAGATGCATTGCCCAAGAGTGTGAGATGGCTTTCCTGCTTCTGAAGCACCCCAGGGAGGGCACAACCTTCCCAAGAAGCCACCTCATGTCTGGCCCAAAACCTGAGCAGGAGAGCTTAACACACACACCAGCATTAGCCTATGCAATCCACTTGAGTTCTTAGCTCCCTCATATTTCAAAGCTGCGATACTCACCTTAAAACAATGGACCTACTGCAATTGTTTGGGTGGTCAGCTTTCCTCTGACATCCTGTGGTCCCCTCTGGAGCACACTGGCTCCTAAAGCAAGGCAACTATCAGGCTTTTCAGTGAAATCAACCTTACTTTCAGTTTGCATGCAGCATCATTAGCATCAGAGCTGTTGGTGAGCTGTAATTCTGATATCTCTGATCTGTTTTGTTTGCCTGCATAATTGAGAGACAGGGGGACATGTGCTTGGTGAACATGCAATTGCAGCATGCAACCTTTTTTTTTATTCCTTCAGGGAATACCGTGGCATGGAGCAAGGTCTTCATAGCCCCTCATGCCACCAGGATGTGGGAACAGCACCCCCTTGGCTGGCTGAGGAAGGAAGAAGATGAACTCACCTGGTACTGAGGATGGGAGGAAAATGCCCAGGACTGCAAGGCTTCCCAGGGTGCAGAAAGGACCCCCCTCTCCACACTCCCCAAGGGTGGCCAGCGGGTCTGGGCAAGACCATTTTTGCTCCCTGCCACCCGAAGAGGTGCTTGAAGGCTTAAGTGTCTTGTAAACCACATCTCGTGGAAGTTACGGAATGGCTGTGCCCATGGCATATTCTCTCTCTAAGTAGAAGGGATGATGCCTTCAGTGGGACGCTAGATCCTATCATCTGCACTCAGGGCAACATCCATCCACACATTGGGTGATCCAACAGGTTTGATCTGCTTGGCCTAAGCAGAAACCATGCAATTCATTTTGCTCAGAAGCAGAATTTAAAGCAGAGTTTAAAACTGCAGACCCAGAAAATTGATCTTAAAAAACCACTCAGCTCTGTGAAGAGCTCATAAACCTGAAATTAAAGCTTTAAAATAAATGCAAAAGCCATCATCTACTGCATTATGTTTCTCAGTTATACCAATTTATAATTTTCACACCGAGATAATCCGAGTAGCCCAATTCCGTGTCAGTAATATCACCTACACTAACACCCTGCAAGCACAGCAACAAACTCTCCCAGGCAGGAGGCCAGGTGCCAGCACCAGCCACTGAACTTGAAATCAATTTTGTCTCTCAAGTGTAACTTTATTCTTGTACTCTATGAATATATCACCGTGTACAGGGACAGCTGTACACACATTCTACAGAGATAAGTAAGATGAAACCACTGACTTAATAAATTCATTTTTTATAGACACAGAGTACTTCCGTGCATCTGTGTAACGTAGAGTGGGACTGAAGCAAAGTACTGCAAAGCAGGAAGAAAGAAAAGATGAGGAGATCTTTAAGATCTGTTAGAGTTTCTTTCTCTGAAAAGGAAATCTCATTTCTGTCATGTGAGCATTATTATCTCATTGAGGGGTTGCTTTGAGGATTTTAACCACTGCTGTCTCAAGCGGGGTGGCTACAGGCTTCATTTCTCATCTCCTGTCCCCTGTGCAGGCAAACCATTATTTGCATCCCCTGTTCTTCTCCCATGTCACAAAAGTTTAGATTTACCTGCTTTAAATTGTCCTAAAATAAGCTGAACTTGGAATACTCTTGGCAGCTTCCAAAAATAGGGAAAACTACATTATCCTTCTCAGAGTCAATAGATGTAATTAATTGTTTCTAATATTGAACAGTGGCATATAAATTCATGCAAATATTTACTTGGATTTGAAAAAGAAGACAATAAAGAATTAAAACTATTTTGAGAATAAAGATAGCTGGCTGCAGAAGCCAGCAGCAAATACTCTGCTGGCAGCAGGCCGAGGTATCTGCATTTATTCTAAAACCCATCAAAATGAGAAGATTCAAATCTAACATACCACTGAAGTAGTAGAAAATGCCCTCTGTTTACAATCACACTGTTAATAATCTGATCACCTATTTTCCCCCCCATATTAAATATTCTCTAATTTACCACGGGAGTTGGTTAATGGCTCCCTCTAACCCCAGGGTCACACATCCCAGCTCGAGATCGTGCTTTCAGCAGAGGCATCTCTCCCACTAGGCAGATCTCTCAGCATTTGCTGTGACCTTCTGATGCTTTTGGAACAAGCAGAGGGGTTGCTTAGGCAGAGGTGCTGTGGTCGTCCTGCTCTGATGGCACCGTTACCTGGCACCGTGCCTGGCATCTTTTGATGCCTCGTTATCTTGTAAAAGCAGAGCAGCTGCACACGTGGTGCAATTTTTCCAATGAACAAGTCACAAGACTTTCAGAGGTACAACTGCTGAAAGGCTGTTGAAACGCTCTTAGAATTATAATGACAACTTATCAATGCTTGGAACAAAATCATCCTTTTACTGATTAATTCACAGGCTCTAGGAAGAGTGTTTGCTTGTGAAATCTCTTTTGCCTTTTTAGTGTCATTTCTTCTTGATTTTCTACTGGTGATCTGTAAAAGGGGAATGTTAATAACAACAGAGTGTGGGCTCTTCTCAATTTAGCTCTGTTATCAGATAGCTTTCTTGGGAGACTAACAGATAAGAGCAAAACATGACTTTTCTCACCAAATAACAACTGCTTTGACATGCACAGTTTGAGAGATAAGCTGCCTGTGTATGTCACCATCCATGTTGAAAGACCTGTGATCTTTCTACTACATCTCTGCTGCCCACGGCGTAGCCAACCCTAGAATGTGGGCATCAGCCCTCCTCTGACCATGCAGAAAAGGAAGCTCTTTAGGTCTCTTCAGCTGAGCAGAGATTCCCTCGAGTGAGAGCTGGCAATAAAGGAGAGCTCCAGATACAACTGCACCTGGCTTTTATCCGCAAGGAATAGGCAGAGTCTGTATTTCGACCAGTAGCCATCAACTGGAGATCCCTTGCTCGGTGCACTCAACCTCAGCAAAAAAAATAAGGTCTGGCCTATGCTGCTTGTTAGCAGATACTCAGCTGATGGACTACTACCTCTAAAAATTATGTTCTAAGAAAAAAGAGATGATGAGCAGATGACACTCAATATTAGATAAATTTACACAAAGAAAGAACTTTTCTGACAGGCCAGAATCACACTGCCTGAGGACAAACAACTCCACATCTTTCCAAAATAAGCCGCAACACAGTTTGTTTCAAGCAGAGGAATGACACAGAGAGTGCTGTCACCACATCTGGCTGTGAGTCTTTCAGAAGTCACAGTGACACCCTCCCTGGCTTTGAACACTGGATGTTGAAAGCCAGAGTGATCTTCACGCTTCAGGGTGCTGGACAGCAGGTGGTTTGCATATGTGTTTAACCCAAGAGGTACAAGAGCAGGGTTTATATATGATAATTAAAAGATCCTCTATGGTAAAGAAAAAGTGCTCAGAAACCACCCCTCTCTGTTCAAAACCCAGGATAGGGGGTCTTTGCAGAATAACTCCTGTGATAGGAAAGTTCTGTGTGCCAACACCTGGCCAGTGCCCAGGCTTGTTCTGTTTGCAAACAAATCACCGAGAGAAGAAAAGGTCACAGTGACATGTTTCTGAGAAGTCAGATTAGAGGCTAGGAACACTAAAGCAAGGTTTGCCCTGGCTAGAAGAGGAGGTGTGCCTTGAAGACAAGTTGCCAAGTTTTATCTGTGGCACTTGTGTCCTGCTAGGGAAGTCCCTCAGGCCCACACTATATGACAACACTATGGTGACCATGAGGTTATCAGGAGTTTCTTGTTTTCAGGAGCACTTTTCTCTTCAGATCCAGCTACAAGGCAGGGTGAGGGCTGGCAAGAGATCACACCCTCTAGAGGAACTCTTACCTCTTGAGGAAAGGAGCCCAGGACACGTTTGCCAGCCTTTTGAAGATACATGTCTAAATGGAGACAGAAAGCACTTTGTACTGTGCCCCCAGGACAGGGATGAGCATTTTACAGTGTCGAAACCCTTGTATTACTCACTGCTCTGGTTACAACTTTCCACCTCTTACTGTATCTGAATCTGAAATCATCTGCCATCTTACTATCTCCTGTCAGTTACAAATGTTGAACATCATATCTTGGTTTCTTTGCAGAAAACCCTCTGCTTACTGACCATTATTTATCAACGGTAAATTGTCTGCAGATGCCCAATATGTGATCACGGAAGATTAAACAGTGTGGGCACAGCTTTCAGAATCCCAAATGCCAGCACTGATGATGCACACAGTCATGGGTTTATCATTGAAGAGGGCACATCAGTAATGCAGTTGGTACTATTCTACTGTAAAATTCTCTGGTAATTAACAAATCCTGGAAATATCTTGGAAGTTTTGGGAAAAAAAAAAAATCTCTAAAAATCTTGCTTGATGATACCACTCCCTAAATTTAAAGGTTTCTCTAATTTCTAAATTCCCACTAACCTTAAATAAAGCCAGCGTCTTTCTGAAAATCCAAGCCATGTCCCTACAAGTTGAATAGCATTTCATCTGGCATTCAACTGCCAAAAAAAAAAAAGGAAAAAATCTTTATTCATATTTTCAAAAGTAAGTAAGCAAACAACTATCCCATCTCTAGGATAAATGACAGGAATTTCTCTCCAACTGGTTTGATCATTATCTTTTCTGACAGCCACAGAATATGGGAATCATAATCGCTGCCGCTTTGTGCTGAGTTCTGCAGCAGGTGAGTGTTGACCCACTGCTCACCTTCCACTGGTTTCTTTGGCATTTTGGCCAAGTGGATTTTATGGAGTTGCCTGCAGCTTTTTTGTTTATTTTGGTGTTCTGTTTCGGGGGTTTCTTTTTGCCTCTCTCCTCCTTAATCTTCCTTATGCAGCCTTTGAAAAGGCCATGATAGAATGATGCCACACTGGTAACAGCTACAGAGTGTAAACAGATGTAGTGAGCTCTTTCATCTCAAAGCTGTTTCCAAGAAACTGAGGTACATATTGATTAAGAACAAAAATTGTACATTCTCATTTGAACGCTGACTGTGCAGTCGAGAAGGCAAAGGAAGTACTTTATCTTTATATACTGAAGATTGATTTTGTTCACTCGCACTGAAAAATACTTTGCTCTAAAGGATGTCTTGCCAGTACCAGTAGGATGCTTAGGCTTTTAGTCCCATTAGGTCAGGCATTGGCTTATTTCTAAAGAGAGAGATTTGGAAGAGTCCAGAATGAAAGGACTCAGGTGTGTAGCTCCAGAAGCAGCTCCACAAGATGGAGAGATGCTCACTAGAGTCCAAACCTTTTTATCTTTTTAGCAATAATTGACCTCAATTAACTGCAAGTGTTTTCCAACTTGGTAAAACCGAGAGAGAGTGAGGTGGCATTACTAATACAGGAAGGCAAATATTGTATTAGGATATGAAATACAGAGAGCATCAGGCACATAATCTGAAAATCACAGTTCAGTGCTGACTTCTAATGAGATTTTGCAATTGTGCTAGAAAAGGCTTCCCCAACAAGGGAGTAAAACTCCGAGCTGTTTATCATTTACTGATGCATACTACAACTGTTAGAGACAGCTTCTTCAAAATCTAATATTGCAACATCTATTTTGACAGCCGTAATCTTGGGTAAACAACACTGAACATAATATGATTAGCAGTTATAATTTCCGTTTGATGTGAATGTAATAACCCTAATTCAAATCTAAACCAGAAAATGAGGAACTGTGAATTTTTCACCCAGACAGCCTTGGAAATAAAGTTAAAGAGACAACCCATCTCCATGGTGGGAACTGTCTAGGGCTCTTGAGACCGAATCACCTGAACTTCAAGAAATGCCACTTCCAATAAACCCAATATAAGCATCTAATATAAATTTAACTGTAAATTACGAAGGGCACATCAGAATAATGAATTTTTTTATACTGCATTAGCTAGCATAGGAAGAACTGAATCCTGAGTAGCAAATGTGTTATTATTGCCAAGCAGCACTCTCGGAAATCAGAAACAAGAAGCAACTGGTAGGTTATTGACAGTGTGGTCTAATCAAAGAGATTTTCTTATCTTTTCTTTTATTTCAATTTTCAGAGGTTTTTCTTGTGTTGCTTTAAAAAACCTACCTAAGTAAGGCAGCCTCTTCATCATGTTTTAGGAAATCATTCTAATTCGATCGGTAATAATTACAAATTTACCTGCAGGCTAAATTTTTTGCAAATCAGTTTATTGCTACTTATCTCAGACTCTCTCCCATCTTTGGCAGTCGAGCCTTTCAGACACAGTTATGGGCAGATGATGTTATATTACCTACTTGTAGAAAGATTTTTTTTCCCCACAGAACCAATCTCCCCACATTTCAGACATTCCTGACAGTCCCTCAAAACTTCTTACCCTTCCTGCAATTATACAAATTTGCCAGAGCCAGTTCTTTGTAAGTCAGAGATGCGAGCCCAGTCTTAGTGCAGCTGTACCCAAACCAGCCCTGACTGAATTCTGCTTAATCACAGAAAGCAGCACACATCTGAGGAGGACACCAATCTTCCAGAGATTTTTTTTTTTTGTTTTTGTTTTTTTTCAAAATGAATATAATTTCTTCCTCTCCCCAGGTTATCTCACAATCTGAAATTAAAGAGTAAATTTTACTCTCTGAAAGATGTAGTTTCTATTGTGGAGTGAAATAGAATGAGCCCCAAAACTGAAGGGTGTGTACTGGAAGAGAAGATAAAAGGTATGTGCAAAGGTTTTCCAGTGGTCTTATGTGATTCATTATGCATGTGATATAAGATTGCAGAGAGAAGTTCAGCCTTCAACTTCAGAGGTCCTGTGAGAGCATCAGCAAAAGATAACTGATCCATGTTCTGAATATGCACTGTGGGAAAGTGATTGTAATGGCTATGAAAAATTGTTATCTAAGGAGACTGTCAAAAACCCTGACTCAGGACTAAAGCTCTACACAACCCTGCAATGGACTCTGTACACACAGGATAAATTAATCTTTATTTAATAAAGTCAGGCAGACAGCTCCACTAACACCTCATTCCTATGTGTCAGTCATTGACCTTTGCAGCAAGCCACAAGCATTGTTAATTAAAAGAAAAAGAGCAGCATAAACATTTAGGAAGAATTCCATTGAGCAGCTCAGGTAGCAGATGTGATGTTCTAGCTCCTGCCACTGTTCCCAGAGCACACATCAGAAACCTCTTGCTAGCAGTGGTGTGCATGTACCTACAACTTCTGCACTGTACATCACGTCCCGTTCCTTATCTTGCTTGTAGGAGCTCACTGAGCTGTGTTTTGCCTATCCCATTCCTTGTGACTCAGGACTAGTTGGAGTATGACACTTGGAAACCACAGCCAGAGAAGATGGGTGCATCCTAGATCTCACATCGGTGTGGAGTTGATGTGTAGGAAGAGCAAAAATGCAGCCAAAGCCCTCCTGACTCCCAGGTCAGATGAAGCCTCTATCCACCTTCCACGGCTTCTTCCCTTTCGCCTCTTTTTCCATAACATGCACCCCTTCTGCCCTCCTGCTGTTGTTTCTTCCCCTTCATGAACAGTTACGTGGTGTTTAAAGTGTACATGCTGAGCATTTGGGCTGCTGCACGTCCTTGCATGGCTGCAGTGAAGGAAGGGAGGTCCATGTACACACACCCTCTCGCACAAAGAACATACTTGTGTCACCCTGCAAGAACCAGGCTAAAAGTTGGACACGGGACGCTGCATCACATATAAATGCAAGAGGCTATATTTTCAAGAGGTGCTGTGTAGGTCTCGGGTTTTCATAAGTATTTAGCATTTTAAAATTTAAAATTAATTAAATGCTTTAATTTAGCATTAAATTCAGTCAGAAAAATCATTTCTGTTGACTCTTATCAAATGTCAATTGTCAGAAAGGCTCTAGCCAAAAAAGATTGTGCATCGCAGTATTTCAGCTTTTTGTTGCTTTTCTATTAAAACCAAGTCATGTCTATAGGGCACCAAGGCACTAATTCATGAACTTCTTAAGGAACAAATCCTCTGTTTGAACAATTGCAAATGAAAAGCTAAATCCTGAAATTCGACTGCAATCTGAGTTTTCACTGCAGGCCACAATGTCCTAATAACCTAAACATTAGAAAAATGGAAAATCTACATGGCAATGTAGTCTTCATGGAGAAAGAAAACTCCAGATTCAGCACAAGTGCTTTTCTCTTAATACTGAGCACATCTTACTGGAAATTGTAATCCCCCATCGTAACTCCATGTTAACTACTTTGGCAGAATGAATAGTATTTTCAAATCATATAATTTTGACATCAAAACAAAACTATTCAACAACTGCAAAAAACAGAAAGCAGAAAGCAGATGAAAGAAGATGAAAACCACCACTTGTTCTCATAGTGAAGAACAGTCCACTCACAGCCACTGCGTGGTAAACAATTAGAGGTGAACAGAGGCAAATTCAGATTTAACCCTCGCTTGTCTGCCTTTAATCACAGGCAATTTGAAAATGTTTCAGGTTGAACAGCTGATGGACAGATTACAGAACGCTTTCATTAACCCACAACAATGTCCTCAAACTACATGTTTTCTCAAAGTGAGGTAAGAAAATGAATAGATACTAATGTAAGGGAACTGAAAGCTATTGTTTTGTAACAGGAGCAGGAAAAGTGTTTTGGATAGAACAACTGCAAAAAATTTAAAAACTCAGCATTGCTATAGGAAATAGACAAAAAGTAACTGCACAGTAGCAGCACCACACATCATGGCAATTTCTCTCTTTTTTTTTTAACCCCCAAGCAGATAGATCAGGTGGAAATAGAGAGTTCTGGGAAGAGAGGTAAACATGGAGAGATTTCCCAGATTAATGACTTTTGTTTTAAACTGTTGGAGTCTAAAATGAAGATATTTTATTGCTATTGGGGCTGGAGTACAGTTCTTTCATATAAGGGCTCCAAAACCAGTGAAGATAATTGTAAGTTTGTTTTTGGTCTTTTTTTCTTTTTCAAATTTGTAACCCCCAAATCAGTCCAGTAGAAAGGGGCAGAGAATACTCTAAACTGATGAAGTGAAGCAAAGGTGTAAAGGGCTCGTGATGCAAGAGACCTTAAATGCTTATGTATTTTAATATTTCACTGATTTTTTGCTGTTGTGTTAATAGCTGGAACTTCAGGTTTGCGATTTGATACAAGAGAAGAATAAAAAAACCAGATCTTAAGACTCATGCGAACAAAATTCTTCTAAATCTTGGAACATGTGGAACTAAGACACACAGGAATGGAGGCCTTAATGATCTTTCGATCACTGCTTTTCATATCTAAAAAACAACATTAGAAGTTTCAGGTCTGAGGGGAAGACTGTATTGTCAGCTTGCAAAAGGACAGCTTAAGGAAGTTGAGTTGGAGAGAGACCCAGAATACACGTTTTCCACCAAAAGCAGCACTTAAGTTATTTGTTTACTGCGGAAAATAACATCAGTACCAGACTTTCTTTGTTGGAGGGAATGGGGGAGTGACTCTGCACGAGACAAGACACTGGATAAGGAACATCTTCCTCTTTGCCACCTGTGAATGAATGCCTGTGGTAAACAGGCACTTTTTGGTAGCAGTTACTTCACCTTTTTGAACAATATCAACTTTGAAACAGCCAAAAAAGGCAGTTCCTGGCAGACCCACCCTCTGCTCAGCAGCAAGAGCACGGTCCTCCTCTCCAGGCAGACTCAGTGTTGAGCAACTCCTCCATACAGACAATTGCAGCTGACCTGCTGTGCAGGGGTACCAAGCACTGCATTTCCAAATTAGCTATCTACATAAATACATAATTGTCCCTCTGCTTTTGTATTTCAGGAAAGAGAAAAAATAGTTTTATTGGAAAATTTTGAAACAAATGCTATAATTATTTCTGCTCAAGAAATAACTTCCAGCATTTCAAGTTTTTTGGCTGTGGTGATTTTTTTAATGTTCATGTTGTCATCTTAAATTTTTTATAGGTCTTTGCAACAGGGGAAGTATAACCCCATCGTGTGAAAACCCAAACAGAACTGAAACCCTGTACATCTGGTTTATGTCCTGTGGTTTAAATATTCATATACCAGCAAAAGGCTATATGACCAAAATAAATCACCATAATTGCAAAATTTAGCTCTACTTTACCATCCAGACTTTAAGTAAAGAAATATTTGTAGCAGAAATACCAAGATTTGTCTAAATGTGTCAGCCTGTGTGAGGGTACCAGAAGAAAATGAAGGGTTAAAACAGCAGGACATAGGACTCGACAGCCAAGTACACAGACACACACACAGAGCAGTCAGCCTTGTAAACACAGAGAAATGTGCTGCTGTTGGGATGCAGGTCTTCTCATCTAGATGTAAGCAAGATGATGGCAACAAGGCTACATCACATGTGCCATTCCCTCTCACATGAACAGAAATCAAGTTGCAGCCAGAAAGACAACCAAAATGAGGAAATAAAGGCAATGGGTAGCAACAGTACCTAAGACTAATGGAAGACAAGATAAGCAAGGTTCAGAGGCAAAACCTCATCCCATAGTAATTGTCGAGTTCTCAGAGGTACATCAAGTCTAACCAGAAATGAGTTTTCTTTCCCAGGAGATCTGTTGAAGAAACTGAAATCCTAGTTCGTGGTATTGCTCAGTTTCAATTGTGGGCAGCTTGTGATCATCTGGGTGTGAATAAGTGCAGCCCATGAGACAGTGAGTGAGACTTGTTATTTAACTCTTTCTCTTTCTGTACAGTATTACACAGACTTCGGTTCCATTAATTTACTACAGGATTTCAGGTACTAGAGGATTGCTCTGTTTGAAAGGAAATAAGTGACTAGCTTCCTTCAAAAAGAACCCCAAAACAACATCCATTTGTCTGATGCCAGTTGAATACCCACTTCAGTGATACACAGCAAGGAGCCTGTGCTGCTGGAGACATTTGTGCTAATTACTTTCCCCCCTTCTTATCTGCAATGGAAGTGAAAAAGAAGTGGAATTGATCTCTTAAGTGCTGTGCCCAAAGAACAACCTTTAAGGAGAAATTACTTTAATTAAAATAAGATGAGCAGCAGCACTTCAGGACAAAACTGCATAGCCATTAAACCGAGCAGTGGCTTCAGGACTGCAGAGTTCACAGTAATTAAGAACAGAGATGAGCAGCTCTGGTGGGAAGAGACTGAGCAAGGTTTAAGTCACACTGTCACCCACAAAATGATGTCAGTGAGACCCACAGACAGTTTAATCAGGTCAAACAAAGCTGATCAGAACTTGACAGAAAGATGGTATATGAACAAGTTTACTCATGGATAAGATGCAGAAGGAAGAGAGAAAGTGACCAAGGAATTAAATGCTCCAAGACTTACAAGAGAGCAGGAGGGGGCACACTTAAGAGCATTCAGAGGATAAGTTGTAAAGCTGAGAAGGGCTGAACCATAAAGACAGAGTTCTAAATCTCAGGGGAGCATGCAATTGCCAGGCTGGAGAGATGATGTCAAGGTGTTTGCCAGTTAAATGAAGGGGGGAAGTGCAGGATCAGAGATGTGTTCATAAAGATCTTCCCAAGAGCTGAGCAGGAGCCATCCTGAAGCTTCAGCAACATCTGGCAGCTGGGAAGAAGGCAAGGGGCTTAGCTGTTGCCCAGCCAGCATTTGCACAACATACCTCCAGAAAAGGTCAACATTTGAAGCTGTCTGTTATCCAGTATCTTCCTGCAGAAGTTATTCCAGGTGTACAGATGCCTGAAGGCATCGTCCATCAGGGGATTGAGATGGGAGAGAGGCATCCAAAATGAAAAAGCTCATTTAAAGAGAAACATCACTTGACAGCTCAAGAGAGCAATGAATTTCAAGAATAATCTGTGCATATTTGCCACAGTTCTCTTTTCTGTTCAAATGCAAAATCTATTAGGTTGCTCCCATTTTTAAATACAGCACATTACACAGAACATCACACATTCATTGGAGAAAGAGGTATAAATGTGGAGACCTCAGTAAGAGCAATACAGCACTTACGGCATTAGTGTTTAACTTGATAGCATGTTTGAATTTTAAAACCTATGCCATATAAAATAAGGAAGAGGGCAAACATACTTCAAATACTTACTCTCTTTGACATTATCAGTTGTGTCCTTTAAGAGCTTTTAAAAGTGTAGGACTTTTATATCTTAAGTATATTCCAAGCAGAGATGTAAATATACAGAAAATTAATGCATATTAAATCATGTCAGGTTAAAGTATTAAATCATCTCAGTGACGAGACCCAGAAACAAGACTTGGCCCTGCCATCACTCAGAATTAGAAGTGACCACTTGCATCAGCAAAAAGATGTATGAAGGCCAAATGGGCACAGTACAAATATCACCCAAAAGATACAAGGAGCAGCACTTTATGTACAGCTCTGCAAGCATAATAGAAGCACTCAGATCTAGTTACATGTTTCTCCATGTGAAAATTCGAAGTCTTAGTCTTTATAAGAAACAAAGAAAATATTCTTTCTCTTGAGGCCCTGCTGGAAAGCCCAAACATCTACAGAATGCAAATGAGCACCAGCTTCTGAAGCCTCAACAGGCTGGAAAAAATTCTGCTTCTACAACATCTGCTTCTAGAATGTATCTAGATAACATAAATACAAATAGTTATATATCAGACTTCTAAAGTGAAAATCACCTTTGCATTTAGAAGCCAGGTTCAGGTCACCAGCTGTAAACAAGACCCCAGTGGAAAGATTTGTTCTGTGGGGCTCTGGATAAATGCCACTTGCCTCAGACCTACAGCAGCTCCCAAGGAAGATATGTTATCCCAGCAGGTGCTATTGCAACCTGAGGGCAGTTTTGCATAAACATCTTCCACTTGGGGATTACACCTTCTGCTCTCTACAGTGGATGGCTAGACCATCTGGGTCATTTTCTGCGCACCACACCTTTCATTTTAATGGAGATCAGAATGCCCAAGCATTTCAGCTGTGTTATTTTTCCAAAACGCATTAGTGACATTTGCTGATTGGAGTAATTCTTGGTCAGTGCCTAAAAGCTTTTGTTCAGTGTGCTAGAACAAAATGTTCTGCTTCACTTTTTTTCTTTATCTGCTTTATCGAATAGGTGCATCCTTAGACCCTGGTGTTAAAGACTCTGTTGCATCAGTAGGCAAATGGAGAGGAAGAGATCAGAGCAATTGTGGCTTTACTGCTTTATGAACTCACAATTACAGAGGTTAAGCCATCACACAAGATGCCCACAGAGTCCCAACAGTTTTTTCCTTTATTTCTCTCCCCCATCTTTTCTCCTTCCTGAAAAATGAGCAGTGAAAGAAGTGACATGTTTATTTCCTAGCTCTGCTGCAAGCCAAGTATGAGGCAAGCAGGAGAGAAAATGTTAAGCATAAGATCTGGGAGTTGTTTTTGTCCAGAAATGTTGATATAACAAGACTGATTTATTTTATAAAGTCTTAAAATTCTTCCAAACAAAATATTTTGAAATAACCAACAGAAGGTCCCTGGCATTTCTCATTAGATTAACATGTCAGTGGCAATCTCCAGACGCTGCTCTTGCAGTGCCTCAAACACACTTACCAATTGCCATTCAGCTTGTGCAAAGAATAGTCAGAACACAGCCAGTATCAACACTGGGAAACAGAGGAAAAACAGACTAGGATGGGTTATTTTCTCTCTGCTCAGAGAAATAAACCATCTTTCATGTTCACAGATTGCAAACATCCGATGCAGCAACACTGTTCTCTCATACATTTATAGACTTTTTAAAAGTCAGTGTAGGGTGGGGACTATTTGGAGGAAAAAAAAACCCAAAAAGCAAGACAACAGGAATATCTTGTCTGACAGCACAGATGAAGCCCTTTTCCACTCTATCATTCTTGCATCCATCTTGAATATCTGGGAATGGTTGTTTTCTTCCATCCTGAACATCTGAGAACGGTTGTTCATTAAGGGGCTTTAGCAGTGTTTGCTTGAGGTTTGCACACATCCAGCTCGAGCAGGTCCTAAGGACCAGCCACCTATTCTATTTTCACTGTGCTGTCAGAGCACGTTGCCCTTGCAGACCCTGCTGATCAGGAGGAGAGCTAAAGCCTCTGACTTTGCAGTGTTTTAGCAGCAGGTGAGGTCATGAACCCCTTTCCCTTGGAGGCCTCTTAAATAACCCTCTCAGGCTTATAATAACCCTCCCCTTGGCCCCAGCCTTTCTTTCCTTCAGAACTCATGTTCCTTCTCCAACCCTTCTCCATCCCAAGAGACTCCCTCTCTTTCTCTCCCTCTGTCCATAATCACCACTTACCTCTCTTTCCCACTGCCATGTCTTTACCTTCCCCAACTGTGAATCTTCTCCCTCATCATCACAGGGAGCTGCGGGAGTCTGGACCTGGCCTTGCAGACACCTTCTTGCCTAGAACACCTACCATGTGAGAAAGGTGCAAGACTGAATTTCATGTGACTGAGAGTCTCTTGGGCTGCCAAAGCCATTTTTTGGCCTTTTCGTATCTACATTTTGCTCCAAGTTTCAAATGCTGATGTGGAAAAGGTCTCTTGGCACCCTGTATGGGTAAAAAGAATGGAAAACTCACAAGGAAAATACACGAGTTAAAACGGGAGTGCTATGGTGTTCTTTTAACAAGTGTAACTTCTCCCTGATATTTCATGATGCACACTCAGAGCCAAGTCCATCAGTATTCCCTCGTCATAACAAAATACCTGTGCTGAAGCTGACAGGGATGTTTACCCTTCTACAGCAGTAGAGACAAGCCTTTGCTAGTGCAGCTGCTGCAATGACTTCCTTCAGATCAGCAGCTTACAACAGTAATTCTGACTAAAGCAAACCTGTGGAAGGTGCCAGGGTGCTGGCTCTGCAGGGCATGGCCCTGTATCTAGCAACAAAACCTGAACTCAAGTAGCTGTAGCAGGACAAGCTTTCTCATGCTGTCTTGAGCACACATCCTTCCTCCTACCTCCAGGGGAAATTAAAGGAGCTCATCTGTGTCTCCATTGTCTCACAGAAATGGAGGTCTGGGGTAGAAGTTAACATCGAGGCTTGGGGGCTGAGGGCTCCCAGCCTGCAATGACAAATGCCAGCTCAGCCACAGTCCATTGTTTGCACCAAACATAGCTCAAAGGAGACATTTGTACAGGGAGAAAAAAGCAGTTATAACTTAGATAAACACTTCCCTTTATTTTTCTCTCTTTTCTTATTTTTTAAATGGAATTAAGCCTTTCCTTGCTGAGACCAGACACAAAGAAGGTGGAGAGGAAGAAAAGAGCTGCAGGAGAGGAAGCCAATCTCTATCTATGTAAATGGCTAGTCAATGCCATCTCTGTTAATAATTTAAATAATTACAAGCCGGAGAGGCATTTTGCTTTCTATGTTTTCCATGAGGACAGAATGATGTGGATTACCCTCACTTGCTCAGTCCAAATGTCATTCCACAGCCAGAAATAATACAACTACTTTTGTTGCTGACTTGTTAGAGCCAATGACCTGAAGGGTACCCGTAGCTTATCCTCCATCAGCCACTTTTCTTTCACCTCCCCTGTAAGTCAAATGGCAGGCAAATGCACATTGTTTTTTTGAATCTCCTATAACTGGTTTCACACCATACTGGTACGCCATTGGCTGAATACCATGTAGTAGAAGAGCACGCATTTTATTTTTAATTTTTTTAAAAAACTATCTCCAGTTGCAATGGAGTGGGGCTGGGATCCGGCATTCGTACAGAAACTGAAAGAAACTCCTGTTCAAATATTCTGTGACCAGTAGCTTCCATGTTGAGGGCAGGAGGCCCTTTGGCTGGACTACACCAGCAATAAAGCAGCTAGATGTTTGTATGCAAGGTCACTGATCAGGCAGAGGACCCAAGCTACAGGCCAGACTTCGGAGGGAGAGGAAGGATAGCTAAGGATCTTGGAGCTGTGAATGCAATCATTTAGGTCAGTGATACAGAAGGGAGTGTGACTAAGACCAGAAAGGTGAAGATGAGCTTAGCAGTTGTTTTGGCCACATGGAGATTGGTGGATGGTGATTTCGGGAAAAAGATTGTCAGACAAACAGGATAACAGGACAGGTAGTAGGAAGCTAAGTGCTATCCTCTTCCTTCAATATATACAACTGCTTCACTTCAAATCCATTTCCTTTTGTTGTATGTTGTATGTATGTTGTATGTTGTATTGTATCACTAAAATAAACAATCAAATTTTGCATTTTCCAAATGCTTTGCTGGCTGGTGTAGCAGTACACACCATCTAAAGAGGTCATGTCACCTGAGGATGCAAAATCAAAGCAGGTCCTGCAGCACCAAGGTTCCTTGTCAACTTACTTATTAAATCAATCCTGCTGCAAAAATTTTAAATGAACAAAACTGTGGGTACTGTTTTGTGGGTACTCTCCTGGTTAGTTACAGTGCAGGCTCACAGATAACAAATGGGGACATAAAGACTCACGAAATTCACTCCAATGGCTGCATACACATGTGACCTATATAGCATCCAGAAATCTGCATAATGCCAAGAACTACATTAGACAGTTCAAGCCACAGCTCACAGTGAGTCACAGAATGAGGTTCTTCAGATCACTGTGGTGATTGACCCATTCCCTTCCCCCTTTTCACATAGGAAGTTCATTTAGGCAAGCAGTCATTTTGGGAATATGCAAACCCTGACTGCTGGTTTCTATGGATCTGGCAAGCAGCCAGGCTTCTGGGATGCTGGCTAGTATAGGCAGCGGGAAGTTAAATATGCATGACCTCACATAACGTTGATCCATGGGCTTGCAGGCGTTCTGCACCTGTAAAACTCCCAGCCCAGCTATTCTGCATGCAAAGTGTCTCTGGCATTGTCTTTAAATCGCCCAGTGCCTCAGTGCTCAGTGATCAGGCAAACTCAGCACATGTTCATTATCTTTCTCTGCTTTGGTAAGGTCTAGAATAAAAAAAGTCATTATTTAACCATGGTAAATCCAGTATTTTGCTCTTGACAAGCTTGTACATATTGCACATGGGGAAGGAGGAGCTGATTTCATACTGAAAACCTTGCAGTTATGTTGAAATCTGATGAGTTTGCTGATATCCCCATTTATGTGGGGAATAAAATGCAGTAGTTAGTATAAATAATGTATTTAGCAGTAAGGAATTAATAATGCATTACTAAGATCAGGGTAGCACTAGGCAATTGCCTGACGACATCGTACACAATAACGAGTCACAAAGAAAGTCAGCTATAGCTCAAGGTTATAAATCAGAGTCTAAGTAGAAAAAAATTTATAAATCCAATAAAATCAGCTTCACCTAGTCTCAACCTACAAATATTTGTATAGTATGTAGGATTGGCAATATCTGTATTCTTAAAAAGATTCCGTAACATTAGACTATCCATAAAGGGCCAAATTCTGACCTCGTGAATACCAGAGGAACCCGGGGCATAATTTTCAATTAAAAATGGAACTTCTAGGATAAGAAAAAACCCCACCCCCAAGTAATAGTAAGTGTATGGTTTTACAGCAGAAAGGCCTGCACAGAATGCTGACTTTTCACTTCAGACCTCAAGATTTGCTTTGAGCCAGTTTCTTTCCTCCACCTGGCTGCTGTATCACAGCAGTGGTAGCACGGGCTCTTCCTCACTGAGGGATATGCCTCTGTGAGAGGCAGTACAAGGGTAGTGGCTCCTCTGTGCACCCAGCCAAGCAACCTCAGTGGGACCACTGGGAACCTGTGGTGTTTTCTAAGGCTGTGGGAGATGCTCTGTGCCACCCAACCAGTGATGTGGCCTGAAGGAACACTGAGGGCCTTTTAGTGAAACTGAAATATCAGTTGAAATGCAAATTATTTGAGGGTTATCACTGGCTTTTTGTGGCCAATTTGTAGGGTTTTGTCTCCGGTTGGTGGCTTACAGCCAGTCTGTGACTAATCACTGATTAGTGATCCCAGTCCTATAGAATTAATATCTTCCATATAGCAGGATTTTTAACAATAAATACCACAGTGCATGAGCCTGCACTTCAAATTGGAGGAGGAAGATGACAAGGACAATGCTCTACTACAATATTATCATTATTGCTGCATTGCTGGCATTTTGTACCCACTTTCCAATTGCTGTGGGAAGTGGTCTATGGCTGCGCAAGCAGAGGTGTTCCCTTTCACAAACGTTTGGCCTATTTGTTTATTTGACAATTATTTTGTTTATAATTGCAGAGCAGACATAAAAAACCCAACTTTTCTAACTGTAAAAGCACTGCTTCCCTGTTTGTATGCCACAACATATTGCTACTAAACATTCAGCTTTGGGTTTGTAATGTTTTGGAGAACTAGTTCTAAATAAACAAAAACAAAGGGAGACTGTCAGCTTTAAGCTGATTGAGTGTCCTTCAGTGTTAAAACGTGTTTGATTTAAGAACAGAAGGATTCATTAATGCCTATTTATGATCTATTTTTAGGGTAATTCCACGCAATTATTATTCATATGACTCAAGCACCCGGGCTGAATTCTAGCCAGGAAATAAAAGGATAATTTTGTAATGCCAAAGAGTCTCTCGAGAAGATTTGGAGGAAAATGCAAATCAGCTGTTAGTATGATAAAGCTGTGCATGCTAACTTGGTTTCTGGAGCTCTCTATAACGCAGAAAACATTCAAAGGAATATCAGACATCAACCAGCACATGGGTGCAGCACTGCTGGCTTTGTAACAACTAGGCTCTGTGGAGTTGCAGTGCAGGGAGTGGCTGGAAATGAGCTCACCACTCTCCATGCCCTTTTATACTCCCAGCAATTAAATACGTGAGAAATACTGATGCAAGTTTCCCAGGGAGACATCAGGCAAAGAGGGATAGAGAGGTGCCTATGCTGGCAAACACTCTTAAAAGTGAGTGAACACATGTTCACAAAATCCCTTGCTCTCACACACCAAGGATCTTCCTTTCCTCTCCATGTGAACTTTCAATGAGTCAAAGTCTTATTTTCTTTCTTATCCTAATTCTGCTCCTCCTGACACTCCTTTTCCCCCAATGCCTAAATTCTTTCTCAATCCTTTCTTTTCAGGACTCAGATGGGCATAGTGTTGCAGTACATGGTAGAGCATCCGGGAGGGAGGGTTGGGCAAGGCAGCTGCAGGCTTGCAGTACCCTGTGCCAGAGAAACCCTTCAACATCATGCACTTGTCAGATTAGTTCTACACTGATTAACTTCCCCAGATTAATTCGAGACTAATTAATAATTTCTGGAAGGCAGTGGAAAGAGCGCTTTTGTCTCCAAATGAGAGCAGTGACTCTCAGGATACCTGAGCTAGCCCTAGGGAAATGGCAGGTTAGATATAGGGTATGCAGGAGTGCTCTTACCCTTCTGGACTGGACCCTCTGGGGGCAGGCAAGATACTTGAGGATGCCTGATAGCATCTATTCTTTGACACCTTGGAAAGAGTTCTAGGTTAACCACCTCACAAAGGAAAGAAGTCCTCAGCACAGAGAAAAATTATTCCCTGCATTCAAGATTTACACTTCTGAAAAGTCATTTTAGGCTAAGACAGCAGAAAGGAAACAGTCCAGAAACCAATAACCCCGCTTTCATAAAGCATTTATTTTTTTTTATTTGAAAACATTATACAGGCATTACATTGCCACAGCCAGTCCATATAGGTGCATGCAAATATCAAAATGGAGAAAGGTTTATTCAGCTTCTCAATGCAGGATTTGGGGTTGGGATTTTGTTTGCCAGGTTTTGGTTTTGGTTCATACTTCCATCTGCGGTGTCAAGATCAGTGTGCTTTATTATGGCATTTAACAATAAAATCCTACCCATGGGGTAAAATTTATATTTGTAGCTAGCTCAGGAATACTAAATGGTTTTCGAAAAAAAAAAAAAAGGAAAGAAAACGATACTACACGCTTGTCAAAATGTTAATAGCACAAGTTAGCAATCTCTACACTATACATTGAAACTTCTTCTTATGACACAGTGGTGCAAAATTTTCAATTGCTTGGTCTATCGTCGTGTGTTTCAAAACTTTATAGCCGGAACAAAGACAAGTCTGTCTCCCAGTGAAGGTTTTCATCCGGTAGCAGAAAATTACATCAGTCTTGCTAAGGGCTGCCCAGGGCCAGCAGTATGAGAGAGTTTCAGTTTGTTCAGGCAAGGAGCTATGCAGAGCTAGAGACATCCTACACAACACGGAGAGTAGCTGCCGTTAGATAGCTGAGCCTTTGCTGGTGCGCACTGAGGCCTCCGACTGCAGACCACAAGCAGGTAGAAGGAACTTTTTCCTTCACTAGACCTCAGTTTTTCGGTCAACACAGTCATTTGGAAAGCTATTCTACTGTTTTCCTTCGAGGTCCATCCAGGACTAGCATACTGGCGCTAATCCGAGCATCCACCTTGTTTCTCGGGAAACACAGACAGCGAAGCAGCCCCCACTTTGCACACCAAACTCCTCCTGCATGAGTAGCACAGGGGACGGTGGCTGGTCGTAGAGTGCACACTGAAACATTCCTAACTCGTTCCTGTACAACAGAGCCTTTTAGAATAGCCCAGTAAAATCGCTCCAGGTGGCACCTCTCAGCCACCCACGGATCGCAACCCCTGGTAAGGAGAAACTCCCAGCCCCGTGACCTGGCTGGGAGCTGCCTCCTGCCCAGCTGTTTCGCAGAAGATTCTAACAAACATCTACAAGTTAGTGTCAGAAAAATGAGGAGGGGGAGGCCGAAGGACTACAAACATTTGGCTTAAAAATAAATACTAAGAAGGAAATTAATCAAAACAGTTATGCAAAAGGAAGGAACTGTAAACATGAAATACACACGCACACAATCCTCAAGGTTCTCAGACCAACACAGGGACTAATGTTCAGAGAAAGGTATTTAATTGGTACAAAAGGTAGCAAAAAAGACTGAGATGACAGGTGCCCACCAGTGTGCCTCTGGGTACCTGAGGGAGCCATGATTGTAATCAGACCCCTTCTCCTGGGGAATGTACAAAATCCACCTTAAGTCGAAGCTCTCATAGGGCTTCACCTAAGGATCTTACCCTGAAGTGTCAGGTAGTCTTTCTTGTGTTTTTTTTTATTTTTTTGATTTAGACTTTCCTTAATATCCCCAGGATACAGACTCTGTTTTTCTGCAGGAATCCAGTGGTCTTTTTGTTTTGTGTTTTTTTAATCCTCGATAGTTTAAGGAAAAAAAAAATTTGGAAACATGAGTGCCAAAAAGATTAAAAAAACAGAAGGCAGGGAAAAAAATCATACATTTGTTGGTTTAGTACCAAGGCATCTCAACCAAAGCTTTTGGGCCAGTTTTGGGTATGATTTGGCAATACTGCAGACCCTTCCCTCAGGTGCAGCAGGATCGTGGCAGACAGCCTAAACACAGCAGGAAAGAAATCACCTCTTCTCCACAGTAAGAATAAGACACAGCATACTTCTGCTGTTCAAGAGCATTTTGACATTTGCCACTCCATGTATATTATGCATATATACACTTCTCTCAGTCTGCTTCAGGGAAGTTCCTTCTGTATTAAAGCAGAACAGGACTATAAAAAATGAATGTTACCACAGCAGAAATTCATCCTGCTTGGTTGAACTGTGTGACCTTTCTAATCTCCAGGGTATAGACTGATCTTTTTCTTCTTTTTAAAATAGAAATAGGTAAGTTGTATTTTTCAAACATGAAGGCCTACATTTTTTCTTGAAACAGTCTTTTTCATCAGAATAACATTTAAATCAAATTCACCTTCTATGCCCACAAGCAAAATATTCATCAACCATGTTGTAAACTCCATTTTCAAATACAATGAATGTATACACACTTTTACAACACCATTATGCGCTTCTTAAACTCCTTCTTTCTGAAGATCCTGAAGCATTTTAAAATAACTTGGTCCCATAGCACCCCTGCGAGGTAGGTAAAATGTCATTATTCCCGTATGTACCAATTGGGACACTCAGCCACACAGAAGGTAAGTCATGCCCAAGGACTCATGCGAAGATGTGGCAGATCAGTGAATAAAACCAAGCTCTCCTAGATCCCTCACCTACTGTTAGACACAGGAACAACTCTTCTTCCTTAATTTTAAATTAAAAATAGATAAAGGATATTGAAACAAGGATTTCCTTGTATTGGGCTCTCAGAAGAGCAAACACACAGGCAAAGATGAATTTTTCACGGTGGTGACTAAGATTTCCCCCATTCTGCTAAAGCTCCTGAGGCAGAAGTACAGTTGTATACAGAAGTGTGGAGCACACCCTCACTATTTTCACGTGTCCCCAGGAATATAAGAAAAATGCTGAATTCTTCTGCTCACTTCACAGTTAATGAAATATAATTGGCTGCACCCTGCTGGTAAAATGCCTTTGCGCTACTGCGGCAACACCAGCAGATGGTCCAGTCTTTCTGCTCGTGAATTCCTCGCTTAATCTTCCTGATTTTTACAATTTGTGGGTTTTGGTGAAAAAACTGACACATTTCTAAATAGCTGCTGTTAGAATAATGAACCACGGGAGACCAAGCAAACCGGAACAGCAGAAGGCACCCTCGATGCACTGAGTATCTAAAATAAGTGCCCTGATCCACATGATACGTCATCTTTCCGTGGAGAGGTACAATACATAGGAAACTAGAAAATGCATTTTTCTTTCTACAGGTTAAAATTTAAAAAGTAAGAAATCCGTGTTGAGTCATGACTACAGAGAAACGGACTCCCTGTCACCTGATGCAGAACCTTGGCCACTAGGAAATCTGCCATGGATCATAGAGAGGTCAATGCTTGAGTACTTCACTTCTGCAAATATAGAAAGGCTAAAATGCTCGCCTTACACCTATTCCTAGAATAGAGACGGATATTGTAAGTTGTCCCTTCTCTGGATTCATGGATCAGATTACCTAGAAAGGGCAACTAGACAGATAGCACAGATGAACTCATTGTATTTTCCTCACCAGATCCAGGGTGCTAGCAAAAATGCGTCAGGCTGTTGCTACCACGACTAACCCATCTGTTTTGTGCAAACAAACAAATCTTAGTGAGAAATTAACAGTGACTGCACAAAGTGTATTTGCTGTAAAAAGGCGTTTTTTCCACAACTGGTGTGGCTTAGGCATAATATCACTCTGTGTGTGTAGAACACCCTTCTATTAATTTCTTTTTCATAATTTCATCTTCTATATTGAATATCTTTCACAGGTAGTTTGACATTAACCGATTCATACACAGCAGTTTGTGTTGCAAACATGCTGCTCATTTTGTAAACGAGGGACTGGCATCTCCTTGCAAGGAACACCCTGGAACAATTAATTTGTGTTTTTATGAGCTTTCCTTATTTGCTACCTTGCAGCTCACCAGTGTAACTGCACCTGGTAAATACCTTTCTCTATGTACAATACAGAGATAATGGATATACGGGCTCCACTGTCAGTAGGTGATCAACAGCCCCGGGTTTAAGCAACTCTAACGTGAGGCTCCTCTTCTGTCTCCTGCCCCAGGCTGGTGTATGTCACCGAAGGCTCCATCTGGCCGGTGGCTGGCAGGTCTACAACAGGTCCGGAAGGGTTTCGAAACTGCTTGTACACACGAGGATCCTGGGCCACATAGGTGGATGTGGAGGAGTAGAGCATCAGCCCAACAAGGATAGTGAAGAATGACAACAAGTAAAGCCCTGAAAACTGAGCAGAAATAACAGCAGAGTCATTACACACAGCACCAACTACCCTGAGTTCATGAAGACCCACAGACAGGGATAGGCACAGATCCTTGTTTTGGCATGCACTGCACAGAACAAACTCCCAATCATTTGGATGTTGAATTTTTATGGGAATGACTCTTTGAAAGTTGATTTACTCCCATCAATTCCCCTGTCCTCCACAACCAAGAGCTAATTGGTGCCTTCCCCTGGGCCAGGCATGTTAAACATTGACCGCTGGGACTTGGGAAAGCTGAGTTTTGGTCACAGATCCAAAGCTGATTTTTTCATGCTTTTAGACAAGCCAGCTCCTCCTCCGAGCCCAAGTTTCTCCAGCTCCAGTGTGAGGTACCATCATCTACAGTTGTCAGACAGTCAGTGGACAAATCTGAAGTTAGTTACAGCTAAACCACATGTCTGTGAAGCTAACATGCTGTCCAAAATATAAAAATATCATTAATTAATAATTTCAATAATAATTTCAAACATATATATATATACACTTAAATATATATTTTAATAAAGGCACTTAAAAACTACTCTGTCTGCAGTTTCTCTTGCTTGTGAGCAGAAAGGAGGTGCTAGAAGACCTGATGTGAGTCTGGACAGGATGAACTTCAGCTGTGAAACGTGCTCTGGGTCAACATCATGCGGTTTGAAAGTACACATGGAGGGCAGTTAACTGAAAGCTCAAGTACACATATTTTGGCACACAGCTTCACTAGATCAGAGGTCAGCCTGAATTTTTTGACATATACAGACTCATGTCTGGACTAAAAATACAACACAAAGAACATTTCTGGCAACCTGTTAGCCCTTGCAGATAAAGGTAAAGGCAAAGACAGGGTTTCAAAAGCACAGACAGCTAGGGTACTAGCTTTAGATATGGGGTTCTGGCTGTTGAGGACACAAAAATGGCTTTAAGCCCATACGACTTGTCTGCTGGTCCTAGACTACAAGTTATTTCTTCATGCATGCTGTGTGTGAGAAACCATGAAGGACAAATTGCATAGCCACCTTGTTGGGGATATAAATGATGTGTATTCAGTGGAACTTCCAGAAGTGCCTGTATTCTGCAGCTCTCAGGAATCTGTACCTGAACACCATCAACTCCCTGCAACTTGCTATTACCTGCTCCATGAGGTACTTCACGATTTTATGTAAAGGCGTCTGCAAGTCTGTTTGTTGCTCCTGACTGACTCTGCCTTGATGGATGCCCCATTTGTTTCCTCTGGATCACTTTAGCACAGCACAGAATGGACAGAATGGACTATATAATCTTGGAAGTTTTTGAGCAATTCTTCTTTTTATGCTTAAAGAAATTATCATTGCGGAGAAAACAAATTTTACTTAAGCTAAATTTGTAGTGATGCTAATTTGTTACCATTTCATAAACCCACAAAACCTGCATCCAACCTCCCACCTGAGGAAGGATCTGGCCTTTTTACAGAATCCTCAGCATCTCTGAAAGCTTTGGACATATAACCCATGGCAGTACATCTGTGTGTGTGTTTCCCACATCCAGTATGCATGTGTAACAGGGAAAATACCACAATGAGGAAAGTTTTTAAAGCGTGTCAGAAGGATTAGAGGGTGGGATGAGTTTTGCTTTTCATCAGCTTTTAATTGTTTTTTTCCATGTGTGTCACCAGGTCCTCACATGTCGTCTGGCAGCACAATTTGATGAAGCCACCCAGCTGTCCCACCAGCCACAGAGACGCTGTCGAGCCTCACTCTGTGTCTGCTGAAGGATTCCTTCCATGTGACACTGCTCTGATAGGGCTGCTTAAGCTTAGATCTCCCCCACGTGGCAATCAAACACAAGTCAATAATTTCAAAGCAACTTCTGGTTGATTTTTCTCCCTCCATTTTCAGTACAATTTTGTTCTCAGCACTTTCTTCCCCACTTTCACTTTGCATTTGAACTTGAGTATCACTTGGCAGCAGCGAAGTTGACTAGGATCAAGCAAATCTCAGGAGCCAAATGCATCTAGTTTCCCATCCCTGGTTTCCCACTGTCCCTCATGCCCACCTTATGCTTGAATTTCTCACCCTAGCCAGCCAATTGGCTTGGCCCACTACATAGCCAGAGCGCCAGCCAGATTCGTGATTGCCTTGTGTCCTGCTGTGAGGAATCTGTGGGGCTTCCAGCAGCTAAATGTGCTCTTTTTCTTGTTCTAGGAGCTGCCCAGACAAAATCAATTCATTTTTGCTTTACTTCATGGCTCCAGCTCTACCATTTCCCCCTCCTCCTGGCCATACCTCTCATTCCTCTCTCAGGGGCTTCCTGCCAGTGGGTTCTTTTGACTGATAATATTCTTTCCATGGTAGTGTCCTCCCTCGTGGCAGCTCTCCAGCCTGGGAGAAAGGGTTTGGGCATAGCTTGGGGAAATCTAAACAAAGGTCTGTGAATCATTTGTCTCTGGTATCTGTGCACAGCTAGTGCAAAGAGACCTGGACTCCGACACTCCTATGACAATTCCTTCCTTTTTACCTTCCTTAGAAACAAGGTTCAGGCTGAATTTGTTTGTGCAGCAGCTCTCTGCAACACTGAAGTAGAAGGGTAGTTAGTGAGGTTAATACAGGAATATGTACTGAAGCATATGACAAATCTCTGGTTTTTGTCAATACCCAGTCAGACTGATTCGAAGCCCTTTAAAATAAATGGGTATTTGCCTCCTATTAGAACAGCAGTGAATCCAGCAGTGTGATAGGAAGATGCAGTCTTAGTTCCCCAAATACAAAATTTGTTGTTCACTGTACTATGCTACTCAGACTCCAGCTGAAACCTGCAATTTATGGAAGATAAGATTTCCAGGCACACTCTACTGCTATGCAGGTTTCGGAGGTTTTTTTTATCTTGAGCTGCAAACCTCATCTACTGAGATTTGCTATTAATAGACAGGAAAAAGAAACACATTCAGAACCAGCAGAAAGAGCTATTCCTAAGAAATGAAGTGAGGGAAGATCACTTTTCATTGCTACTCTAGGCAACTGCAGTTTCAGACTGTAGGTTCTTGGGAAGTGTGTAATTCCTCTATCTGCCTAAAAAGCTACTTGAGAATGACACTGTGCTTCATTTTACTGAATTATCTCTTTCTACAGAAACATATTTCCTCTAAAAAAAAATATTTTTAAAATATCCAGATTTGCATGCCTCTCCAAATCCTTCTTCCCTCCACGCTAAGCAGGTTAACTGTAAATTGTTCAATGAGTAACATGGTCAGAAACTGGTTAGCACAGATTAGCTAATGAGTGTTACATGCCTTAAACAGACTAAAAACCAACTCATGTTTCTATATCATTAAACAGTTTTACTGTGGATTTTGTATCTACATGTATAGGTACACAGGTAAATAAACTTGCTTATCCATGAAGCTTATTGAGAGACCAGATGACTTCGTGATGATCTAACACTCTTGAGTCCCTGGGTTTGATGTTCAAGCTATGAATTTCTTTTGTGAATCACAATGATTTTAGATGACCCTCAGTTTCTTACTCATTTTAAAGAGATAATTACACTTGGTTACTGAATAAAGATGAGTTTACAGAATAAAAATGGGGAATAGGGACATCATCCTCTGAGGAGAAGGCAGAGATCTCCTTTGCAGGAAAAGTACCTTACTTACAACAACATTTCAGATTTCATCACTGATATGAAAAGCATCTGCCAAAGCTTTTTGAATAGTCAAATCAAATAGTTAAATCAGCCCTACCGCTGTCACCATGCCTGCTCTGCTCTGACATCTGGGTGTCTATAAATGCTTCCCCAATCAATACTGTCCAATATGGATCATACAATGATATTCACAAATATTAAAGAATTATGAAAACACACAAAAATGTCTTCTCTAGACCTCATTTAGTACCTGTGGTGAAAATAGCCTACATTAAACTACCGTTAACTTTCAGCACGTAAAAGGAATATCTTCGGTGCCTGTCCATTTGAAGACAAACACACAAAGCAAAACCTAGACAAATGTAACAAGGTAACGTGCCTAACAAGATTTGCTCAGTCTATCAAAACAAGCACTGATTCTGGTGAGTGGACATTTCCAGTATTTATCTGAGTTGTTCATTAGGAACCCAGTACTTGAATGAATCTGCCCAGTCAGGCTCAGCAGATGAGCTTACGGAAGCTGGTGGCTTGGCTGCAGGAATAGGGGCCCCTCTCCTCACTCCAGTATGTGCAACTGCAGAACCCCACCAGGAAAACTACTGCAGCAGCAAGGTCCAGCTGATCACAGCAAATACAAAGTGTAAAATCACTCTCTCTGTTATCTATGCACAAAATCTTTGACATTAAAAAAGAAAAGAACCTAAACATATCTGCAGTGCTACATACAAGTGTAGATGAAGTTGATAAAACAAAATTTTGCATATATATATAGCTTTTTTGTTGCAAGTGAATCAAAATTATGAGTAAGTCAAGCATCACAAGGTTTCTAAGGTAAGGAAGATGAGCATAAAGGCACCTGAAAAATTAGGATATTTAAAAATACAGAATAAACTATTAAGCCTTCCAAAATTTACTCCCTACTGGTTTTTATGCTCTACTTTTTATTGTCTGTCCATGTGAAACCTGTCTTTCACATATCCTTAAATCACTAAGGGTAAAACACTTCTACTATTTCTTCTTGAGACTCTTATGCTTTAAAGTGATCTTGGAAAGGTGGGAGAAAAGGAAGCTTCTCGATGGGGAAACAAGAGTGCATCTGATTTCATTGTCTTGAACAGTGATTAGACAGTAACAGAAGAAGAAAAAAATAGAAAGAAAAACTGTTTAGAAGGCAGTAGATTCATGTCTTGGTCTAGAGAGAGCGAGCTGTTCTTCAGTACACAGGTCATGAATTTAGAAGGGAAAGTCCAAAAAAGGGCGTGGAAGAACCACACCTAGGGAAGGCTGTGCTGACCGACTGGCTCCTGCTGAGGGAATCTGCAGACAAGCAGTTCTGACTGTCACAGATGTCCATGTCCATGTTACCACTGACACCAGGGCAAAACAGTATCCAAAGTGACAAAATGAGACAGATGTGAATCTGCAGAAAAGCCCACACAGACAAAGAAATTCAACGATTTGCTAATTTTGGGTTTTCGCTCAGCCATCATGATAATGATCATGAACATTATTACAACAGTTATGAAAATGCAAATTCTGTTTTACTCAGTGCATTGAACTGGAAATAGCTGCAGGAGCAGACTATTTGAGCTGCAGCACTCCAGCATGCCATTGTATTTCAAAGCAGCAGCCACAGACTGAATCTCTTGGTAGGTAGTACGAACCCTAGCTCCCAGCCTATGGCAACCCAACTGTGCTTTTTAAGTCTTTCAAAAGGCTTTTTTGTTAAAGTACTAACTGAAAATTTATAATTGTCATGTTTCACATATTCAGTGATAAAGTATGAAACAGAATAACTACCTTTTTCTCTACCTCATCTGGCAGTTCTCCACATTTTGGCATAAATGGATATAGAAATCAGGTCCATTAGCTCAAGTTTTACATCTCAGAGCAAAGTGACCTCCTCAGAATCACACTGATGAAGAGGGGGGAAAATGTACATATCAGGTGGAATTCATCTAGTTCCATATTTCTGCTGACACCATCCATGCTCTCCAGAGAGGCAGTTCCCACCACCTTCTTCCTTCCCATCAGTGGGTCTGTGCAGTACAGTGAACTCTGCTTTCCAGACTAATTCAGTTTGTAGCATACGCTGCACAGCCCATCAAAGCTAAGGCCAATAGGTGTTCCTTCACTGACTTACAACTTTTTCCCCTGGGTAATTTCACACATGAATACCTGAGCAGACTGAATGAAGGGAGTTAAAACCAAATTTCTCTCATTATCTTTCATATAGCAAACAGACATTTCCACTCTGTTTGATAAATTGATCGAGAGGCTGAGCTCCTTCCCACAATTTTCTATTTCCACCTCCAATATAGCAAATGAAGCTCACCATGACCAAGCGCAGAAGCTGCACTGTGGGATGCACACACTCTCCAGCCAGCAGCAGTACCAGAAGGCTGAGGGCTCTGAGAGCTAGGAATTCACACAGTGCTTTCCCTTGCATGGCTGCATGCTACAGCCATATTACTTTATTAATAGTAACAGCAGCCAGCATGCCAGTCATAGCTCACAGTGCTCCTTGGTGACTGCCTTGGATCACACCCATGAGGATCTGACTGATCTCTTGGATCAGCACTGTGACTTAAACTACTGCTGAATATTTTTGTCCCAGCCTACGAGGAAGATATCTCTTTGGGATTCAGGGCTCGATCTGCTCATCAACAGAAACTGAAGCAACCTCCAACAGTGAAACACCGCATTTTGTAACCCCAAATGGCACCACACACCAGAGGGGCTGCTGTGAGTTTTCCAAACTGCATTGAAACAGATAAAACAAATCCACCTGAACCTCTATGTGTACTGCCAGACCACTCAGTTTTCAAGAGATCTCCAAAGGGACCCAAACCACGGAGATATGGTTTAGTACGCCTTCCCTGCTCCGCAACTGCAGAAGTTGGAATTCCTGAGCAGAAGTGTTGGTTCTCTTGCTGAGAAGGGCACCAAGGGGCACTGGACAGCTTCAGGAATGACGATAACTTCTGGACAGCAAGTCTGTCCACTACCAGCAGGATTGCATTATCTTCACACTTTAACGACCTCCAGCTATTTCTTAAGCAAACCATGAGGATAAAGTCTTAAGTGACAACTTAAAGTCTTATCTTGCACCCTGAACACAGCTGGGATGAAAAGTGAAGTGTGTAGCCTGAAGGACAGTGAAAACCTGACACTGCCTCCTTGCCATTTGGTGAAAACAAAGAAGTCAAAGGAAGTTTTTCCTGTCATTTCATGCATGGCAGAAAGGCCATACTTCTCAATTCCTGACGCTTGCTTGCACCCTCAATACGATCTAACTCAGATGAAATGCTGTCCATTACCATGGTTTATGCTGAATCGTAAATGTTGCATAGAAACCATGATGAGAAGGAATCAGATGACACATTTTCTGTATTCTCCAGTTGATTATGCTCTACTGCTTGCATGTTTTAATCTCATACAGCAGCACCTTCTTTTTCAGTTCTTGCATGATATTTGCTGGTGGGCACAGTTTAATTGGTAAAACAGTGGTCAGTGGGAAACTCCTAAGCTTTCTTTCCTTTTAGATGCTGAGGCTATCTACAACGGAGAAAAATGAGGAGGGTTTACTGGGAAACTGTCACCACAAATTCTGTTAGAATTTAGGAAACTTAATAGATTTCCTGGAATTCATTGGTAGAATGAAACAAACTTATGGAGAAAACTGACAGCATTTTGGGAAAAATCTCTGAGCTTGACATAGGCAGCTGTAAGGCAAATACTGATTTTGCACAAAGCTGCAGAATTTCATGCTTCTCAAATGGTATCATTAGAAAAAACTAACAATAGCCTGTCCTTTCTAAATACATGCCTTCTAGGGCAAAATGTTTGTGTGAAATGGCTTATCTTCCTTTCCTGAGCACTGGGAGAGATGGGAATGCTGCTTTCTCTTCTGTTTCCCTTTGCTGCCTTTGACATTAGATGTGGAGAAAAAACGAGCCTGTGTTCAGTACCCCTGCAGTACCAGCAGTCTGTCTAATTAAAAAGTGCAAGGTAGAATGAGTCCTGCAATCTGTTTTAATCTCATCTGTGTAGGAAAGAGATTTTTATGTGAAGTTAAAACACTTCTATTACATTGCTCTAATTTCCTGTGAGCATCCTTACTGTGGCATAAGGGGGGTTCATTTCTGGTTATTTAATATCAATTAGTTGTCAAGAAAGTGGTAAAGGACCTATCCTTTTGGATGTTCTTAATATAAAAAGGAGGAGCACAATGGAAAAGCTTATAAAACCAATTTCCCCTCCCCACTTCTACCTTTCAATATTCTTTGTTGGTTTGCTCTGTCAGCTGCCAGTTGCCATGTGCCTTTTTGGGTTTGTGTGCGAGTATTTAATACAGTAGCAGCTGTCTGCTGTAATTGATTCTCTATTACTGTACATGAGGTTAATTGTGCTCAGTGTGCTCAAAACCAATGTTACAATAACTTGGATGCGTCTTGGATTCTTTGTTTATATTTTTCTGCTGAATCTAACAACACATTCTTCTAGAAATTCCTCCCCAAATGGTGTTCTTTTCTCCTGGCAATACAAATGGGGAGCACTCCTACCCTGAGAAACAAGGACTATGCAGCAGCAGTTATTAACATGAGTGACCATGCCAGCTGTCTGGAGGGAGTGTGACATGGCTATTTCATGTCAGGGTTCTTTGTAGTGTGACACATTTGCTGCTGGGAACAAGAGGCCAAACTTCAGGAGCTCCAAGAGCTCTCAATTGAGTTGACTCTCAAGGCAGGCCCATGAGAGAATCAGAATGGAGAGCATGTCCTAAGCTGTTGAATCCACCCCCCACCCCATTATTGCTTTCAATCAGATCACATATTCCATCTGGCAAATCATTCTCATGCAAGCATTATTAGGGCTTTTTTTCGCTTCTCACTAACCTATTAGAAATCATCTTGGAACCTCCCTGCTATGATAGCCAAAAAATCCGCCTAATTTCTATACATTCTCAGTTTCCACCCGTATGTTCTTGTATCATTAGCTCAAATAATTCTCATTTTCTCCCTGTGAATTTATAGATTAGTTCATAAATGCTAAAGTTCCACAGTCCCTCTTAACCCATCAAAGCTACGTTACATACAATAAACATTTTTTAGGGATCTGCGTATTCAGTACATGGTTAGCAAACAAATGGTTACTCTGTCAAGGCTTTGGAGCAGATAAGAGAAAAAACTCTGGTGCTTTGGAGCTGACAGAAAAAAATCTATTGCTGCAGCTATAGTGCTGTCCCTGAGACAGCAAGTTCTGTCCTATGGCATTAGCACATCTCCATCAATACCAGAAATACCAAGACAGACTCATCTGGAAACAGCTCTGTCACAACCGTGCTCAAATTCTTCCCATCTGTTGCCACAGACACTGCCTCGCACTCTGTGCTTCACAGCATTTCTCAATGTCAGCCAGTTCTAGTTGCCTGATTATTCTATTCTAATTCTTCTTCCTACTGAGGGTGCCAAATCTATTACTACAGTCACTACACAGGACTGGTCTTCAGACCAACTCTTTGGGACCTCCATCAGCGAGTTCCTTTGAGCAAGCTATTTCTCTCTCAGCACACTGCCTTGCCCTTTATCCTAATTAGCCAGCTTCTCACCTGGCTTCCAATCTTTACACCACTAATCCTGTTCTTTAGCTTAACTGATAATTTTCTCTGCTGCACTGCTCAAAAGCCTTATACATCAGATCTACCGTTTGACTTCCCGCTACAAAAATCTGTTAAATTATCAGACAGACGTCAGATTTAGACTGGATTATCTGTCTTTTGTGAACCAGCTTGCATTCCATCCAATTTTCCATTTATCTCCATGCCCCTAATTTATGTCTACTTCCGATTTTATTGTCTACTCCATATCAAATTATTCCAACTGTCTATATTCATAAGCTTTGAAGTATTCAGATTATTGCGTTCTGTTTCTACTTCTGACATAGTAATTTCCATTTCTATTAAAGATGGTGCATTGTCTTCACATTTAACTCTCATCCTTACTGAATATGACAGAAGGTCCCCATCTTGTTTTGGTGCCAAGAGACTAATTTTGGCCTCCACTGTCCTTGCATAGCAAAACTATTTCTTCTCTCAATATACAAGAAGAACTTTTTGCTGCTTGTTTCACTTTCTTCTTCATTGCAAAGCTTGGTTTATCATTTACAGTAATTAGACTTCACTCCTTTTTTACTTGCACAGTATTAGTTTTCTTTTGTGATTCCTTGTTTTCTGTTTATGTCTAGCAATTTTTTAAACAGATGGTTTGTCCAGATGCATCCGGACCTCTCCCTTACAAATTGTCCTCGTGTCCTTAAGATATAAAATTCAGATTACTTTAGGTCAAAGCTATTAAAAATCTCCTTCAGACCCATTATGAGCCTTTTTAGACTTCTTCCTTGTTAAACTTAGGTCATGTAGGTGGCGGGAATAATTCCAGAAGTTTAGTCCAGCTAATGAAATTGCTTGTCAGCAGTGCTGATGTCAAGCATCCATCCCACATCATGGGTTTGAAAGCTTCCAGTTTAGTGGGAAGGAGGAGTTTAGACTAAAAGAAGATGTTTTTTGTAGATGTTTTAGAAGGTAATAAAATACTCCACTGCTTAGACTGAAAGCATGTAGAAGTGATGTTTCCTAACGGATTTCGTTTGCAGGTTGATCCATTCAGTAGGAAGTAGAAGCTGATGCGGATGTTAACCCTGTATGTCTGTAGCAGTCACTGATTTGGCTGGTAGGAGGCACAACTGGAATAAGCACTTCAGTCCAGTCATATACCAAAACAGATTTTTTGTATGTTCCTTCTCGGCAGCTCATAGACCATGGCATAATTTGTAGGCAGACAATAATTCTTTACACACTTCCTAAATATTCTACCTTCTTTTCTGGTCAGATCTTGAAATGCAGATGTACTCAGTTCCATAAAAAATCTCCAAATTTATAATGAAATTATTGCATTTAACCCTTAGCATTTTCTTTCAAAGATGATTCTGTCTACATCTCCGAGGAACTTCTAGTCTTTGTTTCCATATGCAAAGGCGAAAATAGCATCCAATTCAAAGAATCATAATTTGAAAATCCTGTAGATTTTCAGTAATTGAACCTTGTTTAAGCTTTTGAATGCAACTGCTGCCTTGCTAATTCATGTCTCTTTTTTTTTTGGCTGTCTCCTCTGAGTTGCAAATTATTGCTGAGATATGTAACTCAACACATTCATTGTACTCTCTTGTCTTCAAACGTATGCTTGTCTTGGGAAATGCTGAGGTTCTCATTTTTGCTGATTTCTTTCCCCACAAGTAATTATGAAACTTAGCCTCTTGGTCTTTGTTTTCATATTCATTGAGCATCATTTAGAAAAAGTATGTTGTCAGTAAGATACATCTCTTTAGATAGGATGACTTTATTATGTTTTTTCTGTCTGCACTTTTTCTTGTGATAAAGAAAAAGGTAGGTATTTGCAACAATATTTTTTGCTCTCTGCAGTTTGCCATCCATTTTCTGGTTCTTTGATATTATGCATTTTTATTGCTGTGATCCCTGAGATTTCCTTTTTCAGCCCATATTCACCTTTAAAATCAACGCAGTTTTGTTGAAGATTTGTTGAGATCCAAGAGTTAATTCCAATAATGGGAAGATTTCCCCTAATACATTTGAACTCTCATACTGGGTAGGAATGAAAAGCTATTTACTTCCTTCAGATTGTAACAATTACACTTCACAATGTACTCTTGTGGCATACTTCAGAGATCTCTGAACAACTTTTTACTTACATTGGAATACACTATATAAGTAAACAAACTTGTGTTTTTGGAGCACAAAACTAATTCAAACAAGGTAATGTGAGATAGCTGTTAGTTGTTTCCAAGTGCTCAAAGCCCATTGTTACAACACTTGGCTTTTTGTATAGCTTTGAGTTAATAATATCAGATTAATAACTCCAAATGAAAATGATTGACACATGGAGGCCACACACTAAACATAAGGATACCATTGCATATTCCAGCACAATGCTGCTGCCTCCCCTTGGCTTTTCTAGACCTCAATGTGTCTGAAGTGTTGTTGAGCCTGAGTGCAGAGGTGGGAAGAGAAGGGACTTCTGGGATCACCTCTTCTGACTTGGACAGCGGTGACTTCAAACTACACAAAAATCTGAAACAGCGTCCTGAACTGCCCATCCTCCCCACTCTGCACACCAATTCCCTAATAATTTCTTGACTAGTCCCATAAATTTTACATTTCAACAATTGAGGTATGCAGGAAGGTGTGACACTGAGACACAAAAAGACGTGACTCAAAAGTTACCCACAATAAAAAGGAGGTGGTGGTGGTGTTTCCTTTGGAGTATTCTGAGATCAAGATGTGCTCACTTAGCATTTCTGTTTCGATAATTAGGCATTTCCAACAAAAATGCATTTTCCTAGAAAACTTCAAATCAGTTCTGTTGTGTGCAGTCTTTTAACATGAGACCAAAGGAAAAAAATCCCAAGCTAAAAGCACTGAAAACAAGCTAAAAAACTTGACATTTATGATGAGCTAGTGTCTGAAAAAATATATTTTAAATCAAAGCTTTCATCATAACTTCTGCAATACGAATGCCACATCATTTACACCCTTCTTGACGGCTTCCATGGACTGAGTATCCATGTTTCACTATCCATGCTTTGCAACTAATGAATCTATTGCAAGATAGCACCGTGAAAGGAAGACATCCTTTTAGAAATGCAGTATTTTGAAAAAGCTGCCATATCTGTGCTGTGTTGTTAAAAATCTGTCAGGCTGTGCAACATCTTGGTGGGAGGCATTTCGTTTTCCAGCTTCTACTCTCTTCTGTCATTTTACTTCATAGCTTTTTTATTGTATGCCATCCTGCACCATCACTTCCTGGGCCCTTTCTGGCACAGGAATTCAAGTGTGACCAAAGACACACTTTGGAACTCCCTTCCACCTCAACGCAGCTCTTAAAATACAGACCCCTAACTATTTTCTAATTGACTATAATTTGGGGGAGGAACTTCAAGCAGCTAACTAATGAAATAAATAAATTTAAAGAAATGTGAAAAGGAAGATTTTGAGATGTTGCTTAGATGAAAGGCATGTAGATTGTACAGCATGGGAGCAGAGTTGTTGAGAGGGAGTTCTACTGCAAGAAATTTAGTACTTTGGAAAAGGAAAGGAAACATGAATGTAGGTTTATGCACATTATCACTGACATAAAGAATTAACTAGTAATACCCTCGTTATTACCAAAGGCTTAGAAGTATTCACAAAGATAAAAGCCCTGTGCGATTAAATTCCATTCAAACAAAAATTTTATGGATCAAGCAGCTTGCATACCCAATTTCATCAGGAAAATACCTTAAAGTATATGACTGAGGAAGTAATAGTGCAAAAACCAGTTTTTTAGCCTGCACTGCCTGCTCCACTAGAAATAATGATGCACCACAGACAGCACCACTGACAACACCACTGACAAAGTTTAAAAGAGGTAGGCGTTAGCTCCCTAACAAGTGCAAGCAAAGAATAGGATCTTACTGACTTCAGCTCATGCTTCCAGGGAAGTTTAAAGAAAAAGGTGAGAACATAAACTGAAGTATTTTCTCAGTTAGATCAGAGGTTTGGGAAAAATCTCTCAGATGTTTATGGATGGCTGCCAAATAAAAATCAAAGCAATAAACAAAAAATCCTCCCCCAAAGCAAACCAACTTTATTTAACTCCTGCTATCAAACCACAGATTTTATATCCATCCTGCTTCAACAAAACTCAAGACTGTCTGAAGCATATAGAGTCACAATAAGGTTTCATTTGTATAGTCATGAAACTGTGAATTTTTTTGAAGATTATTTCTTGAGTGGCAGGCTTCCCTAACTTAAAAAAATGAACTGAAGTGCACCAAAGACAGCAGAAAAACTCACACTGGCTTCAGCATATATTTCTAGTAAGGGTCAGATTTTCACTACAGTGAAGACTATGTAAATTCATAGGCATTGCCTAGGATCTGTGATGGCAAAAGAGAACCTGGAGCCCCCTTCTCCCAACCTGCATCCTTTCTTCTCCATTTGGTTAAACTCCAGCCTCCTGCATGGCTTGTTTCGTGATGTAATGAGAAGGCTCTCATCTGCTCCCTTCCATTGGAAGGATGCTGTTAGAATTAGCATTGAAAAGTAATTTTTAGGAACATCAGTATCAGCAAATGAGGTTTCAACTACCGTAATTTCAGATTTCTGGTCCTTAAAGGTTCTGAGTAGCATGTTTATCTGTGTATCCAATTCCTTTGTCACAGATACTCTGAGAGATTCCAAATCAAGACACATGATTTCCCTGATTTATTATGAAATATATGCATTTTCTTCATTAGGGAATTGCTACTATAACCAGAAACTCTGAGTTTCTATATCTGCATCTTGGATAAGGTAATGAATGAATTTGCCAAAACATAATATAATTGATTGTGCTTGGCTTGCTAGGTAATGATATAATATAGTGTGACTCAACCTGATGGTCCAGAACACAATCAGTATTCATGCCCTAGCTGCTGGAAAATATAAAATAAACGGCTTAGATTATTTAGCGGGAGCCCAATTTGCTTTATGTGACTAAAGTCAACACAGAGCTTGCAAAGGAAAAATAGTAAGTCTGAAGTTCACATAACAAAAGAGCTAAGGCTGAGACTAAAATGTAGAAAAGAATACTCCTAAGAAAAAATGTCCCTGTATTTATACAAAAGTTCTAACCCTGTGCACCCAGAGAGGTGGCCCTGAATTTAATTGAGAGGCACCCGGACTGGTAAAAAATGTCCCTGTATTTATACAAAAGTTCTAACCCTGTGCACCCAGAGAGGTGGCCCTGAATTTAATTGAGAGGCACCCGGACTGGTGTCCATGTATCCATAACAAAGAACGGCCAAGGACAGTTCTGTTACTTGTGATAAAGAAAAAGGTAAAATGAGAACAGATAAGCTAGGAAAATTTTGAACATAAAAACTGTATAAAACATACCAATATGGTGAGAATTAAAAAAAAAAGGGATTGAAGATAAGGTGATGTATATTTAAATGCTATGGCAGTGGTGGATATTCAGCTACCAAAGAGGCCAGACACATCTCTCCATATGCTGGAATATTTGGAATCAATCATTGATTATGGAAGAACTAGAAAGACAGCTTTTATTTGGGGGATGCAAGAAATTTTAAGAATGATGCATTACAATCTAGTAATCTATCTCCAGTTGAAAGCTATATATTATTACACTTTAATGCAATAAAATCTTGAACAATTAACATCTTGAATTACATATATATCACCAGAGCTGTGTCAAATTAACATGCTGAATTTCTGGCTTCCATGGGCCTGGGAAGCGTTCAGTGTGCTATGAAGATGCCTGCATGTGGGGTAAGACTAGAGATGCACCTGCTTATCAGCTCACTCATGTCCTGCATGTAATGATGTTGGCAAGGCTGTATTATAAAAAAACGAAATGCTAATGAATCAAAACACTTCAAAGGCAATCTTCTCTTCAGTTTGGTTTCAAAAGCTCTAAAGCCCAGTTAAACTAATTTCCTGCATTTTCCATGGATTTTAATAGATTTACTGCTATGGGTGCAATAAACCTGTCTGGTGATAAAAGCAGCAGCACAGGGAAAAATCATATCTGTTTCTTGAAAGCCTCATAAAATGATATTCTGCAAGGGACACTAAACCACTCAGTTGATCCTACTTCAGCATAAACCCATTTGGCTTCCCAGTGAAGTGGGGCTGTGCCCATTGGCCAGTGCAGCAAAAAGCAGAAGGAGCTGCAGGAGATGTTCAACTGGGCTAGGAATGAAACAGCTCTTTAAAAGCTAGGAAACAAGCAAGTGTACACAGTCCTAGGAGAGGAATTAATTCAGATCACTTAATGCTAACATAATAGACTTCATTACTGAGTGCAAGTCACACATTTCACAGTTCTTCTTCCTCAGATAAAATGCTACCTGATAGCAAGCCAGAAAGGAAGGGAGGAGGTCATCTGACTAAAAATAAAAACATGGCAGCTAAAGAAGAAACTTTTAAATCTACATGATCTTTGCATATAACCTCTCCAAATTTCATCTGCAATGTAAGTTTGAAGGGTGTGAAAGGAGACACTGACAGCTTGAGAAGTTGATGCTACATTTCAGGTAAAGGTCCTATCACAAAGCCCTGATAAAGGTCTTCTCCTTCTCAACACTTCAGTTGGGAAGAACAAAA
Organism: Oreocharis arfaki; assembly: GCA_013398015.1. Classification (NCBI taxonomy): domain Eukaryota; kingdom Metazoa; phylum Chordata; class Aves; order Passeriformes; family Paramythiidae; genus Oreocharis; species Oreocharis arfaki. The sequence goes on along the minus strand of VZRR01013115.1, from coordinate 1,716,382 downwards.
GAGAGACACGTGAGTTGTATGGATTGCAGGATGAGTACAAACCACAAAGGAAATGCAGTGATGAAAAATGCCAGTGTAGGCTTGCTATCTATGGGGTAACCGGCTTCCTCTCTACTGATGCACCAATGGAGTAAAATGCCATGGGGACGGGCATTCTTTCTGCGAATGGACACTCTTGGTAGAAAGACGAATGGACCAAAACCAGGCATAAGTAAATTTATGCTGGAAATAAGGAGGTTTGTAACTACTGGAGAAGTAATGTTCTGAAAGTCTTCCAAGGACAGCATTGGGGTTAAAAAAAAACCTAAACAGGTTTAAGCAACAGTCTGGTAAGAGTTTATGAAAGTGACAGCATGACATATACATCAACCATAGGAAAATGAGATTTTTGGTTTTCTAATAAGAAGAGCAAGGGGCAGAGGGGACTATCAGTTACTTCAGATGTGGAACTCAACCAGTTTATCAGGATACATGTTGAGATGGATGCTTTCAAACAGAAAACATTTCAGTTCTGAGCCTTCTACTCTTGAGTACTTTTTCCATACAAGTCTTAAAGGGAGACCAAGACGCCACTACGGATGAGAGCTGACATGCACTTACTGTAGAAAGATGGAGGTCAGTAAAGCTGAAAATTCTGCCTTCCTGGCTCTGCTAATGTATCCAACAACTAGACACAGGGAAGAAATTAAACTTTTTATGTGCCTTTTGCCTTTCAAGTGCCTGAACTTTAAAGTTTGTATTTACAATATTGCCTTTTTTGTTAGGTTTGAGCAATGCTGAGCGCAGAGTTGTCCGACCTCTGATGCCTTTTGAGTCTCTCCCTCTATCAGAGTTTGATTTTGCTAGTACAACATCACCACTGTTTTCAGAATTATATTTGTTTTTTACTATGTAATTTAGTAATTTTTCTTAGAAACAGTGGACTAACACCACTAAATATATTTGTCTATGCGGATCAAATAATATTACCAGCAGGAGATAACAGTTTTCAGCTTATACCTAATGTCAAACACTTTGGATTTGAAGCATGAGGCAGAAAGAAGGAGAAATGATATCACCATGAGACAGAGCTGCAAAGCAGCACACAACCCCTACGCTGTGTTTTCAGTCAAATTTTTGTTTCTATTCTTGCTTTTATTCTGCCTTCAAAATTCTCAAAGCCAAAAAACCAAAATAAAAGACAATAGTGACAAACAATTTTGTGTTGGACTCTGAAGCTTTGAACTTTCACTGTCTCATTCAGATTCATTCAGGTACTATTACTATCACAAAATCTGATTTGAGTTGATTAGACACTCAGAATTTTAAGGCTTTCTTTTGCCTACCACTTCTAACATAATTTTAGCTATCAAGTAACCTCCTTCCCATGAATAAATGATGATGCAAAGCAATCGCTTCCAGCACCACAATGTTATTTTCACAGGATGGAATGGACACTGTGGGGGGGTACTTGTGAATAATGAAGTGCCATTCCTTGTAACTGGAGGTCAAAATGTGGTCCTGTACGACACGGTGTTTTAAATATTAGGGGACCTGGGAGGTCAAAGTTTAACTTCAACACAAATACGCTGCACATTTCGGCATTTACAATAAGAGGGAAGCCACTGGTATGACCAAGAGAAAGGTGTAATTTATGAACAATTCAGTTATAAATTCAGAATCAGTATGAATGAAACAACCTTGTTCCCAGGCAAAAAAATCTATGTGAATTTTGGGAGAGTCCTTCCCTTCATGCTGCCATCTTAGGTCTGTTAACAGCAGTTGAAAGTTACCTTTGGTAAGTAAGATGAAATTAATGATACTGTGGCTGATGAACAGGTACTCATATGTTAAAACTTATAACAAAAAGACCAAATCAGCTCTCTTTAAAAACTAGAAATAACAAAATAAAACTTGTTTTAGTCTAGGAAGCCTGAAGGAAAAAAACCAACTCGCACTTTTACTGTTTAGATCTAGCAAAGCTTGGAGGCTTCTTTTGTTTCCTTGTTCTGCACTGATGTTTCTTCAGGCATACTGCTACTCCCCAAATACATGTCTCATTCCCACATACCTTGTAGTGGAAGAGGAATAATCCACAGAAGAGGCTGTACAGGTCAGCTGTGAGTAGGGAGAGGTTGACAGCAGTAGCACTGGTTTTCTTTATGACCACTGGCATAAAGCTGTAGAGGCCAAACATACAGGCACTAAAGCCAACGTACAGCAAACCTGCAGAAGAGAAACAAGAAGAAAAGTGACCTTCTACAGCTTGCAGAAATGACTTCGTTGGGAGGAAGAAGGTTGTGTTTTCAGGAAAAGAAAGAATAACGATTTGTCAAAGAAATGTTCCAATTAATAATATACACATATATAGAGACTGAAAACCAACAGTGGAAATGATGTCCTTTGGGATCTCCACAACAGCACAGTTGTTTCAAATTGGTGTCTTATGCTACCAGTGACTACCTCAGGTCCAACATGAATTTGGACATAATGATGCATTTGGACATATCAAATCGAGTCTCTTAAGGAGCTGAATGTCACCAACAACAAGTGAGTTCAGCTGAGTTGGATGGAACACACAGTGTTTTCTGTGAGTTGACCCAAAAAATGAATGCAAAATTATTTGCAGAGGAGTTAATGAGCAAATGGATGAATGCAAAAGGACAGCACTCAAGTGTCAGAGGTCCTAGTCCTATTTTGCCACCAAAACTGACAAATCACTTCATAGTTTTGCACCTTTGTTCCTCTACTCCTTTTTGTCTGCCTTCCTTAACAAAACTTTTGTGAACTGAAATCCTTTCCTGCCACATGTTTACAGAGTGCCTCACACAAATTAGATTGTTAGACACTAATATAATAAAAATACATTACAGTAAAAATCTAAATTAATTTAAAAACCTAAATAACTTACTGGGAAAGAATTCATTGCTTGAGTTATTACTTGATAAATCCCAAGGCAAATTAATCAATACGAAGTTAAAATCCAGCAAACACTTTACTCATCTGCTCTCATGCAAATGATATTTCTTAGGCTGCCGTATGCTACAGAATTCCCAGCTGATATGCGCATGAGCCTAAGACTCATGAGCCTTAGACTCATGCCAGCTCTTCAGAACATGTTGCTATTGACTAAAACTTGTAGAAAATCTGATTGCCAAAGTCCTGAAAGAGATTAGAAAGGATTTAAAAAAAAAAAAAAAGGCCATATAATGGCCATGTATCAGCATGTGGATCCATTTAATACATTTAGTTAAAAATTCTTTAGAAAAGCTATCTAAAGGACAAAATCAGCTGTGATGGATTAAGTCCTTCAGAGGCATATGAACTGAAGTGTACATTCAACTGAAACAAATGCAGCAGACACAAACTGTCAGTGTCCATACATGTTATGGCATGATAAGGAATTCGAGTTTATATTCAGAATATGGACAATCATAGTAAAAAACTGATTTTACCCATAGGTAGCAAATTCATAAGGTGTGCATTGTAAACTGCAAACAGATTTAAGTTCTCGGCAGTGCTTGAGAGGTGCTTTATTCAACCTCTGCAATTCTTCTGTAGCAGGCGTATGATTGTACCATACAGGGTATAGTTTTGGTCAATGGGAAATTGCTTGCATACAAGAGCATTAAGCCAGCTTTTCTTCCAGGTTTAGGAAGAACAGGTCAGGCACTAAAGCCATTCTGGATGAGAAGTCAGCATTGTCAAAGTACAGCCTGCAAATCACCAGCTCATCCACCAAGCCTCTGGCTGTCAGGATTTAACACAGCTTTGCTGGTTTATGCACTCAGCTTACAGTATAATTTTATGGTACTGCCTTGGTGTTCACATTATTTGACAGCCAACTACATGGACTTCACAGGCTGCTTTTCCAAAGGGCATTTCAGTTCCAGTGGAAAATTGCTTAAACTGTAGCTGTCTTAGCAGAGGTGAATATAAAGTGGCATTTAATTTACAGCTTAAAAATACATGTAATATCCACCAACTGGGTGGCATTTAGTGGTGATAATAAACAACTGAAATTAACATCATATGATTTTCAGATATTGGTTCTTAGAGGGCCAGTTCTGAGCCTAAAAATACGTTTTAAGTCAGCAGCTTGAAAGCTCAGCCTCCTCAGGTACCCATGCAGTGCAAATAGCAGCCTTGGGAATCGCCACAAGTGCTACAGTCCCAGCAGACACCAGAACCTCTCGGGGCAACTTGCTCTGCTGCCTGCCGGTCCTCAGTGTGAAGAAGATACTCCTTTTATCCAGTCTGAATCTGTCATTTGAGCTTCTGTCTGTTGTCTCTCATCCTCCTGCCATGCAGCACCTCTGTGAAGACCTCAGCTCTGTCCTTTGGATAACCTCCTTGTAGGTAACTTTTTTTCCACAGGCTAAATGAGCCCCAGTCCCTCTGTATTTCTCCATTTCTCTTTAGACTTGTTGGCTTCACACAAATGGGCAGGATCTGTCCCTCAGGACCACTCTGAAATAGCCTAAATGAAGTACCACCAAGACCAACATGACTTGAGAATTGCTGGTCTTGCTCCTGAGAATGCTGGTTGAATGTTGCACGGTGCAATGATGCACGAATGTTGCCTTTCTGCTTTTACTCCAAAAGCAAATGTTTAATTGGCATGAAATGGAATCAGTTATGATCTTTCATACTGTCTTGGAACAAACACCATTCAGAAATATTCAAACCCCCAGTAACAAAGGGCAATTCCTTGGAGCTTCAAACTGGCTTTTCTCTTAAATAAAACTGATGTGAGTTTATTTGTTACTATTTAATCTATCACTATAGAATGTCGTGGTCTCATATGAAACCAGTCAAAACTGTATAATCACCCTCCTTTCAGTCTGGTTGTCAGCAAGTATTAATACTTAAAACTTCAAGGATTCAAACAGCGCTACTGATTCACACTAAGTGTGAAGATGATGATATGTATCAGGGCAATTTCCAAAATTAACACCAGGAGGGCCACAGCCTGTTTTAAACATGATAGACATAACAGATTGGCTTTAGATCTTTATATTTAAAAACCATTTGCATCAGTTAAAAGGTAGCTCATCCAATCTTAAAAGCACAATTATGGCAGATGCCAACAGGCCACCTTGAGTTATTTATTAGGTTGCCTGCTGTGACTTTATCACCACCATTCGGAAGGCTGATGATTTAACTCTGCTGGACTGCAGGTTTGAGTCTGTGGCAGAGGATAACTACTCTGGACAAGGCTGTGAACTCCCTGACACAGATTTGTCAATCATTTCTCGACGATCTTGTATCACTGCCAATGCAATGGAAAGTACACCAGGTGCAGTGGAAGCCAGGGAAGAACTACAGAACTGTCACCATTTAATCCATGTTCAACTACACCACATTTCCAATTATTGCTCTAAGAAAACAAGTACAATATCTGCGATGCTTTTGCTAAGATGATCTCAGCCTTGTGAAGCATAAGGACTCTTCAGAAATAGTAATCAACTTTCAGTGACATTTTAGCGGCATCACAGATGAAGTAAGACCTTATTTTAATAGCACATTTCACTGACATGGAGTTAGATCAGAAATCTCATGGAAGTATATATGACATTCACATGGATAGTAGATTAATTCACTATGACCACTGCTAGTTCCATCAAGACCAGATTAATTATGTCCCTAAGCTCCTTCTCATGTAATACAAACAAACACTGATGCAATTAAGCTAATTATTTCAGATTAAAGAAGGCCAATACACTTATAGTACACAGTTGAGTGTGTTTGTCGGTGGATACTTTAAATTGATTTGTCATGTAGTTTTACAGCTCAACCATCAAATTTCCAAGATTTCTAGGTGCAAAGTTTTGTGGAAAATGTGCTGTATTTATCAAGGTTTAGGACAATGAAAAGAAATTGTGAACTAAGTTTAAAGAAACCAGCAGTATTCCATAATTTGTATCCCCTCCCCTCGGGGATTCCCCACATAATCAGCTGGTTTTGCACACTTCCGAGTTTCATCTCGATGTTCAGTCTGAAACTAGGTAAAGATCTATTGTCAATGGATTGCCAAAGCTTGAATCCTTTGTAATCAATCAGCTCTATGCTACTAGTATTCTTTTATTTCTTCTATTGTCATAAATAGTGAAAGAGTGATTATAGGGACTCCCCATAATATCAATTTGCTTTAAAAATGAATAATTCATTGGACTAATTAGAAGGGAGACATAAACTCCGCTTCCAAACTGAAACAGGAAAATGCAATCCCCTGCTTGGCAGAACACCATAACAGCTTCACTGGGCACGATGCTCCTAAAACTTGTCTAAAGGACACATCTGCTATATTCCACCAAGACTATTCAGAAAGCAATTAAACACTTCCATACAGAAATGCTCCCCCCAGAAGTGAGTTTATGAGGCTATAATACGCACTGCGAGTACTTTTTTAGTTTTTTCGTTAGGTTCCATTTTCTTTCTCTGGCTTTCATTGAAAAGGTTTGGCTCTTAATGACTACCTCATTTATTGTCCCAGTGTGGCACTGAATCTTAGAACTGGAACCCCATTATGGTGTTACTTCACGGCTGTCTGAATGATTCCCTCACAGCATTCATATGCTTAACCTAATGGTGCAAGGAAGGCGTAACACGGTGACGGAGGACAGATCCTTTAAGAACATTTAAGAACCTGTGGCTCAACCCCTGGCAGTAAATGGCGGAAAAGTCACAAACACTGGCTCCCCTGAAACTCTGTGCCCGCCTCCCCAAACCCCGGCTGTCTCCACGCCTCCTTCAGCAACTATCTTCAGTGAGGTAAAGTATGTTCTTACCTATTTGCCAATCCCAGGGGACTTTCAACAGCTCTTTGTGTTCCATGATTGCACTAGAAGAGAAGAGAAGGCAAAATTTGATGGAAGAGAACAGAAGTTAAATTACTTCCACTCATTCAATTCAAATTCTGGACAAAATAACATAAATAACCTTATAACAAAAAATCTCTGTAGGAACCAAATGCAATCAGAGTTTGCTAATCCACTCTGGCATTATCCCTGTGCCTGTGTATTTGAAAGATCTTCAGGGCAGTAATCAGATGTGATAGCATACAATTTCCCCTGGTTTATTTCCAGCTCTATATATACCTGCTCAACATGCCCACTCCTCTAAATGTTCAATCCTCTTGTACACTTCTGACTTAATATTCTGAAAGCTTTTGAATGTTAATTATTAATAATGTGTCTATCTGAGGTATTCACACTTCAGAAAAGCTCTGCAGTGTAAAATAAATAGATATCACAGGCCAGCTTTGGGAAGCATACTGTGATTTGTTACACACTGAGAAAAATGAAATAGTCCCAGCAGTGAAAGTCAGAATAATAAGCAAAGGATGGGCAAACCTGAGAAAGTTCACTTTCAATATCTTGTAAATCTTGCATTGTGCATTAACATCAAAATCACAGATCCATAAAATTCTAAGGTGGCAACAAGTCAAGTTTCCCAATCCAGGCAAACAGACCCTTGGAGATAAGATATCTCCCAAGCTAGGTCTTCATTCAGGTAACTGCTTTCTCCATCTGTACCCAGATAAATCCTGCTGTGAAGAACTCTGCATGCTGGTCTGGGCCCTATTTTAAACAAGTATAAAACATGGAATTATACAGATTGAAAAACAAAGTACCTAGTACAAAAGGTGGCATGTGGTAGACCAAGTCTAATAATAAAACTACAGGAGCTCAGCACCTTGCAGATTAATCTAGTCTAAAGAGTTGCAACCTGGAAATTCTAATTTGCTTGCTGCTGATGTGTGGCAGATCTAATACTGTGTACAGAATAATAAGACTATTTTGTCTGCAAAATAACTAAGTTATAGATGTCTTTGCATGCATAAGGCATATATCTCTTTTATCAGCAATTCCTGAAGAATATTATGAAAACAAACTGCAACGTCTCTTGGGCTGGCAAAAAAATTTTCACGTAACTTAAACGTAGGAACATTGCTTTCATATTATTGCTTAGCCAATACAAAAGAAGTATAAAACAATAGGCTATGGCTTATGATTCCTTATGATTTATGAAACAAAGAGGGGTGAGAGAAACTTTGCCAGAAGTGGCCATTTAGTGATGCCAGAGGCACTGAAGAATTGCAATCACAATGATTTTGAAATATTGCTGTAGTCAGAGGAGGTTCCTGATGACTGAAAAGAGACAAACACAACATTCAGTTTAACACAGAATAAAAAGTATAGCCTGGCCAGCCTTTTGCTAACCACTGGGAAGATTATGGAGCAAATCTTCCCAGAAGCCATTCACAGGAAATGAAGAAGATGATGCCACTGGGAACAGCCAGCACAGACTTCTCAAGAGCAAACCTGACCCAACTGACTGCCTTGAGGTGAGGTGACTGGATCAGTAAATAAAGGAGAGGGAATGGACGAGAGGATGTGATGTAACTTACTGTGACTTCAGCAAGGTTTCCAACATGATTTCCTTAAAGCTCTTTAGAGACTGAAGAGGTATGGACTGGATGGGTGGACCATCTACAATGTCGTCGAAAGAAAGGGGCAAGAAGAAACCTCATAAGTTCAAGGAAAGCAAATATTAACTCTTGCACCTGGGGTGGAGTGGCACTATCAGTCACTCACACTCCTCAGACAGCGAGACTGAAACAGTACAGGCTGGGAGCTGACTGGATAGAAAGTTGTTTTCTGGCAATAAACCTTAGAGTCCTGGTGGACATCAACCTGAACACAAGTCAGCAATGTGTCCCTGGAGCAGAGTAGGCCAACAGCATCCTGAGCTGTGTTAGCAAAAGTCTGGCCAGCCAGCTGAAGGATGGGATTTGTGAGACAGTAACTAGAGTACTGTATCCAATTTTGGGCTGTCCAGAACAAGACAGACATGTACAAACTGAGGGGAGTACAGCAGAACTCTGACACAATGGTCAGACAGGTTGAGCACAGAACGTAAGAGGAGATGCTGGAACAGCAGGGTTTGCTCAGTGTGAAGAAGAGAAGGCTAAGCCGAGAGAAAGGAGGACACGACAATAAGTTTTCCATCCGCGATGGGTAGTTACAGACAAGACAGTCATACTTATCTTGGAGGTGCTCAACAAAAGGATGAATGACAATGGACGCCAGTTGCAATGGGGAAAACTCTGATTAAATATCAAGGGAAAAAAACCAGCCCAACACTGGAACGGGTTGCCCAGCATGACTGGCAGTTCCATTCTTGGAGATACCAAGAAATTAAGTAAACAAGTTCCTAAGCAATCTGATGTAACTTTGAAGTTAGCTTTGAGTAGGAGCTTGAACCAGATGACCTTCAGGGGGCCATTACCAAGTAGGCCACGTTATGATTACGTGATTCCATCAGATAACCTTATCTCCATTTGCTGGGTAGTTGTGACATCCCCAACTCTTGTAAAGTAATCTTCCTACCTGCTTTAATCACATCCAACATACTAAACTCCTCCTTCCACCATGTCTGGGTAACCAGCCAACTCATTAATTCGCTGTTTCCCTGACACCTTAGCTCTTCCTTTGCTGAACAACAGGCATTATGTGTGTTTATTTTATGTTACAGTCTAAGACTCCTTCAGTTTAGAGGATCTAAAGGTCCTATATTGCACCAAAGTGGCCAGTAGTGTTTCAAAGAAAGAGCCTGCACTTTTTAACATGAGGAACTGGCTTCTCTTTGAACTAAGTGCTGTATCTAGTCAGATTAAATCTCTGTGAACACATAACTCTGTGACTTCTGCTACTCATTACAGGTAAAGCTAAGAAAAAGGCACAGGTATGAACTAAGCGTGGTTGGGTCAACAGAAAGTGCCCAAAAAGCACTATCAGCAAAAATCTTCAGAGGCTGGTGGAAAAAAATGGATGGAGCAAACTTTTGAGCCAAAGGTTGAATAGAAAAACCTTACGGCTTTCGGCAAAGAAATGGTTTCTTATTGTTTCCTTCCGCTTGTGTCTTCTTTATGCAAAGATGCCTTGTTCCAAAACCAGCTTCTCACCAGCAAAACAGCTCACAGACCCCAAATTGTGACTAACTGCTTGGGTCAAGAGGGAGTAATAGCAGTATGATTGAATTCCGGAATACGAGACATTTACATGACAGATTACAAACACAGAGCAAGACAAGGGCATTGTTTTGATGCCCTCAGAATCAGTTAGAATCTACTTAATCACAAACACATTAAAAAACCGTTTTAGCCAAAGATACTAGGCATGTTTACATGCTCTTAAATTACGTATTTTTGAAAAAGGAACTGCTTGTATGGCAACTAGTTAATAGAAACAAATTTAAGACCCTTGTTCAGATCCCAAATAAATATATTAAGCTTTCTAGTTGAAGAAATAGAACTGTTGAAGTTGGAATTGATGGGCTGTGGTTTTTTGATCAGTCTTTGTTCTTAGAAGCAGAGCAGTTCAGATCTGTAGAGAAGCAACTTGTTTTGGACTAATAATCAAAAGTCATTCTGTGTTACAAGCATGAGCGACAGACCTGCACAAAATGCAGCAACCTTGCATGGCTACTTTTACTTAAGTACAGTACTACAACACTGGAAGCCACCTTCCAACTATTAGGCTTGCAGCTGAGATGCTCATTAGGTACATGTGGATATAGACCAGACTCCACAGATCCTGAAATCCATGCAACAATCTCCTCAGTACTAAATATTTTTGAAGTGAAAAGGCCATTTTCTTAAAGGCTTTTTTCATTATTTCCGCCATTTCGTAATGTAGTTACACAGAAAAAGCAAACCAGTAAAATACCTTCTGACTGGATGTGTTTTCTACCCGTTTAGAAATCAAAACAACATTTTTAAAGTATAAAACAGACCCAGAAGAAACTAGATTTTGTTATTCATAGATCAGACTAACACGTGAAGTATTCACTTGTCTTTCAGCAGCAAGATGGTAGGATGTGTCTTCTCCCTCTTCATGTGACTACTCAAAGACACTGGTCCTTGAATCAGAGTACTTGGGTAAAAATTCATGTTATTATTCTAATCACCAATTTGAAATATGAAAACCCATGCAAATTCCAAGATTAGAGGACACCTGGTCTCCACAGGAAAGGGCTAATTTTGAAGAGACGGTTAGTGTACCTCAGTGGAGGCCACAGCTGGAGTTATTTGAATGACCAAACCTGCCCACTTACAGCTGAATTCCACTGAAGAAGGAGCCAAAGAGTCCGATCATGCCCAGGAATTCCACTCGACTCAGATTTCGGACAATGTACTCCTCACAGACGTTCGAGATGCCGTACAGTGTTGCTCCACCAAGTACTAAGAGATCCCCTATCAGTTTATTTTCACCTAGGGACAAACAGAAAAAAATCAGAATGCCCCAAAACAACCATCTTTTGTCCAAAACCATTGCAAGTTCTTCCCTACAGACTTCATTCCTCAGTCACTAAGTAGCCCTTATCTGGGTTAATAAAATGAGTGCAAATGTTCTGTCATTTTGATGGTTTTCATTCAATACATCAGACAAGTCTAGCAGAGACAAAGGAAGAGCATATTCCTTGCTGTAGAAAAATGAAGCCAAAGAATTCTGAAAAACCTGTTAAAAAAAGTATACAATCCAAGTGACACTCTTCAGAGACTAATCTTTTTTACTTTATTATTACTACATTTTTTTTCTTTGCAGAGAGAATGTGACTCAGCTCTATAGAGCAGTTTGCATCTCATCTTGAAATTTAACCAGTCTAAAACTTGTTCAGTACTCAGATCTGAGGACAACTGAAAAATTCTGTGTACCTGCGAAATGAGTGAAGAAATCATTACAACCCAATACTGACCTCATTCTCACATGGAGCTGTTTGACAAGAAAGGAAGGAGAAAAGGATGGGGTGTAGACAGGGTGATGATAATGACAGATTTTTAAAAGAGGTTCAATTAACACAGCAGTACCTAATACATGCAAAGATCAACAAGATGGATTTTCAATACCTCCAGGTATATAGAATTACTAAAAAAATTTGTTATCAAAGACTGAAATCTTTTTAAGTCTTAGAAGATTTTATTATTGGGTGTTGGGGACAGCTACAGTGACATTTGATCAAGATCAAGTTCCAGCTTGAAAACTGAGGCCCTAGCTTTGCAAACTGGTGCATGCAATTCCCTCTGCACATATGGCTTGTTAAATGATTTCTACAAGAGCTACATCTTCACAAAGCTGTCAGATACTGCTGCGGAACCATATTCTGAAAGGCTGGATATAATGGATTTTTCTTTGAAAAGTTTCAGCAGAAATGCTGAAGTACTAAACTGTATTTTTTTAAAAAGAAACCTTGTTTTCTTTTAAAACACCATGATTTATTTTTTATGTCCCTGCCTTTTAATGTTTTATCTCAATAGATTTGTAAAATATACATTGCAGTAAATTAAAATGAAAACCAAGCATTCTAACTGGCTCAAAATTATCTTTTCAACATTTTTCTTTAAGGAGTTCTTTTAAGCCTTCAGTTATCATTCCAAACTGTAGTGCTGAAATTTCTATGGAGAAGAAATTTATGATAATAAAAACGGTCATAAGAGGACAGACCAAGGGTTCATTAATATTGTCTCCAACACTGGCTATAAGCACCAGAAAAGTGTAAGTTGTTTAAGGACAATAGGAATGGAGTAAAGTGTAAAATATTCCTAGTAATACTCTCATAGTTTCCAACATTTTTCAGCTCAGATGAGATGTGGCTTCTTGTATTTAGCAAACATTACGAGATTTTTTTTTCACATACTCATCCAGCCTTTCACTGAATTTCTGTTTTGAATGTTCCTTGACTGGCACCAGGTTTATATTTGACCATTTGTCTTTCTAAGGTTTGGTTGTTTTGTTGTTTTTTTTTTTTTCTTCTTTTAGCCTTCTTTTGCAAACAGTAATGGAAGATGCTCTAATTTAAAATAACCATCAGCACTTTACAAAACTTCTTCATATCCCTGATGCATTTCATATTTCACAGTGGTTCCATTGATTCCTCACTGAGCTCATTCATTTGGTATTTATTGCAGCTACTCACTGACACTTTGGGGAAGTATTGCTGAAAGAGCTTTTGACCTTAGAGCTTCTGCTGGGACAAAAATATCATCCTTTTGCATCTGTGAAACAAAAGCAGTTCAGAGGCTGAGCATTTTCACACAGATGGGATGGCCTCAAGCATCACACCCCGATAGCTCTCCCCAAAGTGCCCTCATGCTGAGTGTGAGCCTCAACCTTCAGGGCTTTCCCAGAAGAGGGAGCCAGTATCTGTTCAGAGCACCAGACTCTGACACTGGAACCTCCTCTGGTACTCAGCAGCACAGGGTGGCTGAGGAGAGCATAAACAAATAGGGAAGCACAGAGGGACTTTTATCAGCCAGTTCTCAGTAGATTTGGCATTTTCTGAAATGAAAGTTACATCAGACCATCAAATTTAATAAACCTTGAAGGATTCTTCACCAATTTGTGTAAAATCCACGTATTTTTTGCCTACTATTAAGAAGTACTTCATGTTTTTAACCTTTTTGCTGGACACCTCAAAATTATATTGGTCATCCCATAATTTTCTGAGAAATATTTAAAAATCACCCTGTATTGATCCTCTCCATATCACTGAAGACTTCATATACCTTTACAGTATCTGTCTCTTCCTTGCCTTTTCTGAGAGATGGAATGTCCCGGTCCAGATGCAGTCTCTTCATCTGAATCCATTTTATGCCCTTGAACAGCTTTCTCACCTTTCTCCACAGCTTACACAGGCTTATTTTCTGATTACTTCTTTTTGAGATACAGTGACTAGAGTAATACGTGGTACCCAAGGTGTTAGTGCATCAAAACTTTATATACTGGTGTAAAGTTTTTGCTTTCTTTCTTAGCAATTACTATTCCTATAGACTTATTTTCATGGATGTAATATCCACATGGATCTACTGGTTTCATTGCTAAGGAACTATGGGTCAACTAACTAGAGGCATTCTGAAGACTTTTAGGATAATAAAGTTGTATTTGACTGATTCAGTGCTGTAGGTCATTCTTCAGAAGACACACAAGGCATAGCCTGGCAAAACAAGCTTTACATTAATGATTGTTACCATATTTAATATTCTGTGGAGAAGTCATACAGGCCAGAGCAGAGTTAGTGTTTTGGGAACTAACAGCACTACAGTGTAACACAAACCTTTTAAATGTGAACTGTGTTCTGACACCATTTCTTTTCACACTCTCACTAGGCCTCTTTGTCACATTTTTGCCCTGGCCCCTGCCATTAAGAAGTGTTTCTCTTTGCTTTTGGTTGTAGCTACTAACGAACATAATATCTAAAAATCATTCTCCATGTGTCCCATTTTAAGTTGAACATACACCCATATGTGTATTAACAGGACTGATGTGACTGTTTTCAGAGACTGTTGTATGCTAAAGCTATGAAGTGCTTTGAAAAACCTGGATGAAACACTTGGGCCTCTGTGGCTTAGACCACTGTGTATGGCAAGAGCAGAAGCATGAAAGTAACTCATGGAAAGAATAATGCTATTTTCAGGTATACTTGGCACGTAAGATGACAGAGCACCAAACACTTAACAGTAATTTTTTTTTCCATTGAGTAATGTGCAAAATATCAGTAAGGATACAATAAAGAGGTAAATGACCATATATCTATTGAAAACTGAAGGCATGTGAGCACATTTAACCTAATTCCTGTAGACAGTTTGGAAAATACCTGTTAATCTCTCACTGATACATTTTAAATTCATGTTCCCTTACTATAAGAGTTGGCAGGCTAAACTGCCCTATGCTGTGGGTACCTAGCAGAGCCTCATGGCTCTTCTAATACAGTAAGCAGTGTGGTCAACAGGGGCACACAGGTGTCAATAGTTCTTACCCCTAAAATACAAGATAAACAGAGACATTTACTGAGGACTAAAAAAGCATCATGGCGTTAGTTGTCCTCCTTTCTTTAGTTTGCCAGTCCTAGGAAGCATCCTATAAATGGTGTACAACCTCTTAATGAAGAGTTCCAATAATTTTGCTCTTTTCTCCTGCCATTAATTCTTTTTATTTCTACAGTTTTACCCTTTCAAAGAAATTAAACCAGATGATCTATTTCACTCTGTTAAAGACAGAATCATTAATAACATCATTATGCCACTAAAACAAGTAAAAAAGCTGCAGTCTCTCTGCATAGCAATAAGCATGGTCACAGTTCTTCATGTGTAGGTCCAAACTAAAAGGCAATAATGCATGTTAACAGATTTTTCTGGACAAATTTACATAACAGCTAGACCCATGCTTTAATAATGAACATGGCAAATAACATCTAATTACTGCAGCTGGATGGCAAAGTGTCAGTGTTCTTCAATCTGTTCCTTGTCTGCTTCCACAGCCCCACATGCCCCTGCTGGTCCACAGCTCACCCGCTCAAGCATGTTACTCTCTAGACTGCTGGGATGCAGGATGTTTCTTCTGGAACCCTGGGTTGAAATCTCAGTCCCTCTGAATGGCTGCATGAACAGCCATTCCCAATGCAGCTTCGGCTGGCTGATATAGCACAGAGTACATTATTTCCTTTTTAGCTCGGGCAGGGCTACTTCTGGAGGAGAGCAATGAACTAGAAGTCTCTTTTCAGGATTAAGGACAGAGATAAAACGGGGCAGGGAGATATGGTGAGCACTGTCACAAACTGTTGTTTTATTTAGTAGCATTCTGGCAAGCGCAGTTTTTACAGCACTTGCATCTGTATTCAGAAAGCTGAGTCAAGAATTTTAAATCCCAGTGTATTATGCTCTGCTCACAATTCAGTGCTTTTAATTAAGAATGAAAACTGTGCCTAATTGACAATCTTTGAAAAGAATTTCCAGCCTTCCCACATCATTTGGCTTGGCACTAGAGAAATCAATGTGACAGGGGAAGTTGATCGATGAAATCTGACTCTGTCTAGTCAGCATTAATAGATATACACAGGTTATTCATATGATGCCACACATAAAAAAGAACATTTTACACACAAGGAGGTTCTTTTCAAAAATGTTACAGTCAAGTCCCAAAACTTTAGTACGAGTCTGTGTGCAAAACCCAACTGGTAATATACAGGTTTGGTGTCTTTTTGCACCTACCCAGCGACCCAACCTCTATAGAAAAGCAAGCAAAGTTGAGAAGTAAGTACACAGTGGGTGTGAGAGGTGCTTACAACTCAGAAATGCAGCCAGTTTGGAAGGGAAGCTACTGAAGTCTGCAATCCAACAGCTAAGCCAAAGGAGAATGAAACTACAAATATTTAGCTTGTCCCCACAGCTTGCACAGAGGGTGACCTGTGTTGTAAGAAATCTGTTTGCAGCACTGCTGACTTTTTAGTGGTGACCCATTTTTGCTCTTCTGACAAACAGGCAACTCTGAATGGTGCAGTGCTTTGGATCCATGAAGGTACAGAGTTTCTTGCCAAATTTCCCCCTTTTTTGGCCCCAGTCTTACACACACTGGTTCTATTCACTGAACAGAACCTGGCCATACAACCCATCCGTTCTTACTTACCTGCTCCTTGCTGTCGCCCAACGAGGACATCTGCTCCTGCCATGCAGCCCATGCCCAGAATGCAGACCACAATCCCAATGAAATGTACTGCCTTGTATCGTACCAGTAAGAAGAACCAGGAGAGGAGTATCACCACTGGGATGACAAAACAGTCTAGGAGCTGTCAAAAAAGAGAAGAAAAATCAACAACACATCAACCTGCAAATATTTTGCCCTTAAGTACTAGAATAGACTCCAGCAGAGAAAAGCAGGGTTATTTAGTTTGTGATAGCACTTCCTACCAAGAGAAAGTGTATTCAAGTGGCTCTTCGTACATCAGACAAGAGGGTAAGACTGTCCATGACAACTCCATGAATTCAGAAGAGCTGTTGCTCTATGGTAACACTCAAATGCACTGCTCTTGGATTCAGACGCGTATTTCTAATCCATGGGAAGAAAACCTGGGCCAAAAGAGAGTCACACCACTCCATCTGGTCCTCACCTCTGGTGATTAATAGACAAGGACTGAGGGTAGTTTTCCTGCAGTCTAGACATATGCTTTAATTCAGTCATTTCAGGTCCAGGTATTAGGAATGTTCATAACACACAAGTTGACCAGATTTATTAAATCTTTCCATATAAACCAGTGGTTTTCTGCATGCGGAATGCTTAGTAAAAATCTGGCCCCTGTGGTGACTGTTATGCCTGTGAAAATAGAGTCCCATATGCCTTTGAAGGAAAAAAACCCAAACCCCAAACCCCCATCTTGTGTGCAGTGCAAGAAACTCAGGCTTCTTGCCAATAGACCCTTGGAAAGAGCTTTCTCAAAGAAATGTTATGAAACACAATCTTTAATTGTTTGGTTTTTTTTCAGAGACATCCAGCAATAAGCCCAGAGAAGCTGTGATAAATAAAGAAATTCACCAAATGTTTGTGAGAGGACCGTGAGATTTTCAAATTAAAATATATTTTAGAAACTAAAACTAGTGCATGTCACCAAGACACAAAAATCCTGTGTAAGAAACACGCGAAGAAACTTGACTTGAATCCCACTTCCTAAAAGGATACAGGTAATGAAGAGTTGCAATTCTGTGGATATATCAATACAAAACCCAATTTTTGGACTAAGGATAATTTCTCTGAAACTTCCTTTGAAAAACAACAGTGTGCCGTTAAAACCCATTCATTTCAAAGATTTTCCAGACAGGAGAGGCAAAACCCTTCAGAAGAAAACCAGTTTATCAGTGGGACCATGCTGCTCTTGGCAGGCTCAAACAGTCCCAAAGAGCTGCAGAACAGATGAGGGAAATTACAAACGGGAACGGTCGATACTAAAAGCAGGTTCTGCATTTAAAGCGAGAGCTAATCATCCAAAAGTCATGGTCAGGCCTCTTCACAGTGAAAACTTTCTCCAGCAGCCCTCAAAACGCCATCTTTCACCGAGAGAACACAAAAAGGGACAAGGTCTGAAAGAACTGGAACAAGTTTCTTCGCCTGCACGGGGCATCTGCTCTGCCCTGCAGAGCCCGTAGCACACCCAGTGCGTGCCCAGCTCACACTCAGCAGCTGGGCTGGGCAAGGACACGCACCTGCAACACACCGCACCCACAGGAACAACTCCAGAAGCCATGCTGCTGGGAGCAGCCATCTCCTGGGGCAGGGAGGGCTGGTGGCAGGAGTACCAAGCACACACATTAGATCCTGGGCATCTGAGGCAAGGGCACCCTTTGGCGTAACCTACAGGATGAGGGCACAGCTCAACAGCTCCTGTCTCACTCCACACTCACGTCATCATGCCTGCACTTGCTCCATGTCTGTCCTCCAGCAGCTGCACTGGCACACACTACATTCATCACCACTGCTGAAGGTGGAGGAAAGTGGTACCAAACAGCAAGGAGGCAGGCACTTCTTACCCTGCTCACAGCTATCCCTGAAGGTTTGAATGCCTCTGTCCCATTCCCTCCCACTGTGGCATTGGACAGGTGAATTTAACTCAACATTTTCTGACCTCACAACAGTTTTCCACTACCTAATGTGCGGCTTCAAAGAAGATGCAGGCTCCTTCTTTAACAGAAATCACATGGAGAATCACAGAACCATAAAATTATAGAAGGATTTGGGTCGAAAGGGACCTTGAAGATGATCCAGTTCCAATTCCCCTGCCGTGGGCTGGAACAGCTTCCACTAGACCAGTTTGCTCAAAGCTCCATCCAACCTGGCCTGGAACACTTCCAGGGATGGGGCATCCACAGCTTCTCTGGGCAAACTGTTCCAGTGCCTCACCACTCTCACAAGGAAGAATTTCTTCCTACTGTTAATCTAATCTTGCACTCCTCCAGTTTAAAGCCCTCACCCCTGGTCCTGCCACTACATGCCCTTGTGAAACGTCCCTCTCCAGCTCTTCTGTAAAACTTCTTTAGGCACTGAATTGCTGCTACAAGGTCACCCCAGAGCTTTCTCTTCTCCATTCTGAGCAATTTCAATTTTCTCAGCCTTTCTTCAGAGGAGAGGTGTTTCATCCCTCACATCATCTCTGTGGCCTCCTCAGGACTTGCTTCAACAATTCTATGGGCTTCCTGTGATGATGGCCCCAGAGCTGGATGCAGTATTCCAGGTGGGGTCTCATCAGAGTGGAGTAGAGAGAAGACAAGGGGGAATGAACACAAGTTACACTGGGAAAGGTTTCATCTCAAAAAAGAAAGAATTTCTTTTACAGTGGGAACAAACTCCCCAGAGACATGGTAAAGTCAACAGAGGTCTTCAGGACGTGACTGGACATGGTCCTAAATAATCTCATCTAGGATCGCTTTTCCACAGAAGGTTGGACCAGTTTGGAGGGCTCTTCCAAGCTAGGCTCTTCTATGAGTCTAAATTGTTCTACGAGTCTAAAAATTGCTGGCAGCATGTGTACTTCAACATGCAAATTCCTACTAACAGTCTTCTAGAGGAAGATTTTAAAAATTCCTCTCATTCTATAAATATTCAAACATACCTATGCTTTCAAGTAGGTGAATGTGTGTCTTTTAAGTGCTAACATGAAAGGACTCATGAGCAGAACCTGTCACAAATAAATGATGCTGATAACAGCTAGAAAACGCCTCCTTGGGCTGGCAGTCCAAAGTCTAATCCACAAATTGCTATTTGGAATTCTGCAGCATCAACAAATACAAACATGAAATGCAGGTAGTGTTCACTGGCATTGTACAGTTCTTGAATTGTGCTTAGTTTATACCCTTAATTAAACAATGAGGTAGACAGAAATAAATTATGTTACTACAATGTAAGCAATAAGATAACCTAGTAAATATTGCTTAACTCTTCTTCAGGTATTGCTTTATATTTCACTTCTCTAGCACTAAATTCGCCCTGCCTTTCTTTTTTTCCTCAGATAAACCTGTCTAGTAGAAGAAAAAATGCACATGTATTCCACAGACAAAAGATGTGAGATTGAGGATTACCTCATCTGCAATAGGGCTTTTTTACTGGTGGGGTTTTTTGCCATTTTTTCTTTCTTTTGTTACCTATTTCAGCTACTAAGAAAAAGCATTATACCTAATTGTATTTTTTTTCTGTCTATAAAGCTTTTACAGTAACAAAGACAGATTATGCTTAGCTGAATTTCATTTATAGTACATAAAGGTCAGTTGTTTATCAATACTTTTCAAATAATCATCTCTGATGTTTTCCTTCTTTTTAAAATTGTTTATTTAAAAGGTACTACCTGTACCCTGTCATTAAGCTGAATTAATGAGTGGTCTAATTTTAATGAATATTCCTGTTAATCACAGAAGTTATTGTATCTCACTAACCTAAAAGAAAACATATTTCCTATGTTGCCATGGGGTGGTGCAGACCATGTTCTTTGACACTGCTGTGTTTGTGGCTTTCTTCAGTCACAGCTCTGAACAGTGCTGCTTTAGAAGGCAAGATACAAAAACATGTAATCTATTGATATACTGTCCTATAGAAACTTCTTTTTATTAAAAGAATGCTACATTGTTGTAGAAATTGAAGATTATTATTTGACTCTAAAAGATACCACATTGCATCTAAGTCTGTTGATGAAACACAATGCTGAAATATATTTCCTCTGATTACTTGTTTGTTAAATTATGTTGACTTTATTGTGCTTGTGAATCGTAGATAAATACTCTCTTGCTAACAGTAAAATCCAGTCTCTGGTGTCATAAATTCAGCATGTCTCTGTGTATCTACAGCAAGAATGTACTGTTAAATCATTGGAAGGGAGAGCTGGCAAGCTTTAGAACAAAGCTCTGTAACACAGAGTGTGAACTGCTGATCTGCAGTGATATCAAAAAGAAAAAAGCTGGTCAGCAAACTCCCTATGGGAACAGCTGAACTGAATCTTCCTTTTTAAACATTCATTGGATTTTTTCCCCCCAGTCATAAGCCCTTTTTTTCACATTAGGGGTTTCTCATTAGCGCTGCCCTCCAGCAAATCACGCGGAGAATCAGCCGCACCCTCTACTTACCCTGCTCTCCAGAGCAGAGGGATCAGTAAAATCAGTGTCCTATCTGACAAACATTGTATGGCCAAATACACATGATGGCTACAGAATTTCAGCATGTGACCTGGAGATTTTAATACAACAGCAAGTGCTAGATCAAGTAAGAGACACAGCTTCTGCTGTTTACTTTGTTTTTTTCAAAGGCAGAAAGGGTTTGTGGCCCGTTCAAGGGTTTGTTCTCCTCCAGTTTTCACACCACCTTAACAATATCACACACATTTGATTCAACAAAAGCAGATGAGATGTGAACCCTCACAGAGCTGGATGCCAGCTGCCAGGGGAGCTGTGTTGCAATTATGCTGCCCTGCAACCAAAACCTTCTGCAGGAAAGGTGTCGATGCTGGCAGCATCTCTGACAGGGTTATTTCAAGCAATTCAAATAAAAAAGGGAGCTCTGTTTTTATCTTTCATGTTTTTATTTGCTACCTCATCACAACTTAACCACTTTCTTGCATGGCTTTTTATTTAACCACAAAATTAATGTGAAACCATTAACTTTTCATTCAGTCAAAATGTACAGTACTTCAGGTATGGAGACTGGTGAAAGAATCAGTGATGTAATTTGTTTTAAAAAAATGCAAAAATGTTTATTTCCATGATGTGGGAAAAACAAAAGACTGGGAGCAGTCTTCTCCACTTTGCCCACAAGATCTCCAAATTTTCTTGATGCTTCTAGAACTGTTCCTATCAGTTTCTTTAATCCTCTAATGTGTTCTCAGTGTTTGCTTTTTCCCTGTGGACACAGAAACTCACTTAAAACTTTGACTAGTGAAAGACCTTCACCTCTATCTGACTTGTATGTATCAAAACCTGAGAGGAGGATTCTCACAGCTGCAGCTTTCTGTGTACATAGAAGGAGTTCAGGGGCTTCTTGAAGTTACGTTGAATGAAAGGTGGTGGTCATATCCAACCCACAATTCCTTTGTCTTCAGCTCTCTACACAAGGCCATGCTTTACTACCAACATGAGTAATCACATCTTGACTTTAAAAAAATACTTCTTCATCTCTTCTCCGTACATGAACTCCAGCTGTGCTTATACAGACCTGCTCAAATACCAGGAAAACTTACCAACAAACTGACCACGGAGATGGCCTTTCCTTTAATTGACTTCTTCCTCTGATTCTACATACTACTGCCAGAAAAAGATCACTGTAAGAGAGTTTTGCCAGCAGTCATGTGTTTCTGCAGAATCACCCTCCACCCCCATTTTCTGTCTAGCTTCTCTCAAAGTAAGTTGACTGGGTAAGGGCTCAGCAGATCATTTTCTCAAGGTTATTTATTAGAAACTTCTCCATGCCACCACCTGCTGTAAGCTAAGTGGGAGATTAGATCTCTGCCTAAGAAAAATCATGGATGCGTCCTGCAGAGAAACCTCTGCTTTTGCATGTCACCTGCCAGAATATGCAAAATGGGCAAGGGAGCTCAATATCCCTGCTCTTGTAATGGGTACAGGTCCCCTGAATTTAATGAGATTTTGCACATTTCTGTTAGTAAAAACATCGGCTCTGGGTGAATTTTGCCAGTAGAGGCAGGAGCTCTGGATACTGAGAGCTCTGTTGACTTCAAACCCACATAGAGAGGCCGTGGATACTGTAGGGCCTGGTTTGCAAGCCACAGGTACGTAACAAGTTAAAAGACAGAACAGTAACTCCAAGTCTGATAATAAATCAGATACAAGATACCCTCTCACAGTATAAATGTATAGAATACAACACTTCTGCAAAATGCTGATCTGCAAACTTTATTAACACTGCACTATTTCCTCACTGCCCTGAAGCAGAACAGGAAAGTATGGTCAATCTTACATTCATAGGCTGGGAGGAGGAAGGGAAGGAGTGGAATTTATCTCTGCTTTTGGGATAATTCACATTAGCAGCCACCAGACAAAGTGGATCAACAACTTCAATATCCTTCAATCCCCCACTCCTTGCCTCCCAGATTTGCTTCAAAACCATCTCAAACCTTCTGCCTCAACGTACACTGAGTCCACAGGGACCAAGAACAAAGCAAAGTCTATTGCCATCCAGCTCTCCTATAATAAGCACTTACTGCTGACTCCTTTCCTTTTCTGGTGGCAGTTGTTGGGATATGAAAACTGCCAGAGGTAATTGGAAGCGTGATGTACTGCTGAGCCTCACAGTGATCTAAGAGTAGTTGAGAACATCCACATCATAGCTTTATAGCCTGTCTCCTGGTGTCTATAAATCCCAGCTTTTACTACCTTTGTTTTCATCATGCCAATCAAAGGCTTGATTGCCCAAGGAATAAATTACCAGATAAATTGCTATTCAGAAACATCTCTTTCTCCTTGACAGTGCCTCTCTTCTTGTGACATTGTATGTATATTCTGCAGTACTATTATGCAAGATGTTGCAGAAATAATCCAGATTTCTGTGTGATGTCATAACACAGAGAAAGGATAACATCACCTCTAGAGAGTGCAACATGAGTGTAATATGGAGATGGATAGAACAATATACTGCAGCAGGGAGAGCTAATTAATGTGGGGAGAAGGGCAAGGGCAGTCTGCCTCATAATGCAGCTTGATATGATGAGAAAGCACTTACGTGGCAGAAAAGGCTACAATTGTTAGTATCATAACAGGCTTAGTGGAAGACATTATGGATTTGGGAGGATGTATGTGTGTGGTACACTGTAAATGCAGTACAGGCAAGTTGAAGTCAAAACATAGTTTCAAGGAAATTTAATATCTAGATCTAAATAACTGCAATAACTTCAGAATCTTTTAATTCCCTCTGTGGGAAGCAATTTTATCTACTGTGTAAAAGGCGTCTCTAACAGTATTTAAAATATCTTTTTTGAATAGTTATTAAACCTTCCACAGGCCTACACAGGGTTGTTTTAAAACCCATTAGGATAAATATGACGCGCATTACCACAGGCAGTCCTGAAAGTTAAGTACACAGCTTTTAAAACAAGTCCATGAGATCAGGTGCCAGTGTACAAAGGAGTGCTTAGTGTACATTCTGGATCTGGTACAGCTGACATGCAAGAAGGCTGCAAAATCCACTGCAAGTTTGAGTAATACAACAAAGAGAAACTAAAGATCATTTCACAAGTTTGGGCCATCTGGGAACCAATACACATATGTCTGATAACATTAGGTGTGACTCATCTCCAGTACTTCTCAAAATAGGTTGGTTTGGGTATCAAATTGATCCATGTACAAACTCCTGTCCCTTTTAACTGATGTATATGCAGTTTTTTAAGAGTACCCTCTAAGGAACAGTTTTCATGTACTAGCCTGAGCACTTTCATGGCCATAGGAAGCTTGAGTTTCCATCTCTCCATCCGAGATGGATTTAAGTGAAGCCCTTTCTGTGGGCCACTGCTTTAAAAGCTATGACTTTATGAAAAAGGTGGCTCCACACTTAAAATTTGGAAAGCACTCCAGGCTTTCTGCAAGTGCTTGAGGCGTGCGAAGATCATATCTAACAAATTGAGGTCCTCGGGGTACTTTGATGTAGGAATACTTAGCTTTTCGAGTTTTTTAATGGAGGCAGGTATTTAGGCATCTATCTCCATCAATACAGAATCACTCCAGGCATGCAAAGAACCAGAGCTTAAAGCTGCTGAAGAAGAAGCAACCTAATAGGTTCACACGTATTTTCATGCCCCAAGATTGTGCTCTGAGCAGCAGGGGAAGGGATAACAGATGCCCACGACATTTTAGATTTGTAGACAATTAGGTGTGAGTTTCTTGCATTGTTCTATTGAACCTAACTGTCCTTGGATTGCACTGCTAGTGCCTAAGGGGTAACTTGGATTTTATCCTTAGCAAATGACCTACACCTTGATGACTGAAATACAAATAGTGCATTGATTTTCCATCTAAATTTTATGTTGCCTAATTTTATAAAGGAGGTATTTTAGTTGTTTGTTGGGGTTTTTTTAAAGAGGAAGATAATGTGTTTCTAGGCTTCACAGTACTTTGCTTTCATCTTATGATTAAACTGACTGTCACATTCTCATAGAGTAATTATAGAGTACATGAGGATTTGAAATAATCAGAAGCATGTCCAAAAGTAAAGGTTAGGTACCATATTCATTTCTGATTTGTGCCTATGTGTTCTCATTCACCGTGATTCTGAAGACATTCGGAGAAAGATATGTAGGAAGGTTTATTAGAAAATCCAGTTTTCCCAGATCAAAGCAAAAAAAAAAAAGGAAAAATTTGGGTGTAAAACACTGAGGAAAAGTAGGGCACCGTTCTCAGTCTTTACTGGAACCATGATGAAATAAGACCAAATATTAAAAAAACAAAACAAAAAAAAAAGGATGGAGTAGAAACTAGAAACTCTGACAGTTCCACAAGTTTAAAGCTACTTGTTGAATGCTAAGAGTTTTTTGGTGAAGCTGAAATCAAAGCATTTGCAATAAAGGTGTATTTTTACTGTTAAGCTTTGGCTTTCTGCTGGGACTCCTGTAATGTTCTTTCACCTAAAAGCACCACAAACACTGTACACTTGCATGCTAGTTTTGCATGACAGAGCAGAGATGTCATGTGGAAAAAAAGGATATGCTGTAAAACTGATTTTGTACTGAAATGGTCCATGCACTACCACTATAAAAATACTGTAAGGGTTCTCATTTACTTAAGTGACAATTTAAAAAACTCTTACATTTTCTCCATCAAAAAAAAAGCCTTGGTGTACAGCCTGTTCAGCGTAAAATCCCCCAGAATTGACTTGAAGGGCTCAATTCTCAGCCCAATGTACACAGGCATAGCTCCCACAGCCTTCAATCAAAGCCATGCTGATTTGTGGCAGGTACCAATACTTTATTGGGTCTCAGTTCCGAAAGGATTTGAACATTTTTTTGCTATGTGCCAGCAAACATTTATGGCCTCACAGGTAGCTCTCCTGCAGGATCAGGCCTTTCAGGACAGAGAATTCCTTTCTCTTGAGAGTCCTGTTTGCTTCTTCAAAAATCAGATTCTAGGAAAAGCTTTCTTGTCTTAATCTTCTATTTTCCACTTTTTCAGTCTTCATTTCATACCATGACACACTTTGGCCAATGCAGAATAATCCCCTGAACTGTTTCTGTTTCATCTTTAAATGAAATAGGGTGTTTGGCTACATTTCAGAAAATGTGTCATTTAAATCAACATCTCAATGCATTACCTCATACTTGTCCCATTCTGATCGTCTCTTCGGGCTTGTCACTTAGAAGCTCATTCATATTAGGGCATGAAATGAATTTAAAATCCAGCAGGTATATCCCAGTCACTCCACATGTATCTGAGCAAACAAGGACAACTATGGGAAAAGGTGAAACTGATTCCATTCCATGCCTGGAAAAAAGCATTTGCGTTCCTACCTGTTCCTTCTTTCAAGCTACACAGGAAAGAAGCCTGAAATCTGCTGTAATTTTGATGTGGAAGAGGTCTAAAAATGGACATGTCATTGTCTGTGCCCTCTGACAGTTCTTCTGATCCACCACTCTTCGCTCTCTCTCTCTCTCAGTTTAAAAGGAGAACGTGGATGATTTCAGCTAACAAATTCCCTGTCAAGGCACTGGCAATGCCCTTGAACTCTCCTGCCTGCTTCCCCATCGCACTGTAACTTTTGATCTCTTGACACAATACACTAAAGGCCATGCTCATTGCATGGCTGGCTTGAGGAGCTGCATCTTCTGGAAGTGGGGGGTTCTTAGGTCTGGCCAGATGAACCTTTGATACGTGCTTGTTGGTGGCTTTGGGAGATGGGATTTAATGACCTGAATTATCCTGCTCAGTCCACTATTTATTCTTGCTGGGAGTGAACCAAGGAAAAAGAAGCAATTCAGTTTGCTTTTCTCTTCGAGGCTTTTAGTGGCTGTAAAATCAGAGAATATGAGGTTTATGTGGATTTAAGCTTTATTCTATACTAAGTAATCAGATTTGGAAAAGTGTTAAAAACAATATTACATTGTCTGGGCATGATTCAAAGAATCCTCTAACCCGGATTCTAATGCCAGAGGCACTTGTGAATATTTAGCATAAACCTCACATTCAAATTCCTTGAATTCATAGTTTTCTTCTATTTTCGTTACTTATTCAGCTAAAGAAGCTCAGGATTTTCCAATGCTGCTTTTCAGCTACAGAAGAAATATACTCTTAATTAGCTTTGATCCTGCAGAACATTAACTGGTGCTCCTTTATTTTATTAGTTCTAATGCAACCTTCAGGAGAGTAAGGTATAAAACACATT
This sequence comes from Oreocharis arfaki, assembly GCA_013398015.1. Classification (NCBI taxonomy): domain Eukaryota; kingdom Metazoa; phylum Chordata; class Aves; order Passeriformes; family Paramythiidae; genus Oreocharis; species Oreocharis arfaki. The sequence continues at coordinate 1,689,215 of VZRR01013115.1, read as the reverse complement.
GAACACTACCTAGTGTTGCTCAGTTACTTAAAAATAATATAAAGAGGTGCTAGACTTGTTTTAGAACAATGAAGTATGCAATGATTTCCCAAGACAGATAATTTCTAGTCTCTTAAAAATGTTTCTATTATTCACTTTTCCACTTAAATTGGAAGAAGCCTGATTCTTTTGTGTTTTTATATATAAAATATCCAGGTTGGATCTTTGAAGAAATCGCTACCCTAGCTTTTGTTCATGGCACATATAATTTTTTAACAGGGAGTACACTTTTTGATAGCTGCAGTTAAGCTGTTATGTAACACATCTAACAGCTTTGAAGCAAGACTTCTTCATAAAAACTGCATTCATTTTACTTAATGACAACTTTTGCACTCTGGTCTAATTATGGGATCCTAAACATCCTCCATTTGGTTTGCTTGGCAAGGCTGTGACAGTAGTGGGGGATACAGGGGTGGCTTCTCTGAGAAGCTGCTAGAAGCTTCTCCTGAACCCGACAGAGCCAATGCCACTTGTCTTTAAGATGGATCTGCTGCTGGCCAGTGCTGGGCCCATCAACGACAGTGGTAGCACCTCTGACATAACACAGTTAAGCAGGGAGAAAAAAAATGCAACCCTGCACAACAGAGACTGCAGCCTGAGAGAGGAGTGAGAACATGTGAGAGCAGCAACTCTGCAGACACCAAGAGCATTGCAGAAGGAAAGGGAAGAGGTGCTTCAAGTGCCAGAGCAGAGATTCTCCTGCAGCCTGTGGTGCAGACCATGGTGAGACAGGATGTCCCCCTGCAGCCTGCATGCCTGCATGAACCCATGGAGGTTCATGGTGGAGCAGAGATCCACCTGCAGGCTGTGGAGAACCCCGTGCTGGAGCAGGTGACTGCCCAAAAGAGGCTGTGATCCCATGGGAAGCCTGTGTTGGAGCAAGCTCCTGGCAGGACCTGTGGACCCATGGAAGAAGAATCCCATAATGGAGCAGGTTTGCTGGCAGGACTTGTGACCCCGGAGGGGACCCACTCTGAAGCTGCCAGTTCCTGAAGGGCTGCACCCTGTGAAAGGGACCCATGCTGGGGCAGTTTGTGCAGAACCACAGCCTGTAGAAAAGACTCACATTGGAGAAGTTGGTGGAGAAGTGTCTCCTGTGGGAGGGACCCCACACTGCAGCAGGGGAAGAATGTGAGTGATTTGATTGGTAATAAATTAAACTAATTTGCCCAAGTTGAGTCTGTTTCGCCTGTGATGGTAACTGGTGAGTGATTTGTCCCTGTCCTTATCTTGACTCACAAACCTTTCCTCATATTCCCTCTCCCCTGGTCCAGCTGCGGAGGAGAGTAATAGAGTGGCTTTGGTGGACACCTGACGTCCAGACAGGGTCAACCCACCAGAGACTTTTAGAAACTCAGTCCTAATTAAGGAATCCTAAAAGAAGCGCTTGTGTTTTCTTCAAGTACAAGACAAAGTGATAAAAACATTTCAGCCAATCTGAAAAGACTTCCTTAAAGGACTAAATTATGTAGATAATGCCAAAAATGTGATTATGAATGGTTTAGCACAGAGAAATAAAATGAAAGTAAGAATGTTTTTGTACAGTTTGGAAAACACTGAGTAATAAAAGTCCAATATGAAAAAATGTGTCTTATGAGTCACCACTAAAAAGTACACAAAAGTCAGAGGCAGCAACTAGCTTTTGGTTCACTGAAGCCAATGGATATGACACCACTGACCCCATCGGACCTACTGTCTTACCTCAAAAGAGGAAATCCTTTGAGTCCTTACCTGTACACTGGTAAGAGTCGTGTATTGATAAGCTTTGACTACCAGGTAGTTGGCTTCTATATCTATTATTCCCAGGATCATGTACTTCCACCATCTCCTCTTCAAAATTGCCAGCAAGTTTTCTTCTCCTGTGGTAGTAAACAAGAAGAATTATGTAAGAGTTATGTCTCCATGCCCAAAATACGTGCCTGTCCAGACAAATTATCTAGTTCTCTCACATTTACACTATGCAGCTGAAAGCAACCATATACAAAAAGGTACTGCAAGGAAGTGAAAACTAACACCCCCTATTTGTCTAGCAGATATTAAAAGAGCCAGCCTGGGAAAGTAATATGCAAGGGTCAGACTGACACTTCCCTTAAGATGCAAACACCAGCAACAAAAACAAGTGCAGCTTGGACAGACCAGGTATATGTTCTTACCTCTAGTTTTATATATACACATATATATGCACATACAAAGTGCTAAAGAATAGAGCAGTTTATACATTTATACTTTCCATACACACTGCTAAAATGTTGTATGCTGCACACATGGTGCAACAGGTTTTTGCCAGAGTGGGACATTACCAGTATTTGCAAATACGATGGAATATTAGAGCAGGAGAGTACCAGCATCACATTTGGGCATATGACAGATCCTGTTCCAAGGATGGTTATTCTGATCCTAGAGGTTCAATGTATCAGACTTGTTTAGATAAAGGCTGCACTGAGACATATTTTGGGTGACAGTTGCTCTGCTCCCAGAATCTCTTTTCTGAAGCAGGCAGGTTTGCTGCCTTCTATGAGGACCCTGTCAATCACTCAGTATTTAACCTTCACTACTTGAAAACTGACACTACAATATAGCCTGCAGATCAAACCCACAACTTTCAAAAGGTCAAAGCATTCCCCATGGTAGGCTAGGGATTTATTATTGTTCTCCATTCAAAAGCAAACAGCTCATTACCGAGGGTGGGCAAACCTGTAACTTATTTGCATTTCAGTAAGTTCCACACACGGTGAGACCTCGCTGTGAAAGGGGAAGACTGTGACTGAACACAGTACGACTGGAGGTCTTTCAGAGTCTGTAGCCTAAAAAAGAATCTAAGTAGGGTGGTCTTGTACTGCCGAAGTACCATAAATGGTATTTGAACTGTTTTGAAGGTTTCAAAAAAAACTCCACTATTCCAAGATTTTTTTCATGTTGCTGTAGCTTTTTCAAGTGCCTGTGATCATTGAAACGGGTGATGGAAAACACAGAAGAAAAGGATCGTTTTTGCCCATTGCCACCAAAACTTGCTCAGGCTTCCCAATTCTCCTTCATCATTTTCCTTCATCACAAGTGTGTTCACTCTCTGGTTCAAATAATATATGGGCTGCCATACCAAAGTACAAACAGCAGGCTCTCTATAGCACAGGTATCTCAGACGTTATAAGGTTCAAACACAGAAAAACAGATAATTACCTCAGAAGTTAATTCAGAAATCATAGATGTTAAAGACTGGCCCTGATGAGTGACTTGAATGGTTATTTACCTGAACAAAGATCTGAATCATTTCATGTTTGTACATTAACTTAAGAGTGTAAGAAAGGTCTGGCTTCTGACCAGGGTCCTTCTGGTCACAATATTATTATTACTATTATTATTGTTGTTGTTGTTGTTATTTATTGTTAACAGTTGTGAAAATCTACAAGCATTAGCAAAACTGATGAACTCCAGTTGGGTACATCTGAGCTGATCACAAGTGGTATTCCCCAGGCCTCAGTACTGGGGCCAGCTCTGTTTAATATCTTCAGCAAGTGCTCCCTCTGTCAGTTTGCAGACAACACCAAGTTGAAAGAAGACTGTAGTTGTAGTGAGGCGGAGTTTGGTCTCTTCTGCCAAATTACAAGAGATAGGACAAGAGGAAATGCCCTCAGTTGTGCCAGGAGAGGCTTAGGCTGGTCATTTTGAAAAATTTCTTCATGGAAAGGGTTTTCCTGGAACAGTCTTCCCAGGGAAGTGGAAGAGTCCCATCCCTGGAGGGATTTAAAAGGCGTATGGATGTGGCATTTAGGGATGTGGCTTAGTGGTGGACTTGGCAGTGCTGGGTCAACAGTTGACTCAATGATCCTAAAGGTCTTTTCCAATCTTAACAAAATTCTATGATGCTACAGAAAAACCCAACACATTTTTAATGTGTTGTTAATCTAGGGACTTCTTTTTGTTTACTGCTTTCTATTCCTTTGGCATCATCACCACAATTCATAGAAGGGAATGAATCACTTCCAAAGTGGGAGACCTTGAAGATGATCATCTGCAGTGACTGTCAGTCCAACACTAGGGGTAAATCAAGGAAGAGGCAAGTGGAGCCCTGGTTTTGACAGGTGGCTGAAATGAAGTCACCATACTCAAATGTCCCACTTTAGGAAAAAACACCCAGCAGAAGGCAGCAGTGGAGGACAGCAACCTGGAGAAGGTTTGGGGCTGCCAGCAGGACAGGACCTCTGAACAGCAATCACAGATGGCATCCTCAGTGAATTCAGACAACAAAGAGATGGGAAACGGGGGTTAAGGAGATAAGTGGGAAGCCTTGACTTGGGAAGACTAAAAGGAGAAGCAGAGAGAATCAAGAGCTTTATTCTAAGGCTCACATCCTGAACAGAAATAAACATCACCTTTGCATAAAAATAGTGAAGGGAACAAACCCATCACACCTTATTAAAAACAAAACAAAAACAGACAAAAATAGGTTAAAAATAGGGTTTTTTTAAGCTTATTTCCCTCGATCACAACTCAATGCAAACTAATTATTCATGTCTTCTGAGTTGTAAGCATTGTAGACCCGAAGGACCAAATGTAGATGCCTACACCTGAACTAACTGGTAAGCATTTTAAAGGAGTTTTATTCCAGCTAACTTCTTTTTAAACATGAATTTATTAGAATGGGATACAGTAGGAAGAGAGATTATTTCAGATCATGTCTTTTTGTTACTGCAATTTTACTATTGCAATGTGTCTGTGACTAGGACTTTCAGGCAGTCATATAAACAAATATTAAACCATAAAGTGTGCAGGTTAGCTGAAGGGCAACATTTCCTGTGAGGCAAAGCACATATTGATGCCAGTGAACATGCATTTATGTAAGTGCGCAGAGTGATGCCATCTTTAGATGGAGGTCCTCCTTCAAAAAACAAACCCCAAACTTCTGTCAGCACTTGAGCTTCTGAGATTATAAGTCTTCATATGCAGTCCAATCCAAATATAATGTAGATTTAAAAGTAAATTGCCAATTCAGAATGTTTCAAGATTCAGAAGTCTAACATAGTCTTAATACAGAGAAATACAACCCCTCTCTTCTTGCTCTTTCTCGAATGATATTTTAAGTGTTAACTTTTTAACTAATTTTGCAGTGACACACACTTGACAGTTATATATACAGAGGAGGTCTCAGCATTTGGAAAAAAGCTACAGCTTTGCATCTGCTGGCTCAAATTAAAAATCAACAAATAAGCTGCTTTGTAGAAGACATGGTTTTACATCTTGTAATAAGGATTTACCCCTGGGGGGTTACAAAATTAAAAATAAATTAGAGAGAAAATTGAAAGAGGCTTTAACTGTGTACTGTCTACCAAATATACATACATACATGTACAAAACCCTTTTTACATTCACCCACACAGCCACGGAGGTACAATAAAAAAACCCAACAACCATTAAGACAGCAAATTCCCAATTATTTCTGTATGGGCTTGGGACACAGGTAGAATAACAGCACTGCTAGATCAGAAAATCAGCATATTGCTTCTCTTTCATCCACTGCAGTCTCTCTCTTTTACTTCAGATGACAACTTGCTATTTAGATCAAGATCATCAAAGGAGCTGTGCTCTCCTTCTTCTTTACAGAGTTTAGCAGAGACATCTAAATCAGTGCAGGAGACTTGCAAGAAGGAAGGCAGACTGGGAAAGGAGGGCTGCCAGGCATGCTGGTCCTCCCCTGCCTCTCACAGGAGTGCCAGGGTCAAGTGCTACACCGTAAAGAAGCAAAAGTCTCACAAAGGATGAAGATTATACCAGAATTTACTTATTACCTCTTTTGTTTGTAAAATAATCTCAATTACAAATTAAAATTACGGGATAATTGTTTCTTTTTAGTTTTCACCCATTATAGCCAGCCTTGCAGATACAGAGCTCCACCAGTACGAATGTTGTTTCTACAGACTCTGTAGTCATCCAGCCCTGCTGCGGGACCAGGGGAAGGAGGCAGTCAGATGGGGTTACACTGTGCAGGGGTTACAAAGACATCTGTTTCAAAAAGCCAAAAAGCTCCCATGCATGAACAATAAAACTTTGCTTGTCTTCTGCTTGGTCAAGTAGCTGGTTCAGGAGACTGAAGGCCTGCTGTAGAATACTTTCATCTCTGCACAAAAGCTCAAAAGAACTGTTCCTCTTCTGTGTGTCTTTAAATCCTCTGACCTAAAAAGGTTTCTTATTTCCTATATTACTGATGACTACTTTATGGGAATACTGTTGCCTAAAGGCAAAACACCACCACTGCTAAATTATTTACACAATAGAGAAAATGCACTCTTACAGGAATGCTCGTCCAGTCTGGCTTCACAAAACACCTCTGGTTCCCCTCACAGATGACTGCTCACAGGCTGCACTGCTTTTGTCCTATACCACGTTCTCAGAAAGCCTTTGGGAGACTAGATGGCATCATCTCCTTTTGCCTGCTCAGAACGACTGATCTTATCCAACCTGTTCTTATTCACAGCTCCCTCCTGCTTCCTCTCTCTCAGTGGGAGAACTGCGTTGGTGTAACAGCCCTGAGCTGCTGCTGCAAGCAGCTCTCACATGTTCCTGCTCCTTGCCCTGTGCCAACTGGTGCTTGTGGGGCTGCACAGTGAGCCAGGGCAAAGACCTGCCTAAAACCAAAGATTTGGGATTTTCAGATTAAGTTGTAGACTGTGTCCTGAGCAGCCTGTGACCAAATCCATATTACTCTTATGGGAGGCGAGCACCAAGTAAGCAGATCCAGGCAAGGGACAAGTTTCTCCTTCTCTGATACAGGGCAGGCTTAGCCTATTAACATGACATAACACAGCATTCCATTTATTAAATTACAAGCTCATCTGAAGTGTTTAGACTTGTTATTTCCCTTTAGAGATTTTGCAGAACAGTCTGTTTTGACTGTGGATGTAAATCATAATAGTTGAAGTCAGATCTAGGAATCTGAACGTGCATTTTCATAAAATATGAAAGGATTCATTTTTGGTGCCTTGATTTTGATCCAGCCTAAGCTCTGTTGTTAAATCTTATAATTTTCAGATGTCTTATTTCATGAGATTACTGGTCATTACTTTTAGGGCTAAATTACAATTTAAACTGCACAAACAAAGTAGCTGATCATTTCACTCATGCCTCAGTTTCTCTCCTCCTGCCTACCCACTAGATATGGTTTTCCCTTTGGTGGCAGACACAATGCTCGGTGTCATTACCACAGGTTACTGCAATGAACAGTCCATGTCCAGAACTGTGTAAGACCTGAAGAAAGCTTGGAACAGTGCACTGTTTCAAAAAACAAACCTCTAAATTCCCAGTCTTTTACAATGTTAAGATAAAAACCACAGTGATGTTTCTAATACATGATTTTTTCATTTAAGTTGGTTTATCTCCCAGCCTAAACTTAGGTAAGCACTGTCCCTGAAATGGCAGAATGTGTCCCACTCTGTAATGCAGAAGGACATGAGCACACTGAGAAGCTGAAGCCTTCCCTCAAACCTGAGAGCTGATTATATCTTTCTGCATGAAATCTTCAAAATTCATTTCTGATCTACAATACTCTCAGATTTAAGTTACCTCTGAGCTAACACTGTAGTCTGTCAACTTTTGGCTCACTCTCACACAGAACTACTTCAAAACAGGCTGCTGGATCTGTAGGTCCCTTGCAACTGAAATATTTCCTCTTTTCTTTTCTTTTCTTTTCTTTTCTTTTCTTTTCTTTTCTTTTCTTTTCTTTTCTTTTCTTTTCTTTTCTTTTCTTTTCTTTTCTTTTCTTTTCTTTTCTCTTCTCTTCTCTTCTCTTCTCTTCTCTTCTCTTCTCTTCTCTTCTCTTCTCTTCTCTTCTCTTCTCTTCTCTTCTCTTTTCTTCCTATTACTATTCTTATTCCTTTACTCTGTAAGCTCTACAGTCGGGCCCTTTTTCACTGCTTATCCTATTTTATCTAGTATGAAGCTAATTACAGCAATACAAAGGTTTTCAGGAGAAAAAAACCCCTCATTTTCAAATTTACTAGAGTGTAAGTCAAACGAAAGAAATCTGTATATATACCTCTGTATATCATTTATAAATGTGTAATTTGCATGAATAATTTATATTTCTGAATAAGCTTGGCCATCTTAATCATATTCACATGACTTTTTAAAAGTCAAATAATAATAAAAGAAATAATATTCATTGTTCAAGGCAGAGGAATCAGTTAGGATGCATGAGTTTTCTTTTTTTGTTCACCTTTCATCAACTCATTACAAAATGTTGGTCCAGCCACATACCCACTCCGTGACATTTTTTTCTCAGCAGACAGATATGAATAATGAATTACCTACTTGTTATTCGTGATTCCTACAAATTTTATTCCCCAACGCATGAGATTTGACTGGGATAGGAAAAAAAAAGACCCAATGCAAATTGTCATTACAATTAACCATTCATAGATCAAGCAGACCCAACTGAAACTGAATGTGTACCCTTTCTTTAAAAGACAGTAAGAAAAGAATAGGTCAAGGAAGTCAAGGAGTGTGCATCTTTCTCTATTCTCCACCAGGACACTGATCCAATTTAAATCTAATCTGACAGAGTGCGAAGATATTACTTCCTACAGATTTATTGCGAATAGTTAACTGAACAGAAGAAAGAAAACCTAACATTGCCACCACTAGGTACAGGCTTGGAGGTACTCACACTACTTACTAGGCACCGCAGTCTGGACTCTGCACCTTCTTACACACCAGCTCATTCAACAGGAGCCACAAATCCCTAAGAGATCAGGCAATGCCAATTCTGGGGAATCACCAAATTGCTACCTAGTAGCAAGCACTGGCATGAAATATGAGCAAGGATTGCATCCAGGATATGGCACACATGAAGCAGAACCTGTTTTTTTACAGGTTATGAAGCCTATAGATATCTCCTAAGAAAGAAACCTCTCTGCTGATAACCAAGAGGCCGGTACTGTTAAGAGGAGTAAGGGTATTGGTGAACAACCAAAAATGGGAGTGATGTTTCTTGTGGTATACTCACACTCCAACACCGACAATTCTTGTTAGTTTTGCAACAAATTAATTAACATTTAAAAGGGCATTTTAAAGTAGAATAGGATGAGAAGCTGATGACAGAGAAGCAATGCTGGCAGAATTAAAACTTCACCTGGAGTCAATAATTTTAGCCAAAAGTATGTAAAATTCTAATAACCAGCACTATTTCATGTCATTGCCCAGGGCCAAGGAGAAGGCTGAAGAGTTCAGAATACATTAGGGCTGGCTGGCTCTAGACAAATATGCCTTTACAGATGCTCCATGATCTCTAGAGGTATTCCAGTACTCTTCCATGTTAGCAGTCTGCAAACATACACTTAGTCCTCTTGGAGTATTTACTTGTGGTACAGCCATGGGAAAATCTAGGAGAATTATCCCCCTTCTGGAACTTCCCCGACACCACTGTTGGTGAACCGGAGTAAGGTTTGCCAAACTTCCAAATTACATATTAAATATTATCCCTGGAGGAATATAGAGGCTTTGGGTAAAATCTATCACACCATGGGTAAAACCCTCACTTTAGAACAACCACAGATTATTCAAGAAATGTGACTAATTACACATGAAGCAGAAAATGTAGGAGCTGCCACTAGTTAAAGCAATTGTGAGGCCAGTCCAGGTCTCCAAGGTGACAAGCAGCAGAGGCCCAAAAGAAGCATGCAAGACACACCAAACCATTGTGGCTCCTTCATTGTTGGCCACAGCATGAGCACCTTGTTTTATGCACAGCAGTAATTCCAAAAGGCTTATTCAAAATGAGTAAACCCAGTCAAGAAGAGAGAAAATGCAGGCATGAGCATAAAGAAATATGTGAAACACAATGGCTTCAAATAACAGCAAGAACTGGTGGCAGTCATTTGCCTATGTCATGATACTTCCAGGAGTCATACACACCACAAATCTGAGTGTTGCATCTGTAATGACCAAAACTACTAAAAATCCCCATTGTTTATATCCTTTGCAGCACGACTAGTGAAGTATGATACCAAAAGCATAAAACATCACTGAACCATGCTAATTAATTGGCATAAAGCATCACATTGCTACTAGACATCTACAGGCAATTCTGCCAAAGAAACCAGCTGTTTGTTATCACATAATCCTGAATTAGTTACTCAGAATGACCATTAAGATCAGACATGAAGCCAGATATATTTTTAGATGACATGTTGATTGGATATTTTGTTCCATACCTGTTATGTACTTAAATCAACAGGGTCTTGATGTGACCTTTGAAGATTTAGCAGTATTAGCATCAGATAAACAAATCAGAACTATACATCCATATGTCTAAGAAAAGGAGAAAGCGATATGGGGGGCAATAGGAATGATGGAGAGCAGCTCTCCGCATCCTGCACTTCTTGACTCCTGAGCTGGCAGAACCGGGCTAGAAAAACTTCTCAACGGGGTCAGGACTGTAGCATTTCTGACAAGAAAAATATAAAATTTCCACAATTCACACTCTATAAAAAGGACAGCTTAGTAGGTTAACAAAGCACATCTAAGAGGTGCATAATCAGAACAGCCAATTTTTGTGTATTTTTTGCCATGTTTCACAAGCATGGTGGCCATGACCCGCACCGTCAATGCATAACAGAAGATGGTGCAAGTTGATGCAATACACTTCAGGCATTGTTTCATTCTAGCTAGAACATTAAATTTTAATTGAATGATCAGTGTGTACCAGTTTACCTTCAGTAAATTGGTCAAAGCAGCTTTGCATCAGGTACTGATACTCACCCAGTCCTGGTTTTGCACAAAATAATGACTGGAATACAAAACGAAACCCACAATCTACACACAAAAGAAGTGTTGTGTCCCTGCCTAAAGTAGTCTTGAAATCTGAAAAATACAGAATCTAATTACTGTAGCTGTGCTACTGAAACAATGAAGAGGTTGAGAGTGAGACGGATAAGCAGTTAGATGATACGCTAGTAAGCTGGGGATCTGCAGTCCTCTAAAATTCTGGCAAAAGAGTACCTGCAGTGTGATGTGCAAACTGAGAGATATTCCATCAGTGCTATTCTAAAGTGAACTATGCACATGATAGTGCTACTGATGAATGGAGATTGTGCTCATGTTTAAGGTATCAAAAGAGTAATTAACTGAAGATAGCATGCATTATCTTTCCATGGAAGAAAGTGATAGCCAATAAAAATATGATAGGGAAATCCAGGATCTCATAAAATACATACAGTAGTGTAGTTTGGATCCTCAGGTATCATACAGTAGGAGAGCTAATGCCACTGGGCTGCTGCTTAATCAGTGAAAGACTAGTATTACACTTGGTACTTGCTATCCTACCGTAATAACAGAAACTCCACTAATTCATCCAGAAACTGAGCTGTGCATCTTGGAAAAGCCAAGCATGGTTTTAGGAAGAGCTGGTTCTAGGGGCAGAATCTGGAGCAAGCACATAAGCTTGCACATAAGCCCAGAATGGTGGTTTGGTGCCCATTGGGGTTCCAGTCCCAGGAAAGCTAGCAGTTCTGGGAGGGTAAAAAGAGATTAGTGTGGGAGGCAGCTACCGGAAGACACAGCCAATACCCCCATTTTGGTTTCAGAATAAATACAAGTAGATTACAATGATGAATTAAGATCACTCCTGAAATAATCAGCTCTTGGTGTCTGTCATCCCTGGAAATCTCAGTCACTTTCTGCACACTCTTCTGTAATGTGTGCTACTGAACCATGCAGTGATCAGCAGGGTGCACTGAAAATTAAACATCTCCCACTCCGCCTCACCAAGAATTCAGGAGACTGTGCATCTGAAAACACTGCTGAGAAGTATACAAACTTGACATAGCAGCTGTGAGGAGTGCTTACACCTCTCTTGATCCCAACTGATTGCCACAAAATTCAAAAAATCTCCAGCAATAAAAAAGCAGTGATACTTACAAAGAAGAAACTTATTATAAAAAAGTGTTTCCTTTATGTCAATCCTGACTTATAAGCAAATTGCTGAATACCTCACTGGCATTTATCTGACTGTCTTGCCTGTGTTTTACAAGTATTGACACAGTAGCCTTTCCACACTGATGAGAAGTAACACCTAACTAGAAATATGTCCAATTCATTTATAGGAGAGGAAATATTAACATGCTAGGAAGATATTCTGGCTGATAAGCACAACATGAAATTCTATAATGCGAAACTCAGGGTTAGAATAAAAGGAACTTGCATCCTATGCAATTAACATCCAAGCAGAAATTCATCGACTGATCAGGTAGTCAACCATTAATGTGTGAATTACAACCATGTATCACAAGTAGAGAATGCCCCCTTACACATCCAGCTGGTTACTTACACACCAACAGAACCTTTACCATCTTGTCATCTATCATTTTATTCAGGAGCACATCATACCCGACTCAGACACATATCCTTTGACATCAATCCAGTTGTGCAAGAGTCATAATTTTTCTTCCTTTCCCCCATTCCACAGCTGAAGCCCAGAGGCAGTTCCATCATGCAACAACTGTTCAGTACATGAAAGAAGGGAGTCAGTGCACCTTCCTGGCACAAGCTGCTAATAAAAGTGACAGAGCGCTGAGGGCTGGGAAGCACAGATAGAGCATTAGCTCAGTTGGTTAGAGCATGGTGCCAATAATTCCAAGGTTCTGGGTTTGATCCCTGTATGGACCATTCACTCAAGAGTTAGACTTAATAATCCTTCCAGATTGGAATATTCTGTGATTCTGTGTGTGATTTTTTATATTCTATGTATGAGAGTGTTGTACTGGTGCATCCAATGCTGGGAAATGCATCAGCACAGTAAGTCAAGAAAAGGAAACCATTCCAAAAGTAGCAGTCACCTTAGCAATCCCATCTCTCAGAAAACTCATCAGCACAGGCAGAATGAAGGTATAGCACACAAGATCAGGCAGCCAGAAAGGGTGAACACACTTTCTGACCCTCTCAGACAAAAGACGTGTCAGTGTGGAAGACTCAAACTTCATCATAAAGGCTATGACAGGTAAGTATGAAATCTGGTTTGTCAGCAACAGTAAAACATCTTCTGTAAGAGAAGTAGAATAAAAAGCTTTCAGGAAATGCAGTTAATAAAATAATTCCCATAAAACACTGTGTGGCATCTCGTATCAAGAAAACCTTATCGTAAAAAAAAAATGGATGGAATTTTTAATGGAAGAATATTCATAGGTGATGAACCTGCACATAAACTTGATGGGGAAAGGAGTTAGCAGGTGCTATTGAACCCTGAACTACAAATGGGAAAGCTGAGAGTTCTGTAGCCCATCAAACAAGAGTGAAGGTGCCATTAAACATCCCATAACTATTACCATTCTTTGATATTTAAATATGGATTCACAGTTTTTTTTAATCATGACCCTTATTTCCTGCAGCCTAGTGCCCAGTGAGTGTAATCTGGTTAAGGATGAGTTACACCTGCTTTGTTCAGTGTGGCAATGGCTCCATGAAGTGCACAACAGCAGAGAGTGAGGGCCCTCCGTGATGTGGGAGCAGCACTGGGTGTCCCCAGTTTACATCGCCTACACTGAAATATTTTCCTGTGTGAAGGCTCAGCCCTTTCAGCCAACTTTACCACTGACAGTAAGACAAGCCATATACATAAAATGTGAGCAGAGGTTTCAGGTGAAATTTGTACAGGGCAGCCCAGGTGAATTAGACTCTTTAGGATGTTCACACGTTTGTGTGTTTTATTTGAAGGCATAAAATTCCAGATGCCACACAGATGGTAAAGGAAGAGGGAGAGAAGGAAGGTAGCATGTGGGCATAACTATGCTGCTTGGACATATGCCTTCACCTGCTAAAACTATACACTGAGTACCTGTGTAGGAATGGTTGCTTATCTACTTTGCTAGAGGTGATAATTAGGCCTATGGAAGTAGAAAAAGATCTGGGAGCCACCACAATTTACAGGCCAGTCATGAGATCTCTACCGATCTCCCAGCAAGTACTGTTGCTGACTATAACCACAAGTGCACTAGTAGGAATTCAAAAAGCCCTTCTTTTTATTTTGTTTTCCTGCTCTCCATTTCTCTCTCTCTCTTAAGATTTTCATGGAAAACTACAGCCAGCCTTTCCATGGTCTGAAGGAATGCATCAATTTATTATCCTGATCTTTACCACCTTCCACGCATGTGTAGTAACACTCACATATTCTCAATAATTTCAGCCTGGTAATATTCACCACTTGCATAGAAAATCTTTGCTGCTCCTAAGTGAGCTAGAAGATGACTCCAATGGAATGATTCAGGTTGTTTCTGGGGTTAATAAAAATTTGGTTTGGTTTTAAGCACATAGATTTTAATTTGTTTTCTAGAGAGGAAAAAGTAACAAGCCATTTTTAGTTCAAAAAATAGAAACCATCAGTGCTGTCTTGTGCTGTGACAGCAAAAGACTACAGAGCTCTCCTGACAAACCTCTCTGTTTTTTGGTCTCTTCTTATGCCTTGCTCTATTTAATGTTGCTGAAGAGGAATGCATAATATCTGGGCACAAAAATACAAAATTTCTCCTTTAGGAGAAAGAATGGGCCAATATAGTTCATCTGTATGACACATACGTCACCTTTACAATTGCATCCAACATAGTTAACATCCAGGAAAAATTGCTTTAAATAAACAAAGAAAAAAAGTCCTCCAATACGTAGGTCCAGGAAAGCATATGCTTTAGCATATGTGTAGTCAAGATATTGAACTACATAGGCTCATTTACTGCCAAATTCTGAGTTTCTTAAATGCACAAGATCCATAATAACTATTCAGCCCTGCTGTGATCTGTCTTATGCACGTCCTCAAAAAAATTCCCACTTCAAAATAAATGACTGCATTTATAACTGCTTACTGGTTAACATAATTTGCAAACAAGAAAGGCTAAAAAAAATCTTCCCGGGATTCAGACTTCTGTATCAATTTCACCAGTCAAAAAGCAATAAAATTTGCTTACACAAAATTAACATATTTCTATGAAAATAGATTACTATCTCCAGTGAGATATGTAAACATTTTCGCATTAGAATTCTGATATATTTGTTTTACAAGTTAGAGGTTTCATTTGATTTTAGTTGATTGATTTTGTATGGCTTTATTATTTATATACTTTTTAATAACTTCAGAGAAGGTCAGGGGAAGCAATGTGAACTGATGGACTCATGGTCTGATACTTGTGACATAAAACCTGTCAATAGAATAGTTGAAATACTTAGTATTTTTATCACATTATTTTAATAAATCATAAAACAAACAGAGATTCTTTGATTTCAAAAAGAAGGTAAGATGTATCAAAATAAAATAAATAAAATAACATTGCAACTAATCATTAGTCAGAATATATACAGAATGTATTCTGAGATGTGGCTCAATGTTCTCAGTTCTTGCTTCAAACCTTCTTCCTTCCAGCATGCAATGCCCTGTGAGAGAAGAGGGCTAAAGCAGATTGATGGCTTCACCCAGGAAGGAAGGACGTAATTCACGCATTATTCTTTATCATTTTATAGATATCATATCTATATTTACCTATCGCAAGTACAGTGTTAGGTAAAGAATTTAGACTACATATTGGAAAGGATTCTCTTTTGAAAGAGGGTTTGATACCAACAGGCCTTTAATAGCTCTTGCAGTCAGTATTTTGTGAGCTGGAAACACATGCAAATGTTTCCAAGTGTTAGTTTGATCTGCAGTCTGAAAAACACCAGCATTCAAATGCAAAATACTCCCCAAAATAATTACGCTCTCTCCTTCTTTTTCCAGTTCACCTTGCATATTACTCCCCCACTTGTACTTTTTTCCTTACACGCCCACTGCAGCTTTACCTTTGCTTTTTCAACCTATGTTGCTACATTCAAATATGAATGCATCCCACATTCACACGCCTACCCTCGTGGTTAGCCTGCAACAATTGAGGCTTACACCTTCCACCACACCACCATTTGACTGTTTGGCAAGTGGCATCAGCCTAGAGCCTGCTATTTCACCTTCTGTGTCAGGAGCTGGCACACGCCTTTATGGTCATGCTCACCAACTCAGCAGATTTACCTGCCCCCAACAGAAAAGAGCAGGGCAGGCAGCACCCAGGTTCTACAAGAGGGCAGCCGATCCCCTCTCCTCTGACAGTTTGATTGACAACAATCTAGAACTCTTTCCAAAAATTACATAAAAAATAAAGTTCTCCAGACAGCAGAAGTGAAGTGGACACAGCTCTGAGCAACCTGATCTAGCTGAAGATGTCCGTGCTCATTGCAGGGGGGTTGGACTAGATGGACCTTTAAGGTGCCTTCCAACCTGGACTGTTTGATGGTTTTATGATTCCAAATGACTCAGCTATTCACAATATCCTCAGCACCTGGAGCATCAGAAAGGCTCTGGCTACCTCTCATCACCCCCACCTTCCTGACCAATGCTGCTGTTCTCAAAAGCCAGAGAAAGTTACTCAGCCCCAGCAATAAACACAACATAAAAATTAGGATTTTGGTATGTAATTGTAAAGGCTGCTTTACTGATACATGTGTTGACACTCACCTCACTGCAAAATACCAGTAGGTACTTAAAGAGCAAGACAAAGGACTGGACAATATCCCTTCTACCACAAGCCTGCCTCTCTCTTGTCTGTAGAAGAGAAAATGTATGCTGAGAAAGAAACTGCAAGACCAAGGAGTTGCAGTTGGGACTGGACTTGGGAAGCATCAAGGGGGAAGGAAAGTTCCTGCATAACCACAAGAGTACTGAAATGCTAATCTGGCATGCCTTCAGTATTTTTATTCTTTACATTTCTATTCCAGTAAAAGACAGTGGGTTTTCACTTAATCACTGTTTCATACTGTAGCATGAAAATCTGGAAACCTGGGGTTTCACACATAAGCTTTATTTAGATGGGAGTGAAAGGAGGTGAAGGATACTGCCTGTGATCTGAAAGGTGACTGGAGTGGTAATTACACAGAGAGAATTGAAGAACTACATTTTAAACACCACAGCACATTAGTACCACAACCTTCAGCTGAACCACACTATAATTTCATCATATGAGATGAATGCAAGCTTTCCTATCCAAGTATTCCTGTTTTGCAATCCTGCTTTTCTTCAGGCCAGTCTGGACACGAAAAAATCAAGCAAGAGGGAGCCCAAATTTCCAGGCTTCTGGACTAAAAAGGAAAAATTGCTTGTTATATGGGCAATCCTGACTTGGAACATGAAGGTAATGAATGTCTTGCCAGGTGAATTTCTTGGGTCATAAGTCTTCTAAATATTTGAAGAAACTTATTTCAATTTTCCCTTTGCATTTCTTGCACAACAGCTCTTCCTGTGGAAATGGGTCATTCCTGACTTTCCAGCAGTGGCTGTCTGAGAAGGCCATCAAGGCCTGAAGCCTTTCAGTCACCCAGGGCTGGAAAAGATTCTCTGATATTTCCTGCAATAGGTAGAGCTTCTGGTACCAGGCTGTTAGCCTAGTGCGTACTCTGAAAAGGGTTTGCTCTGCAAAGTCTCCTGCTCTTCCTCCACACAGGTCCCACTGCTACCTGTCTGCTGGAGCTGCCTGGCTCCATGCTCTGCAAGACACCTCTCCTGTCAACTCCCCCATCCAACCCTTCCCTGATTTTATAAATGACACCTCAAAAAATGCCCTATTCTCATATTTATATTTAATTCCTCCTCCTTAGATAGGCAAGGCAGCACATGAGAGCTCCCATCCTCTGAGCTCCATCCCCCTGATTTCTCATCCACTCCATGTCCAGCACTTCAACACCAGGCAGACTGCGAAAAGGAAGAAGTGTCTTCCGAAATATTGCTATGCCTGCTTTATGGTTTTACCTTCTATGTATCTCCTTGACCATCAGCCTGAGTAGCAAGGTGCAATTTAAATGAGCTGTTGTCATTTATACATGAGCCGCCATTTAGCTGCTCATTAGAAGAACACAGCTTTAAAAGATTGTGATGAGCCTGTTAGCTTCCCTTAATAACATCTTTCAAACCCAGAAGTGATATCGTTCTAAAAAAAACCTTTTGTACTTCAAATTCTCATCAACTCTATCAGTCCTAAGAGCATTAGGCAAGGTTGGAGCAGTTCATCATCTCTATTACATTCATTTACATGCTATTGTGCTTGACACTGGATAATAAGGGCTTATTCAGCAATACTTAATTTTTTGATCTGGTAAATTTACTACAGGCCTTATTCTTTAAATTTATTTTATTTTATTTTAATTTTTTCCCATCACTTGCCTTCTTTTCTTGCAGCTCACAGCAGCACAGACCTTTGAATGTAGAACAGTAGGGGTAACATCGTTCTTTCATTTATTATACTTACTGCCCTGGTTCTCTTGACCAAAGTGTCCCTCTCCAATAAAGAAAGGACTTTCTGTTTCCTTTGGATATTGGTGTGAAAGCCTTTGTACATAGGCACCATTTACTGGATCACAGACATCAATCACATTTCTAGTGCTGCATCTATTATCACCAAACACAGAAAACTGGCACATGGATCGGAAAAGATCATGTTTTCCCACTGAGATTCACACCCATGTATGGTCCAATTTAGCAGCATGAACTTGCCATGACACATGGGTCCCCTCTGGAAAATGTTCATCTGAACCCTTGAAAATGTTTGTGATCTGCTTGTTGTTTAGCAGCTGCCTGCATTAGGCCCATGCTGCGGCCATCACCAGCGTTTGGGGGTACGAAAGGCAGTTGTTTAGGCTCTGTAAATTAATTTGATAGAAAAGGACACTGGTTTAGGCATATGCATGACATTCTCTTCTCTTCTCAAGATAAATAACCCAGTAACCATGCAGAAGGCAGTTAACAGCTTCCCTTTGGGTTTTACGGAAAACAAACTTATTTTATCACCGTAATTATGGTAAAACCTTCCTATAAAATGCACACCAGTGTATTTAATTAGGAAAGGTCATTTGTCTAGCTAAATCTGCAAAATTCAAGTGCCAGCTTCTACAGAATAAATACATACAGAAACACTGAGCCTGGGCAGGAGCAGTAATTATTTTTTCTGCTATTAGTCTGCAGTGTCATGTATGTGACCAAGAAGTGGCCTTTGAGGCACCTTCATCCTCTTTTCCTACAGGTATGTTTGAAGGAAATGGGAAAGTGATCCCACACTGGTTACATGCTAGAATATAAGATTGAATGAGGAAGAAAATGATCTGGTCCTTGCGATTGTCTCCTCTTTTACAGCCAAGAATTAAAAATACATTTAGATTACTTCACATTTGGAATGGTCCCACTTCAAAAAACAAAGACAAGCGAATTGCATCTGCTAGGTCAAGCTTCCCATCCCCCACCCCTGAAAATCACCAACCCAAATGTCACTTGTCTGTGTTGGTTCTCACAGAAGGCAAACCGTATGTTACATTCCCAGTGTCCGTACACTTCTGCAGCTTCTAAACAGCTGACTCCCCTGAACGGCTGTTGGCCAGATTTTGGTTCTCTTCCAGCGCTGACAGGCAGAGAGGGTAGGAGATGTCCTGCTGCTACTCTCCTTTCATTTAGAAAATGGAGAGGTTGTCTGGCTGCCAACTTGTCAGTGCAAATACGTCCCCTCTGCAGACCTTATCAGATGAATTCCAATGTGACAACTTTTTACATATGAATTGCTTCGCAAGGAGGGCTCCACTCTTTTCAGAACAAATAAGGAAAAGAACAACATAAAGGAAATGAAAAAGTAAAGAACCTGCACTGAAAGGTCACTTCAAAGGAACAAAAGTCCACATGGCTTCTTTCTCCTGTTCTCTTTCTTTCTTTTTTCACAATTGGCTCTCCAGCATCTACATGCTGCTCCCCTAACTGCAGCGGCTTAGACACCACAAGCCTCATCAGCGTACGATTAATTACTCCTGTTAATCAAAGCTGAAAGGCTGAAGGAACTACAGTGCCCAGCAGACCAGTAATGGAAGCTCTTACTCTTACTAGGTCAGAAGTCCACTAACAGCCTAGGTGAGCAAAGACAAGAAGAGCTCACAGCTGTCTGATTTTCAGCAGCCTAGGCAGAATGGCCAGCTGAAAGGAGTGTCAGTCTGTAGAAGTAACGCTTATCCTGGAAAATCACCAGCACTGCAAATGGTGGCCAGGACTGTGGTTATACTAAATCAATATTGTCAGTTACATTATTAAATATTAATCTAAGATATTAAAAAAGGGAGTATTACTCTGCCTCTGCCAGAGACAGCTTGTGTAATCACACGCAAATTACTTCATTTCAGTTCCTCTCAAATTCCCATCTGTAAAACAGATAATAATATTTTCAACCACTTTAAGTAAGCTTGTCTGTCTGGGCAGGCTCTCTGGCCACCTCTCATAATACACATCCATATCCTCACAGAGATTGGCACCACCGGAAGCCACCGTCATGTTACAGAAGAGACACGGCACTGAAGCTCCAAGGTCTCACCAGCTCTTGCTGGTTGCAAGGCGGGAACAAGTTGGGCTAAAAGACTGAAAGGACAGATTGGAGTGCTCTAGGTAAATTTTTTGTGTTAATATCGGCTGACTCTGAAAAGCACTGTCCTCAGCCACTGAAGGAGACAGACACCGAAGTGTTACCAGCTCTCTTGGAGTATTCATAGAGCTGAGGGAATACAATGCAAGGACGGGTGACAGTGACAGAGTTGGCAAAAATAAACCATGCAGGACAACACCTATTTCTGAAAAAGGAGTGTTAAGGGCAGGAGAGAGGCAGCAGGTACCACATTTAAATACCCTGCTCAAGCAGGGTCTTCCTAGAGTATGTTGCCCTAGACTGCATCTAGATGGCTCTTGATTGATATTCTCATCTAAGGACAGGTATATATGAAAGAACACAGACAACAAGTGCAAGTAAACTCAAAAATGCCATCTCAGCACATACATCTTATTTCTGCCAACAGTATTTTAGCACCCCAGAATACTGCTGAAGCCTAAACTCTTGATTAAAGTTAAGCACTTGTCTAAATTGCCTGCTGAATTGAGATGAGCTGATGAAATGCGATCCCAGAATATAGTAACTGAAGGACAAGGAAACTTTGAGCCTAGGCAGCCATGGAGAAATCATGTTTTTTATGCTCTTGAGAAACTCCTGTACCATGTTCATTTCTGTTCTGATAGTAAGCCAGGTGAAGTGACACTGGCTCGGCAGAAGGACACTGAGGTGAGGTGGTGCCCAGGCCTGGCTGAACATGGTGTCCTTCCTGAGCTGTCTGACAGCTCAGTAGTATCACAGCTTTGGTGCTTGGAGGGCCAACACGGATTTTCTTGTGCATCTCTAAATAGCCTACTGGGTAGCAAGTAAATAATCAGGCTGTTGAGTCTCACAACTGATTGAAGTCTCTAAACTATGGTGAAATCAAACATTAAGCGAGATTTTAGCACTGTTACAACTTTTGTTTATGGAAAACCAAGTCCGACAACTTACTGGGGAGGAGGCAAAGTCAATTATTGCTACACGAAAAAATCAACTTCCCTTTAATCTCAACAGCAGATAAAAGTGATTTTTGTTCCATCTAGTATGTTTTGTTTCTCTGGAAATGTTGTCATCTGTATTCTATTTGCTCTTCGTGCCCCTGTTAAGGCTGGCTTATGTCTTCTTGGTCGCTTATGCCAATTTCTTACACTGCATTTTACTGGGGTAATAGTTTAATAAATTCTTTAAGAAGCTAGTGATTGACATAGATCATGGGGCAGTAGGGAGATCAGCATTCTGTGGAAGTTGTATGTTCACACTAACTTACCCCATAGTGGGGAAATGACCCAAGCAGAGCCAAGCTTGGATAGCAATGCACAGAATAACTCTACAATAATGCCTGTGGGTGGTGATAATCACAGTTCTCTAGGAAAGGAGTCTGTGCTTTCCAAGAGTTTGTGATTTTATGGTGGATATACTTTCTTTACTATGGGCGATCCTGTCCATTAAAATAAACTTGAAGCTGAACAGAAACAATTAAGCTAATGTCTGTAATACAACAATTGCCAGCAGGGCATCCACTTCATAAATCTGCATGTGAGAGATCTAAATCATAAAAGACAGATTAGCTTTCATTATTCCTCTCCTAACATGACAATTTCAATGGCCAATTATTTTCTAATGTGTTTGCCATAGGCATCACACAGAATTTATGTCACTTCTTTAAGCCAAGACTTTCACAAACACAGATGTCAAGGTTTGTACATGTTACTACGTCTCATCTGAAGGCCAGGATGAGTAAGTATAAAGCTTTCAGAAATAACTGTTTATGTGGGGTGCTAAGGCACTTAAAAAAAGATGCATAGTTGCAGGTCAATGAAAGAAAAATCTGGCTAATAATACAGTTAGTTGAACAAAAAGGCCTGACTGCAAGATCTGAACTTCAACTGGAAAGTCTCAGCGATTAATTATTCCACATCAGACAGGGTCAGACTGTTCCTAATACATCTCAGAGAGAGAATGGACTTCCCTTCTTTGGGGGCCTCTATAAAGGACATGTGGGAGACGCAGAACTGATCTCCCACCCCAGGGAACGACAGCAGGAATGAGAAGGGCTGTGGGATGCCTACATTAACTTGAAGCTACGGATCCAGCACGCCCAACACATGATAGGGACCACTAACTGGGAAAACACTTGTGACACTGTCTTCATAGGTGGGTTGTGCCATAAGGATACATCACCCTTCAGCCAATCAAAGCTTAGCCTGGTGCTGCCCAAACACAGCTGCTTACATTGCTCTGCACCCCTGCTGTCACTCGGGCTGAGGCGAGACCCTCACCACTTCTGGGATATGACAGCAGCAAAGCAAAGGAGAAGACAACTGTTTTCTTTTGGGAGGGACTGGCTGGAGAACTAGAGAGGAAGAGAGCAGGGAGCACCAGCTGAAACACCTTCACATCCAAACATCAGCTAGCAAGCCAGCCAGATTCTGCTCTGGTTTTGTGAGTGGACGTCCCAACTGTTGCTCCATCTGTACTTGTTTTACTGCCCATTTGGCTGATCCCAGCACTGCTGCCCAGACTTGCTGCCCATCAGTGAGCCCCAGAGGGCTGTGTTGAGAAAGCACCAGCTTAAAGAGGCTTTATTGAATTGAAGAGAATTATAGTGGAGGTACCAGAGGTGAGGAACTCAGCACCAGTCTTATTTCTACCATTTACTGTATTTTTATTATTTTTCAGTTTGTCTTTGTCCTACCTGAAACTGTTAACTACTAAGCTACATCTACAAATGCTGGCCCAGACTTTCAGCCAGCCCTTTAAGACCTAAAGGATTATTCCAATCTATTAAATCCTCCTTTCTCTACAGAAAACGACAACGTTCTACGTGCTCGCCTGACATTGGCACCATAAGCCACTGTAATTGAAGTCCAGGAGCAAGCTCGACACAGAGATTGGGGGTTTTTTTGCTGCTCTCTATCAAAACAAACAACAGAACCAGAGACAGGTTTTGCTGCTAAGGACTAACATAACTTATCCCCAGGTTCTTTTGTTCTTTTCAGTGCTATGTTTCCTTAACCTATATTAAATTGTTCAATAGAATTCTGACTTCTTTGAGTGGTTCCCGGCAGCTAACTGCTACCCAAACTGCAGACCAAACTTCTCCTCAGCCTGTAATGACAGCATATCATCAGTTCTAGTACTCAAAATCAGGTAAATTTCTGAAATTAGAAATGTTCTTAGGAATGTTCTGCATTGAAATTAAGTGGTGAGATCCAGCAACTATTGTGCAGTTTTTCCTTCCACCATCTCCTTATTAGTCCCAACTTGGAATGCTACGAAAGGCAACAGCCAAATCAGTCTCCTCTGGGACTGCAGTCTTTAGCTGGGAATGGGACCGATTTCCTTCATGGCTGTTCTCAGAGGAGGGAAAGCCCCAATTCAACTCTTGCTTTTCCCCAACGGAGCAAAAAAGAGAAGGGAGCCAGGGTAAACAATAGCTTCAATCAGCCACACACGCATGAAACAAAGGGAATTTTTTTTTGCTGCACAGCCAGAAGACGAGGGGTGTGACTGGCATTCAGACTTTGCAGCATCTCTCTATGGGAGTGAGGTCTTCTGCAGTCATTACTCTCCTATGGTGCTTGTTATTGACAGCACTTTCAACTGACTCTGGCAGAGAATAAAAGTATCCCTCTCAGTAATATCATTCACTTTCCCTGCTTGCTGTTCCCCCTCTCTGTGCCTCATCCAGAGCACATGTGCAGCTGACACTGAGTGAACACGGTGACCTCCTCTGAATATGCATAAATGCTAAGGATTGTCTGATTTTTTTTTTCTCTGCTGCCATGCCTGACTGAAGCAATAGCCTGGCCAGCATTTTGCTGATGAAAGAATGCACCAGTTTGCAACTGTTAGCCCACAGATGGCCAGCTCATAAGTCTGGCATCCAGGCTCATATTTAGTCTCACAAGCAATTTAGAAAGCATATAGTTAAAACTGATGAGACATTGATGGTCAAATAATGTGCATCTGCTTTTATTTTCTTAAAACAGTTGAGAAATACATCAATGTGCTGAGCATGGACTAGACAGCAGGGAAAATAAAATTAATGTTACCAAATTATTGTTTAGAATTTAGCTCTGTAGTGCTTGGCAGTCAGAGTGTGCATGACTGAAGTATATTGGATGTAAACGCAGATTAAAGAACAGGCTGTATTCCCATTAGAGCTATGTAGATCCAACACTGCTGGACTTCCGTAGGTTATACACACGAAAAAGGCAGATTCACCATCTCCATTCCTTTAAAATCAAAATGGGGGTGTCCTTGCAATGATAAGAGTAAACATAATTAATTTTGCTCTTGTTTCTTGAGCGCAATGCTCTTTAGTTGCTTTCTGCTTTTTAGCACTTATGATAGTTATCTGAAAGCATTTTCTTTATCCATGAAAAGTTAAAGGCTCAGTTTTTATTTTTAACAGAAATTGACTAGTATATTATTTAGACTTTAAGACTAGAATATCTAAAATAAACATAAAACTGATTAAAATACCAGAAGAAACAGTACAGAGGTCTGCTAAGGCTTATTTACTCTTCTGATAGTGATTGTTAGGAGGAAGACAAAGAAAATTAACAGTGCCATTGTCTGATGAGTGCATTTACACAGGATTTGCTTCAAGGACTTTATAACACAGAAGTAAGGGTTCAATTAATCACAGACAAAATTTTAAGAAATCAATAAGTCAGTGAAGTATTTGGGAATGTCACTACATTCATTACTCATGGTCTGCCTCCCTTCTAGGATAAAGCCACTCTTAAGTCATCTTTATATTGCCCTCCTCTCAGTTCTATCAGTGAAATTTGAATGTTTCTTGCATTCCTTACATTTGTGCTTATATTCCTGCTAGTAGGCTCACACAATCTGTTGGCCACTGACTCCTTGGCTGTTCCATCTGGAATAATGCTTCCAAATGACTGTAACCACCAGTGCCACCAACAAAGAGACCTGCAACAACTTCACTCTTCTTGGGCCTGTGATGCTTATCACTTGCAACAGATCTCCTGTAAACCCCACCAAATACACAATTCTCATCTGATACATTGCATTGTAGCTGAATTAGAGTAATTCATTCCTGTCCTTAAGTTTCATTCCTGAACACAAATCTTCCTGTAAGCAGCCAGAATAATAACAAAATTTTCCTTCCGAAAGCATAAAAAATAATCTAGGTTTCCATTATAGCTTGCTTGTCATTACCGTTGATTAAAGTCTTGGAGCTTTCATAATAAGACGGTAGTTTAATAGTCAAATACAAGCGTATCACATCAGGGATGAAGGTTCAGAAATCATCTCTGGTCAGTATTACTGCTAATAACTGCCCCATGTCTTAAGGAAATGAAAATAGTTAGCTGCCCAGTAAGAGAAAGCAGATGAAGCAGGCAGATGGAGAATGGGAGAAAAAGAGGCAAAAAAAGGAGCATTTATAAGGATTTGTGTCAGGAAATGGAGGTAAGGAATTGATGAGCACTGAGATTTTTAGTGAGCTTTCAGCAAACCTGCTATTACACCATAATTAGTTAGATAAGGGGTGTGTGTGGGGGGG